>CM051006.1:19899065-19959065 GCA_027704905.1 Muraenolepis orangiensis
TGGCTACCAGCCGACTGTCTGCTGCACACGAGGACCCGCTAAATCAAAACAAGCATCACACCGAAGCACAAGATGTCACACAAGTGATTTTTTCGGTTTTTAATGCACATCTGACATGCATGCATGCATGTGACGTGTGTGTGTGTGGCCTAAATGCCAGCGTTGGAGCTGTGAGATACGGCCCGAGCCTGAATATCAAGTAATTGAAAGTTTGTGTGCACGCTTCTGCCGTGCGGTGTGACAGTGACGAGAGGCAAAGCCGGGTTCTCCTTAAACTGCAAAAACGTTTTATCACAACGGCTTAGCTTCCCCTTCCATGTGTGTGTGTGTGTGTGTGTGTGTGTGTGTGTGTGTGTGTGTGTGTGGGGGGGGGGGGGGGGGGGGGGGTTGTAAGCACTTCTATGCTTTAGTGCTCACAATTAGCTGCTATAGCTGCTAACAGCAAATGGCTGCCTATATTGAGGTGGTCATTTACCACGATTATTTGGTCATTTACCATATACTTTACCAATATATATATATATATAGCAAAAGTTGATTCTCCCATAATTCTCCACATGATTCTCTGCACCATGAATGAACACCATCATGAAATGTTTTGTTGAGCTTCTAAGCTCTCCTCCTCCTCCTCCTCCAAAAAAGGCCCTCCGTCAGCCCACGGGACACTAAGAGGTATCGTCCAATCAGAGGCCGGATGCTGCTGGTGCATGGATGCCCCGCCTCTTGGGCCCAGGAGACCCCGGGGAAGGAGGGGCTCTCTGACCACCTGCTGCTGTCACTACTGGGGGCGCCATCGTTCACCACCAGGTGACAGCAGGGTCACAGTAGCGCAGGAGGTCGAGCGGGTTATCCAGCTGTTTCGATCCCCCGGTCCCTGCTGCTCCTCCTCCTCCTCCTCCTCCTCCTCCTCCTCCTCCTCCTCCTCCTCCTCCTCCTCCTCCTCCTCCTCCTAGCCCAGTGTGTAGGTGTCCTGAGCGAGACCCCCTCCCCCTCACTGCTCCTGACCCGCTGGCTGTCTCCTTGATGGCTGACACCGCTGTCGGTGGATGAATGGATGAATGTGAGGCAATTAATTATAAAGCGTGCTAATGTTTCATTAGTTCCTCTCAGTTACTCCTATCATTAGGGCTATAGACTACATTATTATCATTATTATTATTATTATTATTATTATTATTATTATTATTACTATAAACTGAGAATAGAACAAGAACTTCAGCATGTAAAGCATTGTTGGAGAGAGCCCTGAGCCCTGAATGGTTAACCATGTGATAGGAACAGTGCATCAGGGGAACAGAACCCGTTAACCCCCATCCTCAGGGCTCAGCCTCGCCGCTAATGATCTCTTCATTTCTAAACCAATGCAACCGGGGGGGGGGACTATAGGAAGAGAACATCTGGTCGGCATCCTGGAAAACAAAAGGTCATTATGAAGAGAGAACCTGAGACATGGTGACATCTGTTTCCTTAATGACTCCTTTGGGTTCGCCGGCGAGCTTCAATTCATTCATGGTACCCAAAACCCGCTGCTTAGCCGCGGCTCTCTCTCCTCACGCTAACCCTGTTGTCTGTCAGCGGGCCTCCCCGCCGCCACAGACAGACAGATGCTGGAGGGAAAGGACTTTTTTTGGGGGGGTTGTAATGATCGGAGAATGACAAATGTGGTACATTTTAAAAAGCTCAGATCAATCACAGGCTCCTATATATTTTCTGGTAAATCTCGACCAGACTTTCGGCACGGGATGCAACTTGGCCTGGCTGTGATGTGAATGTGTGATTCGTCTATTCATGTTCTGTATGTCAACCTATCTCCACCCATCATAGATGATGGATGAAGAGAGAGAGAGAGAGAGAGAGAGAGAGAGAGAGAGAGAGAGAGAGGAGAGAGAGAGAGGAGAGAGAGAGAGGAGAGAGAGGATGGATGAGAGGAGAGATGGATGGAGATGGATGAGAGAGAGAGAGAGAGAGGGGGAGGGATGGATGGATGGATGGATGGATGGATGGATGGATGGATGGATGGATGGATGAAGAGAGAGAGAGAGAGAGAGAGAGAGAGAGAGAGAGAGAGAGAGAGAGAGAGAGAGAGAGAGAGAGAGAGAGAGAGAGGAGGGAGAGAGAGAGAGAGAGAGAGAGAGAGAGAGAGAGAGAGAGAGAGGGATGGATGGATGGATGGATGGATGGATGGATGGATGGATGGATGGATGGATGAAGAGAGAGAGAGAGAGAGAGAGAGAGAGAGAGAGAGAGAGAGAGAGAGAGAGAGAGGAGAGAGAGAGAGAGAGAGAGAGAGAGAGAGAGAGAGAGAGAGAGAGAGAGAGAGAGAGAGAGCTACAGGTGAATATATGCTTCCCAGAGCATAGTGAATACATGTTGCATGAGGGGATATCTTGTGCACGTGTTGGCTCGAGTCCTCTGGGTAAAACATCATGAGGGTACACCTCACACATCTATCAGTACAGCTTAATTAAATGTCCTCCACTAACAGCATCGTATCCGATGCTGTCTGAGGAGAGTGTGAGTATGAACACACACTCCTGAATATATCTATATATATCTATCTATATCTATATATAGATAGATATATATATATATGAATGGAATTAGCTCGGGCCTGTTGGTGTTTACTGTTGACTGGCTTCAAGAGGCCCCAGGAACGGGCCTCGTCTTTCTCAAACAGAAATGTGTGTTCAACTGAAATAGTATAAATTGACAGATTTATTACATTTTTATTTGTATGTTTTTAAAGTTATTGTGACGTTATTACTTGTCAATGTGAAAGTGTAGATTTCACGACATAAACCGAGCAGTGTGTGTCCTCCCAGGTTGGTGTTGTTGTGCATGCTGTTGTCTTGAACTGGTTTTAAAGTTATTGTGACGTCATTACGTGTTTTGGAGTTTTTGGATCTGGGATCGGTTTGGCCGTGAACACACGGTGACCGCACCGTATTTCCTCTATCTGGTCCGTCTGTCATCGAGGAGCATAATGACCCTCTCATGAGGTCTGGGGGATGAACGGTAATGGACGGTAATGATCTGCCTCCTCGCTCGGCTCTCTGATGAGAAACATGCATGGGAGACACCAGCGAGCAAGGCTGTCTCTCCAGGCCTCGTCTTTGATTCTTACATACGTGCATTATTGGTACAAGCATTCATCATCAGCCTCCAGATCAAATGCAAAGAGTTACGGGTTCTGAAGGCACGTCTGGTACTACACAAGAAATGAAAGAGTAATCCTTGCCATGATCTTGGGAAACGGAAATGACATAAAATGCAATAACCTCCAGAAATTGTAGACAACAAAGGGGATTAAAGAGGATGTGGCCGGTTACAAATCACACACACGTGTACACAACATGTGAATACTGTCTGTCGCTCAGGGGGTGAGGCGAGCAAGGGGTCGGAATAACCCGTCCCTGCAGCCTGGTTGGCTGTCATGGATCAGCCAATCAGTGCTTTTGTTTTGGGTTTTAAGTGGTCCAGACCATGACCTCATTCTTGTATATATATATATATATATATATATATATATATATATATATATATATATATATATATATTGACTGCAACTTTGCTGAGAAGATGCACACCACAACAAAACAGAACGTCAGACAAGTGAATAATCATACATGGATCTACTTATTCAGCTTTTGCTCTCAGCCTGGTTTGTTGTTGAACTAATGTGCAGAAAGATATACATGGATTACAGTTCAAGCTCATTTTTTTAAATTGAGATACAAGTTATGGTTAAACCCTGCTTGGATCCCATTAAATGGATGGACTGGATTTTTATAGTGCCTTTACACAATTTATGCCTGACATTCACCCCCATTCATTCACCCATTCATACAACAACGGCGGTGTCAGCCATGCAAGAAGACAGCCAGCTGGTCAGGAGGTGTTAGGGTTAGGGTGCCATGCTCAGAAACACCTCAACACTTGGCCAGGATGAGCCTATTAATCAGTCTATTACTAGCAACATTAGTTTGGATGCATATCATGCCCCACATGATACTAACATATTTCATGTACTGTTCTCCCTCCGCCATCCTATCCACCCTCATGGCCCAATCAGACGAAGCTGGTGTGACCCAGAGAACACGCTGTACCTCACCCTCCGAACCACTAGGCGGCGACCACGTGTGTCCTTCTCAAAGTCAAAAAACAACAGCGAGCGGAAAGGAAGCGTAGAGCCACACGTGTTTACTACCACCACCACCACTACATGGCATACGAATGTCTTAGCGTTTAGTGACCCCCCCCATACCTATTTATAATAAACTAAAGATCCGATCGGAAGGAAACAAAGATGGCTCAAAGAAAGAAGAAGTTCATCAAGAAGAAAGGACGCTACGGCCGAAGGGACCCCGAAGCGGACTCGGACAGCGGAGGAGACTTCGAACTAGTGACCGCGGACCATGGAGAGCAGGACGATAACGTGAGGAGACCCCCCCCCCCCGTCCATTACTCACACACTACTCACCTGCTGATCAACAGATCAATAAACTAACACACACAACGTCAAAGTGACCGTAGTGCTAGTAGTCAGTAGTAGAGCTAGTAGTGTGTATGTGACAATGATGATGATACACACTACAACAACATGGGATACATGCGTTGACATGTGCACGTATTGCGCATGCGTGTTGATGATAATACAACATGAATTACATAACATTACATTAAGCCATTTAGGCGATGCTTTGGTCCAAAGTGACTTAAGGTCCTTCAACATACTGTAGGTAAGCAAGTGAACTACTAGGTCACCAGAAGTCATTCTCATTAATGTCCTTTCCTTATCAAACCTCCCAAGAGCAAAACCAGTGTTCAGTATTGTAAAAGTACAATTATAATATTGTAATGTTGTTTATTTCTCCCCTAGTCGTGCAGACTGCCTCATTTCCCGGCCGCCAACGACGGCGCGTCGGATGTGGAGCCGGACACCCGACAGCTGGTCAGGTGCCAGAACAAGAAGAAGAAGAAGTCTGGAGGCTTCCAGTCCATGGGTGAGATGAACGAGATGAAGGGTCTTCTACTGTGTGTGTGTGTCCCCGTCTCGTGTGTGTGTGTCCTTCTCATGGTTGTGTGTGTGTGTGTTCAAAATTCACAGTATGAATTTCATCAAGCAATACTGCTATACTTAACTATGCAGTAGTATACTATAGAATTCTTTACTATAAACAACAGTATATACTACCTACTATAAACAATACTATAAACAACACTATATACTAACTACTATACTATAAACAACACTATATACTACTAAAAATAACAATATAGTGAATGATAGGTGATATTTACATATGGCGATACATGCAAAAAGCATTTTAAAGTGACAGTAGTCTAACATAATCATAAATACAGTGCAGCATAGTACATGGTGTGTGTGATTGTGTGTGTCCTCATGGTTGTGTGCGTGTGTCCTCATGGTTGTGTATGTGTCCTCATGATTGTGTGTCCTCATGGTTTTGTATGTGTCCTCATGGTTGTGTGTGTGTGTGTCCTCGTGGATGTGTGTGTCCTCATGGTTGTGTGTGTCCTCATGGATGTGTGTGTCCTCATGGTTGTGTGTGTGTGTGTGTGTGTGTGTGTGATTGTGTAAAGTCCTGATGTGTTTCTGTTGGTCCCAGGTCTCAGTTACCCCGTTTTTAAAGGGGTGATGAAGAAAGGTTACAAAGTCCCCACTCCTATTCAACGAAAGGTCAGCCAATCCCCATCTCCGCAGCGCAACGGGCGCCTCCTATTGGACGATATTCAAATAATAATAGTATAGTCTGATGTTATTCTAAATCCGTCTCTCCTGTGTGTGTGTGTGTGTGGCAGACGGTCCCTCTCATCCTGGATGGTAAAGATATCGTTGCCATGGCGAGGACCGGCAGTGGCAAGAGTGCTGCCTTCTTGATCCCCATGTTTGAGAAGCTGAAGGGCCCCCAGGCTCAGACGGGGGCCCGGGCCCTCATCCTGACCCCCACCAGAGAGCTGGCCCTGCAGACCATGAGGTTCACCAAGGAGGTACGTCGGAGAGAGCGGTGGTGGTGTTGCTTTACATTTCTCCTCATTGTGTGTCTAAAAGTAAACCACATCTTAATAAGGGTGGGAAACACTTATGTTGATTATTATTATTTTACCCTAAGTTAGTTTGTTTGTCTTGTCAGCAAGATAACTCCAAAAAAAATTACAGAATTGAACAAAACTTGGTGGTTAGAATACTAATGGGCCAAGGAACAGTTGATTCGATTTTGGGCCAGATCTGAATCCAGATCGGGGGGACTTTTTGGTGTGGTGGAGGTCTGCTCTCGACCGAGGGCCCTCTGGTTCTTTCTATGTAGTTGACACATAATTGATTTCTGTTTTTGACAGTTGGGGAGATTTACCGGCCTCAAGACGGCGCTGATCCTTGGTGGTGACGGGTGAGTCTCCTTCCTTCTGGTCTCCATGTCTCTGGTGACGTCTCTGGTGACGTCTCGCGGTGACGTCTCGCGGTGGCGTCTCGCGGTGACGTCTCGCGGTGGCGTCTCGCGGTGACGTCTCGCGGTGACGTCTCGCGGTGGCGTCTCGCGGTGGCGTCTCGCGGTGGCGTCTCGCGGTGGCGTCTCGCGGTGACGTCGCTGGTGGTCCTTTTTGTTGTGGTTGTCGTCATTTATTTTAATGAAAAATGTTATTGTTTTGTTCAGCATGGACGATCAGTTTGCGGCGCTACACGAGAACCCGGACATGTGAGTACCCAAAGCAGACGAGCATGCCGAACATGACCCCCCCCCCCCCCCCCCCCCCACACACACAAACACACGTTATGGTATTCAGTTGACCTCCTGACCCCTGACACCTCCCCCTCACCCCCCCTCAGCATCATTGGGACCCCCGGTCGCCTCATGCACGTCATCCAGCAGATGAACCTCAAGCTGCAGAGCGTGGAGTACGTGGTGTTCGACGAGGCCGACAGGTAAGACACCCACCCCCACCCCCCCCACCCTGTGCTCCCTTTCCAAACCTGTAGTAGTCGTCTGTCTGTCTGTCTGTCTGTCTGGGAGTCTGTCTGTCTGGGAGTCTCACTGCTCCCTCCTCCTCCTCCTCCTCTCCCAGGCTGTTTGAGATGGGCTTCGCGGAGCAGCTGCAGGAGATAATCCGGAGGCTCCCGGACAACCGTCAGAGCCTCCTGTTCTCCGCCACGCTGCCCAAGCTGCTGGTGGAGTTCGCCCGAGCCGGTGAGACCCAGCGCTCCACCCTCTGCTCCACCCTGGACGGTCTGAACCTACAGGGTGGTGGTGTTGAGGCTTCTGCTGTTGTTTTGAGTTCCTTTTTTGTTCTCTTCGTATTTGGTTTTTAAATCTGTACAAAGCTGGTTCAAAACGTTTAGGTGTTCATTCTATTTGCACAATATTGTTTTAAATTGGTTTAAATCCCACAGGCTATTTATAATGATGATGATGATGATGATGAAGATACATGGAGCTCAGAGTCTGTCCCTTTGTTTGTTTGCAGGTCTGACAGAACCGGTTCTGATTCGTTTAGATGTGGACTCCAAGCTCAGCGAGCTGCTCAAGGTACTGATCTGTTTATTGTCTCCGACCGAGCTCTAGATAGAACACACTTTCTATTCTGATCCTGGCCACTAAAATGCAATTAGTATCCTTTTTTTTTTGTGTTATTTTTTTTTCATCGCCGTTTTCGTCTTCTCCTTCTCCTTTCAGCTGTCGTTCTTCTACATCCGTCCTGACGACAAGCCGGCAATTCTGCTCCACCTACTGAGGAACGTCATCAAGCCCCAAGAGCAGACGGTGGTGTTTGTAGCAACCAAGTACCACGTGGAGTACCTGAAGGAGGTGTGTGTGTGTGTGTGTGCGTGTGCGTGTGTGTGTGTGTGAGAACAACGTGTCTGCGCAAAGTGATTCGGTAGCAGAGAGGTTCCGGGTTTTCCAACCCCCATGTCTGTATCTCAAATGAGTGGTTATCATTGGTTATTATTTACCAAGAAATAAATCCCTTTTAAACCCCTTTTTTATGATAAAAGCGTCGGCTATAAACGACTAGATAATCATCAAAATATGACAGTCGGTTTGTGTTATGGGGTTTTGTCTTGGATAACATCAGATGCTGATGATGATTTATTGTCACTGTATTCATAATATAAAGAAAATTGCGGCCCAGTGAGGTTCAAACATATACTGCATATACAGCATATACACAGAATATATATGTATATATATGTATATAACACTGATCTGTGTGTCTGGCCGATCAGCTCCTGACCCTGGAGGGCGTGGAGTGTGCGTACATCTACAGCGCCCTGGACCAGACCAACCGTAAGATCAACATCGGCAAGTTCGTCCACCGCCGGGCCATGGTGTTGATCGTGACGGACGTGGCGGCCCGCGGTATCGACATCCCCATGCTGGACAACTGCATCAACTACAACTTCCCCTCCAAGGCCAAGCTGTTCCTGCACAGAGTCGGTAGGGTCCACCCTCCGGATCACAGGGATGTTGTGTTGGTTCCTGAGGCTTTGTCCAAGGAGGCCGTTTGGTAGCTTGTTGTATGAATGAAAAATATGCGTTTGTGTGTTTTTTTTTTTTTTTTGTAAAGAAATGCGTTTATATTCCTCATTACCTCAAGTACTATGTACTTCTAGGGAGCCGACTTATTGTACTTTTGCATGGGCACTGGTTCGGCTCTTGAAGGCTTGTTGTTGGGAAGAAAAATGTATTATGTTATAATATACGTATGTGTATATGCATGTATATATTATAATGGCTTGATAGGAAGATGTTGTATTGTATATTATGTTATTACTACCCAGGTCCTTCCACCTAGCACATACTCTTATCACTTTTTACTAGCATATTAGTGTCTTACTAAGTAGATTGTTAGTAAGATATTGTTCGCCAACTTATTGTACAAGCTTTTTGTTACAAAGAAAATGCCCTTACGACGTCCGAAGACTAGTAGTTCTCTTGCCTGCCTGTTGTTGAATGACCTTATTGTAAGTAGTTTTGGACAAAAGCCTCTTCTCAATGACTGTAATGTAATTGACTTAATGAGCAGGTCAGGGCGTCCTGCTCAACGATGCCCACAAGTAGACTTTTGTGGAGTTTAAGCCAAAACCATTTGGCTGTTCACTGATTTATTCAACAGTTTAGTTTGGTTTGTCCACATAGCGACCCATGTTCAGTTTCTGTTGATCTGACGGAGTGTCTCATCTGTTCCCCCCCCCTCAGGTCGCGTGGCGCGTGCGGGCCGCAGCGGCGTGTCCTACAGCCTGGTGTGTCCTGACGAGATCCCCTTTGTCTACGACCTCCACCTCTTCCTGGGCAGACCCCTGCAGATGGCCACGCCCCAACACACCGCGGGTAGGTCGGTGGCCAAAGGACCACAAGAGCCACTAGGAGGGATGTATCCAGTGATGTGTAAAGTGCTCTAAATGGCGTTGACTCTGCCTTTGTGGATGACTGACGCAAACTCTGGAGGGAAACAGTTTTTTGTGTATTAAAGGTACTGTAGGTACGATTCAGTAAAGAGAGGGAGAGCACGAAAGCAAGATTTAGTAACTAGACGACCACAAAAAATGTCCCTCTCTTGCTCCCTACGTTTCTCCATCACCATGAAGGGTCGTGTCACACACCTTTTGATTGACAGGTCATCGGCCCGATGTATTCCCCCCCCCCCCCCGAATCAGAATCGGGATCTAAAAGGTCTACAGTCTTAATGGTCTCCTACAGAGGCAAGCGCCGCCCACTAGAAACTTAGGATGCTCTTAAATTCGTACAGCTCTTAAATCCTACCTAGACCCCCTTTTAATCATGATAAAAAGGCGTTGACTTTTCAGATAATCTATTTCCATTATTACTATGACTTGATGACTTTGTTTCCTGACTGAGAATTCCTTTTCTATTTGTTTACCTAAACAGTACTTATTTGACCTGTACTTTTACCTGAGCACTGCTTCTGCTCTTGAAAAGCTTGTTGTTGGGAAAGAAATGCATTTATGACTTCTGGTGACTAGTAGTTATCTTGCCTACCGTGCGTGCGTGCGTGTGCGTGTGTGTGTGTGTGTGTGTGTGTGTGTGTGTGTGTGTGTGTGTGTGTGTGTGTGTGTGTGTGTGTGTGTGTGTGTGTGTGTGTGTGTGTGTGTGTGTGTGTGTGTGTGTGTGTGTGTGTGTGTGTGTGTGTGTGTGTGTGTGTGTGTGTGTGTGTGTGTGGTGTGTGTGTGTGTGTGTGTGTGTGTGTGTGTGTGTGTGTGCGCGTGTGTGTGTGTGCACATAACTGTAACGTAATTCCCTGTCGTGTTCCCAGATTCTGACGGCTTGTTCGGCCGCGTGCCCCAGTGCATTCTGGACGATGAGGGCTCCCAGCTGCTGGCCGCCCACCAGGGGTCCCTGGACCTCAGCAACATTCACCGCATCTCGGAGAACGCTTACAAGCAGTACCTCAAGTCGCGGCCCAGCCCCTCGCCGGAGTCCATCAAGAGGGTCAAGAACACGGACCTGGACGTCATGGTCATCCACCCCCTGCTGGGTCAGTCCCAATGGTCTTTGAGTACAGTCAAGACGATGCTGCTTGTTCTGTTAAGTGGTGCTATAGACTAGACTACAGAGACGACAATGCACTACTGATGTTTGACCACCGCGTGGTGCTGTTGAGCCAATGTACCGGTAGTCAATGTTGTGATGTGTTTGTTCAATAAACCTAAAAAAGAAATTGCAATATTTTTAAGGATTTTTGGACAAGTACAATGGAATGCTTACTCCCCATTCCCTTTAAAAAAAAAATATAAAATTTTGATTGATTTGATTGATTTTAAATTTATTTATTTTATTTTATTTATTTTATTATTTATTTGCCAGTTCTCAAAACCTTTTTCTCCTGCTTTGTGGAACTTCAGGCGTGGGGATGGACAAGATGGAGCTGGAACGTCTCCACATCGTTGATGCCATCAAGGGCTACAAGTCCAAATCGGTGAGTGAGAGAAAACCCTTAAACCATAAAACAACTTATTTATTTGGATTGGAAGTTAAGAGTTTTTAAAAAAATATGTAGGAGAAGATGTAAATGTTGACTCAAACGGACCTCTAGGGGTTGAATGTGGTAATTGTTACCGGCAGATTTGGGTTACCAGAGGGGGGAGAGGAGAGGAGAAGAGAAGAGAAGAGAGAGAAGAGAGGAGAGGAGGGAGAGGAGAGGAGAGGAGAGGAGAGGAGAGGAGAGGAGAGGAGAGGAGAGGAGAGGAGAGAGAGGGGGGGGGGGCTGGAAAGAAAAAGGAAGAGAGGAGGGAGAGAGAAAGAAAGGGAGTGGACAGAGGAAGGGGGGGGGGGGGAGGGAGAGAAAGCGAGAGTTGGACAGAGGGGGGGGGGCTGGCGATGGAGACACAGAGAGATCGTTCCCATATGAAACAACAAAGTGTTAAGTCTACACGGTCATTTTTCAGACCATCTTCGAGATCAACTCCAACAGCAAGACGGTGGCCTGCAAGGTGATGCGTCAGAAGCGCTCCCGCGACACCAAGCTGGTGGACAAGTTCAGCAAGAAGCGGGAGGACCTGGCCACGGAGAACCGGCTGCTCCACGCCCACCGGCCCGCCCCTGGCACGGAGACGGTCGTTGTGGAGGGGGGGGAGGAGGAGGAGGACAGCGAGGACGAAGAGGAGCTGTTGCAGGTACACCAAAACACAACCTCATAAGGTCCGGACCCCGTGGTTTTCACATATGAATACTGCGGCCTCTTGAGGTTAAAAGTTCCAAAGGGTTTTTTAAATAACCGAGTGACGTTCTCACCGAATTCAGGCCGGAAGTACAGTCTCCGCTCTCGCTCTCGCTCTCTCTTTCTCTCTCGCTCTCGAACCAAGATTCAAGAGGGTCATGTCTTGGCACTTTCCCTCTCTCCATCCCTATCTGTTCTATATCCCAAGATTTAGAAGTGTCATGTCTTAACACTCTTTCTCTGACCTCGTACCAATCGGTTTCTGGTGCCCCCCAGGGTGTGTTCTCCGAGGTGGTGGGCGGTAAGCGGAAGCTCCCGGCAGTGCAGGAGAAGGAGAAGGAGGACGAGGACGAGGACAAGCCCAAGGTGAAGAGGAGCAAAGTGGGCGGCAAAGACGAGGAGTTCTACATCCCCTACCGGCCCAAAGACTTTGACTCTGAGAGAGGGTAACGGAAAATACAAACCTGGCTGTAACCTTTCGCTTATTATCTCCGAGTGTCTGTTAGCTTCACTATTTGTCGTCGTAGTCCCTTGATGCACTTAATGTGTCAAATCTAGAGAGACAACTTTATTGTACTTTTACTTGAGTACTGGTTCGGCTCTTGGAGGCTTGTTGTGAAGGAAATGTCATGTTTTATATATTATCTTATTATATTTGTGTATATTATGTATATAAGAAATTAGAATGGCTTGTAAGAAAGGAAATGCACTTATGACTTCTGGTGACTAGAAGTTATCTTGTCTACCTGTTGATTGTAAGTGGCTTTGGACTAAGGTGTCTGCTAAGTGACTGCGATGTGTGATGTTGTTGTTTGTGGTCGTCAGGTTGGGTCTCGGGGCGGAGGGCACCATGTTCGACCAGCAGGCCACCTCCGCTGTCCTGGACATGATGGGGGACGAGGGGGAGTCCTTGAACCAGCACAAACGCGTCATGAGATGGTAAGAAACCGAGTCATGGTTTAGTCAGTAGTTATGTTTTCACCACTGTCGGTCGGTCTGTCTGTTGCAAGATAACTCAAAAATTTATGTACGGAATGGGACAAAACTTGGTGGTTAGATTACTTTTGGGCCAAGGAGCGGTCGATTCGATTTTGCCCCAGATCCGGATCCAGGGAACTTTGTTGTGTGGCAGAGGTATGCACTCTACTGAGGGCCCTCTGGTTGGTTCATGTTTCATCCTTTCAGCCTGCTTCATTCCCCTGATGGCTCCCGTAAGGAATCTCTTCTGCTTGTGTCCTACTCAACACCTGCTGTACATGTGACACGTCTGCTGGTTTTCACCCCGCTCAGGGATCGCAAGAAGAAGCGCTTTGTCACCGTCACGGGGAAGGAAGACCAGAAGAGCAAGGTCCGCTTGGAGACAGGCCAGGTGGTCAGCAACAAGAACAAGAAGAACTTGTATCCTTTTGGTCTCTCTGTGGATGTACTGTGTGTCCTGGTCCGGTGGACCAGGGAATGTGTTGGGTCTGTCTGTCGTCCTGTGTGTTGGACCTGTCTGTGTGTCTGTCCTGTGTGTTGGACCTGTCTGCGTGTCTGTCCTGTGTGTCGTGACCTTAACCGCCACCTTAATCAGCTATGAAGACTGGAAGAAAAAGTATAAGATGGACGACGGTGACTTTGACGGTGATCGAGAAGGGGGAGGAGGAAGAGGAGGAGGAAGAGGCAGAGGAAGGGGGAGGGGCTTCGGAGGAGGTGGGTTGTGGGATCGACGTGTTTCACACGTTCACTTTAAAAAGCCCACTGCAGTTGTGCTTTTCTGGCGTTGTTGTAAAATGAAAAAAATATGTAATATAAAAGTAGAGCACAGAGAGACTGTGTTATGATAGGTATAATCTTTTCTTTATCATCTGTTTGATAAATCAACTTAAACCATCGCTAGTCACAATGTCTCCAACACTATCATCTGGTACTTTTCAAATGTTGTAATTAATTAATATAACTACTAGGCTAGTTTCGATGATCAAGTTAAAATTGTCTGTTTTGAACATGGAAAAACAAACGTGTTTGTACGCCATTGTGACCATTTATATTTTATTATCTATTTCCCTTTTATGCCGATAATTATTTTGTTATTATTACAGGTCGTGGACGAGGGCGAGGTGGGCGGAGCCCCGGGGGGGCCCAGATGACCCCCGGGGGCCAAAGGGTCCGGTCGGAGCTCAAGTCCAGCGACCAGATCCTGAAGGAGCGCAGGAAGACGCAGAAGCACAGCTTCCTGCAGAGCGGAGGCCTCAGGAACCTCAAGAGCCACGGAGACGGTGGGGGCCGGTCGAGGGGCGGGGGAGGGAGAGGAGGTGGAGGAGGAGGGAGAGGAGGTGGAGGAGGGAGAGGAGGAGGAGGAGGAGGAGGAGGAGGAGAGGAGGCGGCGGAGGCAGGGGGGGGAGAGGGGGCGGGGGAGGGAGAGGGGGCGGAGGGGGGAGAGGAGGCAAGAAGGGCAAGAGGTGATTGTGAGAGGGCTGGAAAGAGACCGAGAGACGAGAGAGAGACGGAGAGCTATATTCTAGAGCAGTCACAAAGGCGTGGTTGTCTCAGCTCTTTGGTCAGTTGGGGATAGATGTTCTGTTCTGTCCTGAGACCCACCTTCCCTTTTTTAGAGAGATGTTTATGGGGTCTGTCTTGGGGGAGAAAAAGAGAATCTTGTTTGGTTTGGAGCGTTTCCTATCTTGGAGCGTTTCCTCAGCTTGGAGCAGAGATGTCACTTTTTTTAATGTGTGGAACGTGTTTCTAGAACCACCGGATGCTTTAGCTCCCCCCAAATACATGCTCAATGTGTATTCATATTACCTGTATGATTGTATGAGAATTAATTAAATGGTTAACTGTTAATGTGTGTTTTTGTTTATTTGCACATGGTGGTGTGCTAACCTAATTTGGCTTATATTTGTCTTTTAAGTACAAAGTACCATCCTAAGGCTTACTCTTGTGCTGTTTGTTTTTCTAAACACCCACTAAGTTTGTCTCCTTGGCAATGTAATCATTTTGGATCATTTGGAAAAAAGTAAATATGTTAAATGTCAAATATGACCTGACCGTATCTCTGCCAGCACCTCTGTGGCCTAGTGGAGTGAGCTGGAGACCATCAACCCTGGAGATATGGTCCCACTGCGGTTGGACTCCTTAACAATTTCTTTATTTTGGAAAATGAAATGTCAAATATACCCTCGGACCGGTTCATAACCTGGACCACCTTGTGCAGTGGAGGGGAATGGGAAATAAGCATTCCATTGTACCTTTTTGCATATGGCAAATCAAAATCTTGAACACACACATGGTATATGTGGTGACGTCACAAGGGTGATCCGGGACCAGACCTTGGAACACAGTGTACAATATATCAGTTAATCCTGCTGAAGAGATATCCAGCTACAGCCTTTTCCTCCCCTCTTCCTCCTTCCCAACTTTCTCCCCTTCCTCCTCCTCCTTCCGCCCTCCCCCCTCTTTCTCCCCTTCCTTTTTCCTTCTCCTCCCTCCCCCCTACTCATCCCTCCTCTTCCTCCCCCACTTTCTCCCCTTCCTCCTCCTACCTTCTCCCCTTCCTCCTTCTCCCCCTCCTCCCTCCCTCCCCCCCCTCTTCCTCCTTCTCCCCTTCCTCCTCCCTCCCTCACGTTCTCATCCCTCCTCCCCCCTCCTCCTCTCGTCTGTGAGTGATAGCCCTGCGGCTCCATCAGATGGCTGGTAGGCTGGTGATCTGTGTCCAGGGTTCCCAGGACACGGTAAGCAGAGAGACTAGGGTCACGTCACATATCAGTACAGTGTCATTTATTTAAGCAGATGCTTTTGTCCAAACTGACTTACAATAAGGTCATTCAACAGTTAGACAAGAGAACTACTAGTCACCAGAAGTCACAAGTGCATTTCCTTCCTAACGAGCTATAATAATATAATATATACATACAAATGCATCTGACCCCAGCAGGTAAAGTGACCCTGACTCCCTGACGCCTGAACGAGGTTGTGGCGCTGAAGCTGGAGAGCCCTGTGGGGTTTGAGCTTCCCTTGTTAGAGAGTCACCTCTCAAGCCGGAGGTTGTGAGTTCAAGCCCAATACGGGACACTCACTGTTACACACGTATATAATAACATATAGTACATTACATTTCCTTCCTACCAAGCCTCCAAGAGCAGAACCAGTGCTCAGGTAAAAGTACAATAAGTTATCGTCCTAGATTTGACACAAAAAGAGCATCGGGACTACTATGATAAACAGTGAAGCCACACAGAGATAATAAGCAAAAGCTATTTAACAAGTGCTGGCTCATTTATTAGTATAACAAGAAATTGTGTGTGTGTGTGTGCAGTGACTGAGAACATGTTGAATAAGTCAAACGGTTCAATACGTCCATTATTGTCTATCCACTTGAAGCCAGCGTGAAATGACTACAATGTCCTGGGCTATCCCTCTCCCCCCCCCCCCACCCCCTTTGTTATCACCCCAATCAATACCCTCACCGGTGTATGTTTGGTCTCCATCTCCTTTCCCTGACCCTTCTGTTGCCCATCTTCTGCTCTCCCCAGCCTGATAAGAGGTCTCTCTCTCTGCTATCTTAGACCTTAGAAGACACTCAGCGGGGACAGTCGTGTTTTACCCCTATAACCACTGCCTGCTGCAGGGGTCTTTTCATGGTCAATAACATTTAAATGGTAATCTATTATAAATCAGGTTATCAAATATTAAATCTAAAGTACAGGCTATATCGACTATATTAGTCAACTTTATCATAGGCTGCCCAAAAACCACAAACAAACCTTGTTTGTTTACATTTTTAATGACCTCGGGTGGCTCCTCCTCCTTCTCATCTCAGCCAATCACAGTGCGTTCTTTCTCATTAACTCAATTAACTTCCCCCGCGGCCACGCAGCTCCTACATAAACGCACACACGTGGTCCTCGGCTTATTGTTAGGAGGGAAATGTAATGTATTACATAATGTTATTATGTATATATTATATTATTATAGCTTGTTAGGAAGGAAATGCGATGACTTCTGGTTGACCAGTAGTTTTCATCTGCCTGTTGAACTGAACTGACTGAACTGAAGTCTCTTTGGACAAAAGCATCTGATAAGTGACTAATATGTCATAACTTAACACTGTTGAATACAGTAGCTCTACTGCACCTTGCAGCCAAACACATCTTTAAGATTGTATTCCTAAAGCTTATGTTTTTACAAAATGTGTATGGCGGCCTTTGTGTAGTTGATCTAATATTGAATACATGCTTTGTCTCACCTGAGTCTACAAAATCAAATTTCTACATGCAAGACTCGAATCAACCCCCAGATGGCGCTGTCGCTGCATGTGTGTTTTTGAGTGCCGTTCACATGCTGTCACTCATATTCATATAGTCATGAATCTTAAACATTAAAGTCTCTCTTGGAGCAGTGCTAGGCCGTAGCCATGCCTTGACCCCCAGGTCAGTGCTCCTCAGTCGGGTAGATGGTGTAAAAATAAACATTTGCACTAATCGTTTTGGCTTTTTATGTTTGGTATTGGCTACAACTCCAGGAATGAAAGTTGGCCAGGGCAATAAACTTGACTTGACCTTCAGCCACAAAACCCTGGTGGTATGCCTTACCCTGGTCAAGGATGCTGAACCAAGAGTATCCCCCAAGGTGTCCAGTAGGTCCCTTACCGAGGCAGTGGGTGTCGGTCTGGTATATTGTGCAGGCGATAGTCTATACAAAGGCGCAAAGAGCCATCTTTCTTCCGCACACACACACAAAAGGGGCAAAATAGGAAGACTTACATTTAACAATCCATCCCTTCACCAGTAGGTCTTGAATATATTCTTTGACCTCTCTCAAAAGCGGCTTTGGTATGGAAGTGTACGTCCTTTGCACAGGAATATCGTCCTTCAGATGTATCACCATTTGTAGGCTAGGGTTACAGCCAATGTCATTTCCGTCCCTTGCAAAAGCCTTTGATTCTTCGTACAACATTCTCTTGGCAATTTCTTGTTGTTCCTCCCCCAAGTGACTGAGGTCCACTGGTGGGTGTCACAGGGGTGGAATCGGCTCAGCTTGTTGGTTTGGTTCAAGGGGTTGAGTTGACTGTTGCAGTAGATGTTGGCTTGTCAGGAGAGTCAGCATCCACAAATCCTTCAATGTGCTGCAATATGCCCAGGGCTGTCTTGCGTGGTAAGGCGACATCATGTTTGGTGTTATTGCCTACTGGAATTGTGACATAAGGCTTTGCATGGGTCTGTATCTCAAACAAACCTGTCCCTAAATCCAGCTGCACTAATTGATGACTGCTTTCATCAGCTTCAAACAACACCAGACGATCAGAGGAGTTCAAGGTTTGGGGAACATGGCACCTCACCCAGGTTACTTGACCAGCCGGAATGACAATGTAATTGACACCTGTTCTTAGGCGTCCCTGCGACGTACTTGGCTCAACTGTCTGAATAAAGCTCACAATTGCTTTGGCTTTCTCCACAGGAACACTGATGGCATCACAAAGCAGCTTTACCAGAGTGCATATCAATCGTTCTGGCTGTCCCTGAATGATTTCCTCCAAAACATTAAAACCAACCAATGGTCTCTCCATGGCCAAGCTTGTGACTAGGAATGGAACACTGATGGAAAGACTTGGTTCCTCATTTCCTGGCAGATTGGTCATGATGGCTACCCAGCCATCAAACGGAATAAGCTCGCCATTAACTGCATACACCTTCAGCTCGTTCAGATCCTCGATAATCTCCGACATTGGTCGAAAGTCAAGGTTAGGCAGGCTCATTACACTGACTTGAGCACCGGAGTCAAGCAATGCAGTTCCAGCCAATCCATTTAGATTACACTGTATTAGCAACTTCTTTCCTATCAGCTTGGCAACAGTTCTACGTTTCACACCTGGTTCACCAAATAAAAACTGATTCGAAGATTCCGTTTGTTTGTAACTATTCTGTGTACCAGCTACTTCAGCGGTAATGGATGATGAAAGGTCAGCTGTTTTGTCCTCACAACTGGTTTGTGTTTTTATCTCATCAGAATGTTCCGTTTGGGGTCGTACTGCAGATCCGATCACTGGCAACCCCGCTGCAGTGACCGGTTTGAGTTTCCCTGACTCTCTTGTCTCTTTAAACAGCCCACAGCCCAGTGTCCTCCATCCCCACAATATAAACAGTGGTTACAATCTGGCCGGTTTTTGTTCGACACATTTTGAACAACCAAAAGGTTTATCTCTCTTGGGTCTCACTCTGTTTTGAGAGTATTGGTTATGGTTAATCATGTCTGCTGGGCGTGGCTGATTTTGAGCTCTGCCAGCTCTTTTATTGGGTCTGTCTTTGTTTTGTGTGCTGAGCTCTCTTGTTTGTTGCTACACTCTTGGACTGTGTTAAGCTCAAGTTGTGCGCTATGAGCGCTTGTTGTTGCCTGCCGACGAGAAGGACCTATCCTCTTCTGCCGCTCACTCTCCTCACTGGTGATTCTCATTACATGACGCAATATTGTTTCATCACTCACTTCACCACTTGACAGAAGAGGCTTTAATTCTCTGCGTATATCACCGTGTTCATATCCAAGTCCCTGCAAGACTGTGTGTAGAAACACATTTTGAACGGTAGCTGGGCTGTATTTAATGCCTGCGTCTGTTTGGATGTAAATAGGACACGTTGCTTTAACCCTATCACCCAGTAGAGAAACTGTTGTGGTGTTTCATTATCATCCTGTCTAGCACACATTAACTCTTGGAATAACTCCGTACAGTTTTTCTCTCTTAAGTGAGCCTGGAGGAAGCCTTTGAGCTCCATCACTGTCAGGTCGTCCTAATTTATTAGCATGTCTTTGAAAGTTCCAGGTTTTATTATTCGGAGCACACCACAAACTATGTCTCCTTCATGGCAGCCTTTTGTAATCCCTTCCTCGATTTGCTTACAGACATTGTTATAGCTTATGTCTGAAGAATGATCACCAACCTGACCCCCTTGCACCTTAAACTCCCTCCTCTGGAGGTAGGAGAGCTCTCTTAAGGAGATCATTGTCTCAGGGCCGGACTGGGCAGCAGACTGAGCTGGTGGAGTATGGGGTGTTATGATGAGACTTACTTGTGTGTGCTGGTGACAGTGGGGGGTGTTCTAGTGTCTGTGTTGTAGGTGCAATAATACTTTGTCTTAGCCTTTTACCAAGCTCTTCGTAGCTATTAAGCATTTCCAGTAACCCAGTATTTGTGTTATCACCTACAGCATTAGCACTGACTGGAGAAGCAGTGTGGCAGCTGTCTCAGCTTCAGATGTCTGATTAGTGTTGTGACCTGTGGTTGTCTGTACGAAGTGTGGTTCTACACCTTGCAAACCTTGTACACCAACTTCTCTGTCTCACAATATCATCAATAGCATCACTCAACATCAACAAGTGACCCATCCCACTGTCTTGTGACTCAAGCAAATGCTTACTGTGCATAAATGAACTGATGTAGTTGAAGCAGCCTTCATCGTCTCCCTCCTCGAGCTCAGACGGTTCCTGGTCTGACACTGGACCCACTCCATTGGCGATGTGGAAGAGTTCTTTCGCTGACAAGGAGAGTAGTCACCTCCTGATGTCCCACACCAGGCTTTTCCTTTGACCCTCTGACATGACAGTAGCTCTTCCAATTCACTCACGATAGATTAGATAGATTAGGCTCAGTTCAGCAACGGTTCCACGTCTGCTCCAGCTTACAGCTCTCTGCTCGCATCAGCCCCGCTATTGGTCCCAGAAGTCATTAATGGATCAGCTCCCAACCAGTAGGTGGCGCCGATCCCGGACGAGCCCCCAAGAACTGTTACGGGTCCCCGATATGGGGACCACAGTACCAGTAAAGATACCTGTAAAAGGCAGGTGAAACAGAAGCAATGAGGACACGGTGTAATAGTTTTATTACACAACCTCATGTAAACATAATAACTCTCTTATGCATTTCAGTTTTCACTTACATTCCTCAATAAACACACAGTTCAACTAACATACATTCACTCTATATGTTACTCTTTTCTTGTGATAACCACATATTTGCATTGAATTTCACATTCAATAACCATCTGTTGTACATTAAATACATCTTTACACAGTATTAATCCTGTATTAAATACTACTCTGCTTATTCGTAACTCAACAGTAATATTTCATGACCCCTTTAACTGTCATGTTGACCACTAACCTTCTGCCATTAATTGCAGGTCACTAAAATGCATTAACATGAGAATAATAATATTACAAATGTAACCTTTATGAGTTACATACAAGGACAACGCCACTCTCTGTAAGGGGAGAGAGCCTAACGCCACCAATATATGGCCTAGTTATTAGCCGTTTAACCACAATCCCCACTCAGGGATTCCAATAAAGGAAAAGAGCGATACAGAGGCTTCTTTAATTTCCCTCGGGATTAATAAAGTTTCTTGAATCTTGAATCTTGAATCTTCTGTAGACCAGGGAGTAACAATTTATTTATGAAATAACAAGAGAAAGCAACAAAGTACAATTCCTACATTATATTAAAAGTAACTTGTACCAGGTATGGTAATAGTGCTACCAAATCCAATCAATGTGCTCACTGCACCGGAGGGTCAATAAGTTAGCGACACACAATTATAGACACTGCACACAAATGAAATACACACAGTGATTGCACACTGATTAAAAGCAGCACATCAAGTACATCTAGTACATCAAACCAAACACAGCAGTTATATCTTGAATAAAACACAGGACCGGTGATATTCAGTTGGCACGTAATTCTAGTGGCAGCACAATACACAAACTCTGGCATCAGAGAGTTAAAATACTAATCTTTAAACCCCTAACCTTAAAAGTAAAACGGAGGAAAAACAGTGGCGATCGGCACGTTGTGCCGATAGCCTGGAAATAGAGAATAACAGATGAACACATGCATGTATAGAAATCAAATAAAACACATGATCACATGTTTACACAGCTCAGCTCTATAAGTTAAAAGTCCCAGTAATAAAACACAGGTTCACCGAACGTTAAAATGTTTGAGCCTACCTCGTTCAATTGGACAATAACTGCATGGCTTGGACGTGAACAAACGTGAACTTGAGTTCTCACAGAGAGTTTCCCTTATAGATTGGAGTATGGCGCCGTACGAGATGGCTGCCGTGTCATGAGCTCCTGCACGACGACGCAGTTTTCATGGATGTCGGAGGGGGTTACCGACGCAGCTATCGAGACAGGATTTTCCGTCCCCCGGGCGGACAGAACAAAGGCTCTCTCCGGTAAAGATCGCGGAGGGGGGTATGTCTCATGATAAATAGATCTTGGTGCAACCAAAGTCATGTACATCCCCTCAAGTCTTTCTGTTCCCCGGACCTGGAGTACCTGATGCTTATGTGGCATCCATACTGGCTACCTCGGGAGTTTACAGCGGTGACCGTGACCGCTGTTCCCAGTGGTTTACAAGCCAACACGGACACAGCGCTGAAGGAACTGTATGGGGCTATCAGCGAACAGGAGTCGGCACACCCCGAGGCTGCTCTCATCGTGGCGGAGGACTTCAACAAGGTGAACCTGAAGAAGGTTCTCCCGAAGTTCTACCAACACATAACGAGCAACACACGGGGTGAGCGGATCCTCGACCACTGCTACACCCCCTTACGTGATGGCCTGCTACAAGGCCCTCCTCCGCCCACTGTTCGGCAAATCAGACCACCGCTCTATCCAGCTACTCCCCGCCTATAGGCAGAGACTGAAGCAGCAACCGATCGCTGTGAGGGAGGTCCAATGCTGGTCGGACCAATCGGACTCTATGCTGCAGGATTGTTTTGATCGCGCTGACTGGCACATGTTCCGCGTTGCCTCGGACAATAACATCAACGAGTACGCGTCGTCGGCCACCGGGTTCATCAAGAAGTGCATAGATGACGTTGTTCCGACCAAGTCGGTTCGGTATATCCCAACCAGAAACCGTGGATTAACGGCGATGTTCGCGCTGCCCTACATGCGCGTATTGCCGCCTTTGGCTCCGGGAATATGGAAGAATATATGAGAGCCCATTACGACCTCCGCAAGACCATCCTCACTGCCAAGCGGGAGTATAAGGACAGAGTGGAGGGGAAATTCAAGAGCCACGATGCGAGGGGTATGTGGCAGGGGCTACAGATGATAACGAACTTCAGAGGGAGAACCAGTTGTGTAGAGAACTCCTCTACCTCCCTCCCAGGAGAGCTAAATAATTTTTTTGCTCGGTTCGACGTGAACGGCAGCCCGCCGAAGCCAGTGCCGTCTGAGGAGACCAGCCTGCTGAACATCTCGGAGGCGGATGTGCGCCACACCTTCAAGCGGCTGAACATCCGTAAGGCGGCAGGCCCCGACGACATCCCGGGCCGCATCCTCAGAGCATGCGCAGACCAGTTGGCAGTCTTTGCAGACATCTTCAACCTCTCCCTGTCCCAGGCTGATGTTCCCGCGGTCTTCAAGATGTCCACCATTGTGCCTGTCCCTAAACAACCCAAGGTAACATGCCTGAATGACTATAGACCTGTATCCCTCACCTCGATTGTCAGCAAATTATTCGAGAGGTTGGTCAAGGACTTTATTTGCTCCGTGTTACCTGCCACATGGGATCCATGGCAATTTGCATATCGTCAAAACAGATCCACGGACGACGCAATTGCCATGGCCCTCCACACTGCCCTTTCCCACCTTGAGGGAAAGAACTGTTATGTGCGAATGCTGTTTGCGGACTACAGCTCAGCGTTCAACACGATAGTTCCTGCCAAGCTCGACACCAAGCTTAGAGGTCTAGGCGTGCCCCAATCCACGTGCAGCTGGATACTGGACCTCCTGTCGGACTGCCGCCAGGTGGTGAGGATGGGCAGCACCACCTCAGAGCCACTGACCCTCAACACGGGAGCCCCCCAGGGATGCGTGCTGAGCCCTCTCCTCTACTCCCTCTACACCCACGACTGCATGGCTATGCACAGCTCCAACGTCATCATCAAGTTTGCTGACGACACGACAGTGATGGGCCTGATCGCCGGCGTCGTTGGGTATTGCACATAAGATTTTCACACCACTGCTTTATACTTGTGTAAACTGTGAAGTGACAATAAACTTGACTTGACTTGACTTGATATGGAACACTATCCGGTCGCAGCAAACTGCAGGGTCCTAGCGTCCCCCATGTTACACAAACATTACAGAAACATATTTAAGTATAATAAACATCCCAGTATTAACTTCACTGTTTTTACCAACAGCAACCAACTTATAAAACTTACAAAGTACATTTATTACAAAATCACAATCACGTCAGACCACGTTGTCCCCAAAATGGCGCCGCACCGGTGGAGCTATGCTAATACACACACACTATTTAACTTATATAAACATGTAAACAGTGCTACAAACATCGCTAAAGTGTTGGCGGGCCATCACATATATTAGGCAAACCTTATGGGGGATTCACTATGATTTATGCACATTTTTCTAACCTGTAAAAGGCAGGTGAAACAGGAGCAATGAGGACACGGTGTAATAGTTCTCCTTCCAGATCGCTTCTGAAGAAACACCGGAAACGTCCGTCACTCTAACCTCGTACCCCGGAACCACTGAAGCGGACACAAACGTTCTGCCTCACTACTCACTGTATTATCAACCCCCGAATAGAAAATAAACAAATGTACAAAATAAATGCATTTCTCTCAATAATATCAGAATAATGTGGTCACACGTCCCAGGGGGGCCACATTTTCACCCGTTTGTGGTCTGTCTGTTGGTTCTTTGTTTGAATCGCTGTAAGCACGATAACTCGAACAGTTATGGACGGGACAATACTTGGTGGTTAGATTTCTTATGGACCAAGGAACCGTTGATCGTGGCACAGATCCGGATCTGAAACCAGGATAAGTAGGGAGGATAGAAACAGACACAGACCCCATTATAACATGGGGCCTGAAGGGAGGCCCTCAATTATCAGCTTAACTGTTAACATAGAGCACAGTACAGTAAACAGTAAAACACTATTTACCCGAGTAGATAGATAGATAGACAGATAGATAGATAGATAGATAGAACTTTATTCATCCTGAGGGAAATTGTTGTGCAACAGTCGCAATACAAAGTAGGAAAAAAATAAGGTTCAAAAGTATACAATACTGCAAAATGTTTTATACAAATATAGAAACACTCACTTAGCTCAACACTCATTTGCCAACGGTTACTTATCCAAGTGTAGACGACGCTAACTTAGCAAAGTGTAGCAAACACTAACTCAGCCAAGTGTATTCTTAGCTAACTCAGCCAAGTGTAGCCAACGCTTACTCAGCCAAAATTAGCCAACGCTTACTTGCCAAGTGTAACCAACGCTAACTTAAACAAGTGTAGCCAACGCCAACTTAGCCAAGTGTAGCCAACACAAACTTGGCCAATTTTAGCCATTGCCAACTTAGCCAAGTGTAGCCAACACTTACTTCGCCAAGTGTAGCCAAGCTTACTTTGCCAAGTGTAGCCAACCCTAACTTAGCCAAGTGTAGCCTTAGCTTACTTAGCCAAGTGAAGCCAAGCAAGTCAAGCCTTAGCTAACTCAGCCAAGTGTAGCCAACGCTTACTTTGCCAAGTGTAGCAAATGCTAACTTTGCCAAGTGTAGCCAACGCCAAGTTAGCAAGTGTAGCCAACACAAACTTAGCCAACTTGAGCCATTGCCAACTTAGCCAAGTGTAGCCAACGCTAACTAAGTGTAGCTGTAGGACGAGACGCAACGTAGTCGGAGCTGGAGACACAGATTCACGGGTAGGAGGGAGCCATAAGGTTCTCAGTAAGGTGCCATTGTTTTCCAGGCTGGTTCCACCTCAGCTCCGTGTAGCCACGGAGCTGAGGTGGAACCAGCGCGGAAAACGATGTGCTCTGAACCACCAGGAGCTGGTCGGGTCCTCGAGGGCAGGTGTAGCCACGGAGCAGTTGTGGAACCAGCCCGGGAAACGATGGGCTCGGAACCACGAGGTGCTATCGTAGCCACGGAGCTAGCCTGGGAGCTAGGGAGCTAGAGACACGAGGAGTTAGCCTGGAAACTAGAAGCTAGAGACACGGGGAGCTAGCTTGGAAACTAGGAGCTAGAGACACGGGGAACTAGCCTGGAAGCTAGGAGCTGGGGACACACAGGGCTTGCCTGGAAACTAGGAGCTAGAGACATAGGGAGCGAGCCTGGAAGCTAGGGACTGGAGACACAGGGCGCTAGCCTGGAAGCTAGGGACTGGAGACATAGGGAGCTAGCCTGGGAGCTAGGAACTGGATACACAGGGAGCTAGCCTGGAAGCTAGGAGCTGGAGACATAGGGAGCTAGCCTGGAAGCTAGGAGCTGGAGACACAGGGAGCTAGCCTGGAAGCTAGGGACTGGAGACACAGGGAGCTAGCCTGGAAGCTAGGAGCTGGAGACACAGGGAGCTAGCCTGGAAGCTAGGGACTGGAGACACAGGGAGCTAGCCTGGAAGCTAGGGACTGGAGACACAGGGAGCTAGCCTGGAAGCTAGGGACTGGAGACACAGGGAGCTAGCCTGGAAGCTAGGGACTGGAGACACAGGGAGCTAGCCTGGAAGCTAGGATTTGAAATATGAAATAATGAGTTGAATATCATTTTCTTTTCTGAATTCTCTAATTGATTCAGAAGTTATGTATCTATAAATAACAACATGGGTACACCTGGGTAGATCTGCTTGTAAATGTGTCTAGGAGCTGGAGACACAGGGAGCTAGCCTGTAAGCTAGGGACTGGAGACACAGGCAGCTAGCCTGGAAGCTAGGAGCTGGAGACACAGGGAGCTAGCCTGGAAGCTAGGGACTGGAGACACAGGGAGCTAGCCTGGAAGCTAGGAGCTTGAGACATAGGGAGCTAGCCTGGAAACTAGGAACTGGAGACACAGGGAGCTAGCCTGGAAGCTAGGGACTGGAGACACAGGGAGCTAGCCTGGAAGCTAGGGACTGGAGACACAGGGAGCTAGCCTGGAAGCTAGGAGCTGGAGACATAGGGAGCTATTCTGGAAACTAGGAACTGGAGACACAGGGAGCTAGCCTGGAAGCTAGGGACTGGAGACACATGGAGCTAGCCTGGAAGCTAGGAGCTGGAGACATAGGGAGCTAGCCTGGGAGCTAGGAACTGAGACATAGGGAGCTAGCCTGGGAGCTAGGAACTGGAGACACAGGGAGCTAGCCTGGAAGCTAGGAGCTGGAGACATAGGGAGCTAGCCTGGAAACTAGGAACTGGAGACACAGGGAGCTAGCCTGGAAGCTAGGGACTGGAGACACAGGGAGCTAGCCTGGAAGCTAGGGACTGGAGACATAGGGACCTAGCCTGGGAGCTAGGAACTGGAGACACAGGGAGCTAGCCTGGAAGCTATGAGCTGGAGACATAGGGAGCTAGCCTGGAAGCTAGGGACTGGAGACACAGGGAGCTAGCCTGGAAGCTAGGAGCTGGAGACATAGGGAGCTAGCCTGGGAGCTAGGAACTGGAGACACAGGGAGCTAGCCTGGAAGCTAGGGACTGGAGACACAGGGAGCTAGCCTGGAAGCTAGGGACTGGAGACACAGGGAGCTAGCCTGGAGGCTAGGGACTGGAGACACAGGGAGATAGCCTGGAAGCTAGGAGCTGGAGACATAGGGAGCTAGCCTGGGAGCTATGAACTGGAGACACAGGGAGCTAGACTGGAAGCTAGGAGCTGGAGACATAGGGAGCTAGCCTGGAAACTAGGAACTGGAGACATAGGGAGCTAGCCTGGGAGCTAGGAACTGAGACATAGGGAGCTAGCCTGGGAGCTAGGAACTGGAGACACAGGGAGCTAGCCTGGAAGCTAGGAGCTGGAGACATAGGGAGCTAGCCTGGAAACTAGGAACTGGAGACACAGGGAGCTAGCCTGGAAGCTAGGGACTGGAGACACAGGGAGCTAGCCTGGAAGCTAGGGACTGGAGACATAGGGACCTAGCCTGGGAGCTAGGAACTGGAGACACAGGGAGCTAGCCTGGAAGCTAGGAGCTGGAGACACAGGGAGCCAGCCTGGAAGCTAGGGACTGGAGACATAGGGACCTAGCCTGGGAGCAAGGAACTGGAGACACAGGGAGCTAGCCTGGAAGCTAGGAGCTGGAGACACAGGGAGCTAGCCTGGAAGCTAGGGACTGGAGACACAGGGAGCTAGCCTGGGAGCTATGGACTGGAGACACAGGGAGCTAGCCTGGAAGCTAGGGACTGGAGACACAGGACACAGGGAGACACAGGGAGCTAGCCTGGAAGCTAGGAGCTGGAGACACAGGGAGCTAGCGTAACTCGGTTGGTGTCCCGCTCCCTGCTTCTGGGTTCCCAGCTTGGATCAATTTAGCCTTGACCATTCAGTTAGGACCCAACGAGACCGGCCAGCCAAATGGGCCAGAGAACCCAGAAGAAGAGACTCAGGACTTGGAGGCATTTAACCAAATGGTGTCCGGGTTCGTAGCCTCTGTACAAGGAAATGCAACATGTTACTATCTAACACATAATAGTTATATCTATATATGAACATGATACTATATAATCAATAATAGTTATATATATTAATATGAACATACTTAATAGCCGTCCTTTTACTTCCACAGCCAACTATAACCTAATGAAATATGTTGTTTTCTTCACTCGAGTGTCTATATTGTGACTGTGTTTACGTTTGAAGGGCTACAACATGGCGGATAGCAACCGTTGTTAAGGTCATAGTCACGTGGGTGAAATCCAAGAGTATTTGAAATATGAAATAATGAGTTGAATATCATTTTTTAATCTGAATTCTCTAATTGATTCAGAAGTTATGTATCTATAAATAACAACATGGGTACACCTGGGTAGATCTGCTTGTAAACTTGTCTTTTATGAAGTGCAGTTTGATATTTCTTCCCACATTAGTCCTTATATATGGTGGCCTCTGACGGATTCAACACGCTCGATCACATGATAGAACGCACCATAGAGTGCGGCTGCATTGGAACAGGCCTTCTATGACCTCATAGGGTCACGGAGGTCACGGAGGTTCCGTGGTTGCCTCAGCAGCCAGGCTGGGGTCACTAGAGATTCCGCTGCTCCAGCTAGCCTGGAAGCTAGGGACTGGAGACACAGGGAGCTAGCCTGGAAGCTAGGAGCTTGAGACATAGGGAGCTAGCCTGGAAACTAGGAACTGGAGACACAGGGAGCTAGCCTGGAAGCTAGGGACTGGAGACACAGGGAGCTAGCCTGGAAGCTAGGAGCTGGAGACATAGGGAGCTAGCCTGGGAGCTAGGAACTGAGACATAGGGAGCTAGCCTGGGAGCTAGGAACTGGAGACACAGGGAGCTAGCCTGGAAGCTAGGAGCTGGAGACATAGGGAGCTAGCCTGGAAACTAGGAACTGGAGACACAGGGAGCTAGCCTGGAAGCTAGGGACTGGAGACACAGGGAGCTAGACTGGAAGCTAGGAGCTGGAGACATAGGGAGCTAGCCTGGAAACTAGGAACTGGAGACACAGGGAGCTCGCCTGGAAGCTAGGGACTGGAGACACAGGGAGCTAGCCTGGAGGCTAGGGACTGGAGACACAGGGAGATAGCCTGGAAGCTAGGAGCTGGAGACATAGGGAGCTAGCCTGGGAGCTATGAACTGGAGACACAGGGAGCTAGACTGGAAGCTAGGAGATGGAGACATAGGGAGCTAGCCTGGAAACTAGGAACTGGAGACACAGGGAGCTTGCCTGGAAGCTAGGGACTGGAGACACAGGGAGCTAGCCTGGAAGCTAGGGACTGGAGACATAGGGAGCTAGCCTGGGAGCTAGGAACCGGAGACACAGGGAGCTAGCCTGGAAGCTAGGAGCTGGAGACATAGGGAGCTAGCCTGGAAGCTAGGGACTGGAGACACAGGGAGCTAGCCTGGAAGCTAGGGGCTGGAGACACAGGGAGCTAGCCTGGAAGCTAGGGACTGGAGACACAGGGAGCTAGCCTGGAAGCTAGGGACTGGAGACACAGGGAGCTAGCCTGGAAGCTAGGGACTGGGGACACAGGGAGCTAGCCTGGAAGCTAGGAGCTGGAGACATAGGGAGCTAGCCTGGGAGCTAGGAACTGAGACATAGGGAGCTAGCCTGGGAGCTAGGAACTGGAGACACAGGGAGCTAGCCTGGAAGCTAGGAGCTGGAGACATAGGGAGCTAGCCTGGAAACTAGGAACTGGAGACACAGGGAGCTAGCCTGGAAGCTAGGGACTGGAGACACAGGGAGCTAGACTGGAAGCTAGGAGCTGGAGACATAGGGAGCTAGCCTGGA
This sequence comes from Muraenolepis orangiensis, assembly GCA_027704905.1. Lineage (NCBI taxonomy): Eukaryota > Metazoa > Chordata > Actinopteri > Gadiformes > Muraenolepididae > Muraenolepis > Muraenolepis orangiensis. The sequence goes on from CM051006.1 coordinate 19,928,989, forward strand.
AACTAGAAACTGGAGACACAGGGAGCTCGCCTGGAAGCTAGGGACTGGAGACACAGGGAGCTAGCCTGGAGGCTAGGGACTGGAGACACAGGGAGATAGCCTGGATGCTAGGAGCTGGAGACATAGGGAGCTAGCCTGGGAGCTATGAACTGGAGACAAAGGGAGCTAGACTAGAAGCTAGGAGCTGGAGACATAGGGAGCTAGCCTGGAAACTAGGAACTGGAGACACAGGGAGCCTGCCTGGAAGCTAGGGACTGGAGACACAGGGAGCTAGCCTGGAAGCTAGGGACTGGAGACATAGGGAGCTAGCCTGGGAGCTAGGAACCGGAGACACAGGGAGCTAGCCTGGAAGCTAGGAGCTGGAGACATAGGGAGCTAGCCTGGAAGCTAGGGACTGGAGACACAGGGAGCTAGCCTGGAAGCTAGGGACTGGAGACACAGGGAGCTAGCCTGGAAGCTAGGGACTGGGGACACAGGGAGCTAGCCTGGAAGCTAGGAGCTGGAGACACAGGGAGATAGCCTGTAAGCTAGGAACTGGAGACACAGGGAGCTAGCCTGGAAACTAGGAGCTGGAGACACAGGGAGCTAGCGTATTTCGGGTGGTGTCCCGCTCCCTGCTTCTGGGTTCCCAGCTTGGATCAATTTAGCCTTGACCATTCAGTTAGGACCCAACGAGACCGGCCAGCCAAATGGGCCAGAGAACCCAGAAGAAGAGACTCAGGACTTGGAGGCATTTAACCAAATGGTGTCCGGGTTCGTAGCCTCTGTACAAGGAAACACATAATAGTTATATGTATATATGAACATGATACTATATAATCAATAATAGTTATATATATTAATATGAACATACTTAATAGCCGTCCTTTTACTTCCACAGCCAACTATAACCTAATGAAATATGTCATTTTCTTCACTCAAGTGTCTATATTGTGACTGTGTTTACGTTTGAAGGGCTACAACATGGCGGATAGCAACCGTTGTTAAGGTCATAGTCACGTGGGTGAAATCCAAGAGTATTTGAAATATGAAATAATGAGTTGAATATAATTTTTTATTCTGAATTCTGTAATTGATTCAGAAGTTATGTATCTATAAATAACAACATGGGTACACCTGGGTAGATCTGCTTGTAAACTTGTCTTTTATGAAGTGCAGTTTGATATTTCTTCCCACATTAGTCCTTATATATGGTGGCCTCTGACGGATTCAACACGCTCGATCACATGATAGAACGCACCATAGAGTGCGGCAGCATTGGAACATGCCCTCTATGACCTCATAGGGTCACGGAGGTCACAAAGGTCACGGATGTTCCGTGGTTGCCTCAGCAGCCAGTGCTGGGGTCACTAGAGATTCCGCTGCTCCATGTCATTTCATGTTCGACGAGCACTGAGATAAGACTAGTAATTCAGCAGTGGATCATTATTCTTGAAGCAGATTCAACTATCAACTATCTTGAGGTCTTCTACCGGTGCGAAGCAAGCATGTTTTGTTGGCCTTGTACTCGGGGGACGGTAAGTAACCAGCCAAAGCAATTCATGAAATTCAACAGCTTTTTTATTTTTAATTATTTTGAAATTTGCTCTTGCATTGCTGTACCAATATTACTGCTCGTGTTCATGTATCATGAGGGATCTTTGTCAGTCTAATAACTCTGGTGTCCCTACTGTCCACAGAAGAAGATGTGTCCAAACATCATCAAAGTCCAAGACTCCTCCTCCTCCACCCCTGCTGCCCCGGCTCCTCCACCTGAGACCGGCCACAAACGCAAGAGGCGGTCGACGTGCTGGGGCTGGCTGCGGCGGGTTGGTTTCCCCAAGGTTGGTCTCTTTTAGTCTCACTGAATAAACATGTCTTGTTTTAGTGTCGTAGTGCACAGTGTGGTGTCCCTCGGAATAACATACATTAGTTTAAGTCAAAATTGTCTGTTTGTTGCATCGCCGTAGCCTACATCGAATAAGTGTCTTCGGCTGAAATCATCAAATCTCGATTCATATATTCGATAATGAAATCCCTGTGTCACGTTTTTCTGAAGTCTCTTTCCCTCACTTTAATTCTGCTACCTAATATATAACTTATCACTTAACAGCGAAAACAGGAGCAGAAGTTGGCCAGAGGAGCAGAGCCTCCTGCTTGTGAACAGATCAGGTAATTGATCACGTAACTGACCCATCATTTACCCACTAAAGACCCATCCTCATGATGTAAAGTGACTCATTGAATTATGTGTGTGTGTGTGTGTGTGTGTGTGTGTGTGTGTGTGTGTGTGTATGTGTGTGTGTGTGTGTGTGTGTTGTTTTGTCCCTACCAGCTACAGTTCTCTGAAAGTCACCAGACCCTCCAAGGTGGCCCAGATTGACCAAGGCAAGGAGCAGAGGGACCCAGAGACTGGACGGAGCACCCCATCAACGGACCAGGGTTCCTGTGCAAGTCTGTTCCTGGAGGATGGAGATGCTGATGAGAGGTTGGTGCGGGTGGAGATGACCTCTGGTGGTCTCACTGTAGATCTCCGAATAGAGACCATTCTCAAAGATATAACGTGTGTTGTTAAAAGCCACCTGAAGGTAATGGACTTTGAAAAGCCTCTTGATGTGCTCTATTGTACCACATTGGTGGAGTAAAGTAGTATTCTACTGGTTACGGTGTTGGACTTCCAGCCAAAAGGGTCTTAACCCTCATGTCCACAGTCTGTCTTTGAGCAGTCTTCAGCAAGATGCACTAACTCTTATCAATGTCTCACCAGGCTGTCGTCCGTCACTCAAAGCACAGAGGATGAGCTGGATGTCTTGGGGTGAGTTCTGGATAGATGGGCTCATACACAGCAACCCACCGTAGACACATGAGTACTATGAATGCATGAAATAATTGTTATAATAATAATAAGACCCATTACACTGATACAGAAAACAATATTCAAGAATAGTACTTCTATTTAAAAATTAATTGTTATCTTTTTTTTTATAATTGTTATGTGTATTGTTATCTAAAAACACACTTCACAGATACACAAAGTACAGCCTTGTTGTATTCCATTGGCTGGTTCCTGGTTGATGGTGCTGCAGTGAGGGGAAGCCTTGCTCCTTCCTTATTTGTGTGTGTGTGTGTGTGTGTGTGTGTGTGTTGTGTTCCTCAGGCTCCCCAACATTGCACAGAGCTGCTATATGAACTCCACCCTGCAGAGTCTGCTCACCTTGAGGGTCTTTCAGGAGATAGAGCAGACAGAGTGGGCGTGGGATTCAGTCTCCTCTGCAAAGCTGCTCAGGTGCGCACACACACACACACACTCACACACACACACACACACACACACACACACACACACACACACACACACACACACACACACACACACACACACACACACACACACACACACACACACACACACACACACACACACACACAGATTGACATTGACAAGTACTTTCTTTTTTCCAGAGAGTTTGTGGCCATCCAGGAATCGCGTCAATCCAACAACGTGTTCCACAAAATATCCGTGCTGGAGTCATTTAAGAGCACTGTCGCGCTGCAGGACCCGGAGTTTGAGGACGACGGTCAAAAAGTGATCCCCCCCTCATCACATAAACACACAAATAAATTCATGTTCATGCCTTCTGTTAGGGATTTCTGCTGATGCTTTAGTACAGTATGTCGCAAATGTTTGCATATACTGTGTGTATGTGTGTGTGTGTGTGTGTGCATTAATCTGGTGTTTTTCAATGTGTGTGTGTGTGTGTGTGTGTGTGTGTAGGATGCCCATGAGTTCCTCATCAGTGTGCTGAACCAGGTGCGGTCAGCAGCTCTGGACACACCGGGCAGAAGCTACACCTGCCCTGTGGAGGCTCACCTGCTGTTTCACATGCTCAAAACCCGGACCTGCAAGAGGTAAACAGACTCCACACACACACACACGCACACGCACACGCACACACACACACACACACACACACACACACACACACACACCAGGATCAAGTGGTCCTTACCTTAGTGGTGAGCCATATGGAGGCCATGATGTAGGGATGAGACAGGCCCCAGCAGCAGTAGAGCCTGCTCTCGACCCAGCGGTCTTCATGAGTGTCTCACGTACAGTTATACGTTGTCCCGTGTCAGATGCGGTGGCCGGTCCTTTTCCATGGAGGCCTTCACCAACCTGTCCCTGGACCTGGAGCCAGGGGACTCAGTGAGCCAGGCCCTGGACAGATACCTCACGGTCAGTGACTTCACAATCATGGATCCATCTGGTTGTTGTCATGGTGTCGTCGGTGTTGTTGTTGTTGTTGTTGTTGTTGTTGTTGTTCTGCGCGAGGGTCAAACCGAGGCGCATGTGTTGTGTGTTGTCGTGTGGTAGGAGACCACAGTGGAGTGTGACTGCCAGTGCGGAGCCAAAACATCTGGCGTGCAGCTCTGCTTCCTGAGCCTGCCTAAGTGAGTGATGCTACTAGCTAGAGTTAACCGTCTACAGTAGGGTGTAGTGACCAGGTGTCCTCTTTTTCCAGGACATATCCTTTCTTTTTGGGACCCAAAAAAAGTGTCCCGCCGGTACACCGGGTAAATCGCCGAAAATATCCCCGGATTCAGCTTTTTGCTTCCTACAGTCACATTGCTTTACATTACTTTGACATTTCTCCTTTCGTCCCGCCTTCTCCCATGCCAATATGTAGGCAACAGGAGCCTTAAGACCTGCACGTAAACATTGGCCACACTGCATGTCAATCATTACCCCTCCTTCCCCCCCCACCACACAGATATGGTCACCCTCATTTACACTATGTTTAATTTGCAAAGGCAAAATTGATTGTGCATCCAAAATGTTGTTTTGGACCCAACGCGTCCAATGCTCACTGAATAGATGATTCATCGTTTTGTAAACTCCTGTTGCACCTACTCTTATCTGGGTCTCCTGCAGTGTTCTGATCCTCCACCTCAAGCGCTTCCGGTTCAACCCTGACTGGAGCCTGGAGAAGGTGAACGACGCAGTCCTCCTGTCCAGAGACCTGGGACTCCACTCTGGGAGAGGTACCGTCGGCCAGTCACTATACTGTTAAACGTTCTATCTAGTGTATTAGTATTATAAACCCATGAGGTGATTATATACAAGGTTACATATAGACATAGATGTTGTATGTTGATGTGAAGAACTCAATGTAGAAATACATATTGCCTTTATTAACCCTTCAAATGATCTATTTGCTATTTCAGTGGCAGAGACTGAGGACAGCGACGCCATGGTAAGTGGATATGGAAAGAGAGAGAGAGAGAGAGAGAGAGAGAGAGAGAGAGAGAGAGAGAGAGAGAGAGAGAGACAGAGAGACAGAGAGACAGAGACAGACAGATAGACAATCAGCAAATAAGTTAGAAGAAAACTGTGTTTTGAGTGACATAAAGCAAAATATACATGTAGAATACTAGCTAAAAGCCACCTTAACTCACTAACTTAACTTTAACCTGAACTGTAAGCAGGATCACATGACACACGTTTCAGTAAATGTACCCTCTGTGTTTACATACACGTGTTACACGTGTTACGGTGCCAACCATTACACATATATAACAGTATTATATGTGTTTCCTTCACAGGTGAAGTACACACTAGTTAGTGTACTAAGCCACATAGGCGACAGCCCTGTCTCAGGTGAGACACACCCACACGTATGCACACACACACACACACACACACACACACACACACACACACACACACATGCTTGCAGTAGCATTGTCCTGGGTAGATTGATTCTTGAATGATTGATTATTGTATGATTGATTATTGAGGATTAAATAATAATTATGTTCTATTAATGATGATTAATTGCTGATTATCATATTCGGATTGTGAACCTCAAATCTTTGAACCCTCTCCCAGGACATTACGTCAGCGATGGGTCCTTTCAGGGCGAGGGCGACACCCCCCCGGACCAATGGCTGAGCTACGATGACGAAACGGTGTCATGGACCAGCGGCAGTGAAGTCTGTGAGCAGAGGCAATGCACAGCGTACCTGCTGTTCTACGAGCGCCAGGTAGGACGATGATTTGCATTTAAAACAGCTATGGAATGCTATTTTGAATGCAAACAGATCATCAGGGATCCAGCAGACTAGGTTTCAAATCAGCACCATGTACACTGGCCCCCGGAGCAATAGACTCATTCAAATCCTCTTCTGAAAGCTTCTTCTACTCGCACAAGTTAGTTTCTTATCAGTAGTATACTTCTTGCCCAGGTTGACCAAGCCATGGCCTGCATCACCCCAGCGAAGAGCCCCATCGCCCCAGATGTCACAGAGGAAGGGCAGCTCCAAAAGAATGGGGCTGCTGCTGCCCAGAGGTAGGGGCAGGTGGAGATGACCTCTGGTGGTCTCACTGTAGATCTCCGAATAGAGACCATTCTCAAAGATATAACGTGTGTTGTTAAAAGCCACCTGAAGGTAATGGACTTTGAAAAGCCTCTTGATGTGCTCTATTGTACCACATTGGTGGAGTAAAGTAGTATTCTACTGGTTACGGTGTTGGACTTCCAGCCAAAAGGGTCTGAACCCTAATGTCCACAGTCTGTCTTTGAGCACTCTTGAGCAAGATGCACTAACTCTGCTTATCAATGTCTCACCAGGCTGTCGTCCGTCACTCAAAGCACAGAGGATGAGCTGGGTGTCTTGGGGTGAGTTCTGGATAGATGGGCTCATACAGAGCAACCCACCGTGGACACATGAGTACTATGAATGCATGAAATAATTGTTATAATAATAAGACCCATTACACTGATACAGAAAACAATATTCAAGAATAGTACTTCTATTTAAAAATAAAGTATTGTTATCTAAAAGCACACTTCACAGATACACAAAGTACAGCCTTGTTGGATTCCATTTGCTGGTTCCTGGTCGATGGTGCTGTAGTGAGGGGAAGCCTCAAACCGACCTCTAGGGGTTGAATGTGGTAATTGTTACCGGCAGATTTGGGTTACCAGAGGGAGAGAGGAGAAGTGGAGCGAGCAAGGGGGAGGGGGGGCGAGAGAGCGAGCGAGCGAGAGAGAGCGAGAGAGAGAGAGAGAGGGGGGGGCTGGGGGGGAGAGAGGCTGGAGAGAAAAAGGGAGAGAGAAGAAAGGAGTGGACAGAGGAAGGGGGGGGGGAGGAGAGAAGCGAGAGTTGGACAGAGGGGGGGGGGGGCTGGCGATGGAGACACAGAGAGATCGTTCCCATATGAAACAACAAAGTGTTAAGTCTACACGGTCATTTTTCAGACCATCTTCGAGATCAACTCCAACAGCAAGACGGTGGCCTGCAAGGTGATGCGTCAGAAGCGCTCCCGCGACACCAAGCTGGTGGACAAGTTCAGCAAGAAGCGGGAGGACCTGGCCACGGAGAACCGGCTGCTCCACGCCCACCGGCCCGCCCCTGGCACGGAGACGGTCGTTGTGGAGGGGGGGGGAGGAGGAGGAGGACAGCGAGGACGAAGAGGAGCTGTTGCAGGCAGGCAATGATTTTTTTAAATCATATCTGCTGTGCAATACCGGATTTGCCCAGACGGTGGCGCTTTGGCATTTCACCATGTAAACGACCGAGAGGGCTAATTAAAAATAAAAAACTATACATAATATAAACCTCACCGTTACTCATTCTACTCTGTATTGTATATATGTATATTGACTGAACATTCCTTTACTTACTGCTTAATTTCTTTTTTTACTTACTTTATTTTTACTGTATGTAGCACAATCAGTATTCTGTATTTTGTTGTGACAAATAATAAACAAACTTGAAACTTATGGTGAAAGAACATTTATTATATGGTGCCTAGTAGAAAATAAACATAAGAAAAAATATGGTCTTATATTAGAAAGACTACCCAGTGTGCCATCAAAAATAATACCTAAATATAGTCTTACATTCGATTGTGCAAAAGTAATTAGAACAAAATAGAAGATAATAAAATAGACCTGATACAAGTCCTGAGATAAAATGCAATACAATGTTAAGCTTACAAATTAAAAGGTACTGGGTCCTATGTACACTACACTACTATACAATATACAGTTGAATCTATGTACCTATGCTATACTAACTATACAAGAACCACTTAGCAAACCAGGTTCTGGAAAACGACTGAATATATAGCCTTCCTCTGTCTGTTGCTGGTTGCTGAATGCTGATGTCAGGCAGATGAGGTCCAAACTCTTTCACTCTGAGTTTTTCTTGCAGTGTTCGTCTTTCAAATGGTGTTGCTTTGAGGGATTTGACAGAATTCTCCATGGTAGCTAGTGTAATGGCTGTGTCCTGTACAGAACAAAAAAAGAACAAACTTGCAACATGAGGTCTCACCCACACACACGGGTCTCAATCTCCTCTCCTCAGACAGCAAGACGCAGCAAGAACTGACTCATTAACAAATGCTTCTGAATTAAACTAATTAAATAAAATACAAATGCTTAATACATTCGACCACAGCCTATATTAGCAGACAAACACACGGAGGACCCTGTAGCTAGCATTGGGGAAGCACGTGTCCACGATAAACTTACAAAACCCCAATCCACACCGTTTACATACAAATGACACAAGCTGTATGTTTATACAGCAAGACCAACATTTCTTATCCCCTTTACTTTACGTTTACATCGTCCACAATAAAAATAAATGTAAAACTATAATCGGGACAAAAACAAACAACAACGTACCTTTCCTCAGACAGCAAGACGCGAACTGAGAGCAGAGCAGTACAGGCTTTACAAATAACTAGGTTCAACTAGGCTATGAATTGCGCATGCGTGACTGGTTTTCTTTGCTCACGCATTCACGCATGCGCCACTCAATTTGCTCACGCATGCGCCACTCAATTTGAGTGGCGCATGCGTGACTGGTTTCCTTGTTCGGGCGCAATGAAATGCGCTCCCAGAGATCGTATTCAGGACCCTTGATAGGCTACATTTGCCTATCAAATTTGGTACCTACCTCAAAACCTTGACCCTTGATAGGCTACATTGCCTATCAAATTTGGTACCTACCTCCAAACCTGGAGGTTTGGAGGTAGGTACCAAATTTCTATGAGAGTGACGTCAATGACAAACGAGGGGGGAGAATAGCACGCACAACAATGATTTATATTTGCTATATTAACGTTATTGTGCATTTTAAACACAAACATACATAAAATGAGTAATTATTATTCATTTTAAACATGTTTAGTTTATTTTTAGGGGTCAAAAAAATAAAAAATAAAAAAACACAATTATTATAATTTTTTATTTTTATTTTTTTTTTCCTCTCTCAACCAGGTGGGGCGGCGCCCCTGCGCCCCTATGGACGAGCCGCCACTGGTTGCAGGTACACCAAAACACAACCTCATAAGGTCCGGACCCCTTGGTTTTCACATATGAATACACTGCGGCCTCTTGACGTTAAAAAAAGTTCCAAAGGGTTTTTTTAATAAATCCTGTGATCGGATTAAATAACCGAGTGACGTTCTCACAGAATTCCGGCCGGAAGTACAGTCTCCGCTCTCGCTCTCTCACTCGCTCTCTCTTTCTCTCTCTCTCTCGCTCTCGACCAAGATTCAAGAGGGTCATGTCTTGGCACTTTCCCTCTCTCCATCCCTATCTGTTCTATATCCCAAGATTTAGAAGTGTCATGTCTTAACACTCTTTCTCTGACCTCGTACCAATCGGTTTCTGGTGCCCCCCCCAGGGTGTGTTCTCCGAGGTGGTGGGCGGTAAGCGGAAGCTCCCGGCAGTGCAGGAGAAGGAGAAGGAGAAGGAGGACGAGGACGAGGACAAGCCCAAGGTGAAGAGGAGCAAAGTGGGCGGCAAAGACGAGGAGTTCTACATCCCCTACCGGCCCAAAGACTTTGACTCTGAGAGAGGGTAACGGAAAATACAAACCTGGCTGTAACCTGTATTTGTGTATACGCTTATTTATTGGGATTTTCGCTTATTATCTCCGAGTGTCTGTTGGCTTCACTATTTGTCGTCGTAGTCCCTTGATGCACTTAATGTGTCAAATCTAGAGAGACAACTTTATTGTACTTTTACTTGAGTACTGGTTCGGCTCTTGGAGGCTTGTTGTGAAGGAAATGTCATGTTTTATATATTATCTTATTATATTTGTGTATATTATGTATATAAGAAATTAGAATGGCTTGTAAGAAAGGAAATGCACTTATGACTTCTGGTGACTAGAAGTTATCTTGTCTACCTGTTGATTGTAAGTGGCTTTGGACTAAGGTGTCTGCTAAGTGACTGCGATGTGTGATGTTGTTGTTTGTGGTCGTCAGGTTGGGTCTCGGGGCGGAGGGCACCATGTTCGACCAGCAGGCCACCTCCGCTGTCCTGGACATGATGGGGGACGAGGGGGAGTCCTTGAACCAGCACAAACGCGTCATGAGATGGTAAGAAACCGAGTCATGGTTTAGTCAGTAGTTATGTTTTCACCACTGTCGGTCGGTCTGTCTGTTGCAAGATAACTCAAAAAGTTATGTACGGAATGGGACAAAACTTGGTGGTTAGATTACTTTTGGGCCAAGGAGCGGTCGATTTGCCCCAGATCCGGATCCAGGGAACTTTGTTGTGTGGCAGAGGTATGCACTCTACTGAGGGCCCTCTGGTTGGTTCATGTTTCATCCTTTCAGCCTGCTTCATTCCCCTGATGGCTCCCGTAAGGATCTCTTCTGCTTGTGTCCTACTCGACACCTGCTGTACATGTGACACGTCTGCTGGTTTTCACCCCGCTCAGGGATCGCAAGAAGAAGCGCTTTGTCACCGTCACGGGGAAGGAAGACCAGAAGAGCAAGGTCCGCTTGGAGACAGGCCAGGTGGTCAGCAACAAGAACAAGAAGAACTTGTATCCTTTTGGTCTCTCTGTGATGCACTGTGTGTCCTGGTCCGGTGGACCAGGGAATGTGTTGGACCTGTCTGTCTGTCCTGTGTGTTGGACCTGTCTGTGTGTCTGTCCTGTGTGTTGGACCTGTCTGTGTGTCTGTCCTGTGTGTTGGACCTGTCTGCGTGTCTGTCCTGTGTGTCGTGACCTTAACCGCCACCTTAATCAGCTATGAAGACTGGAAGAAAAAGTATAAGATGGACGACGGTGACTTTGACGGTGATCGAGAAGGGGGAGGAGGAGGAGGAAGAGGAGGAGGAAGAGGCAGAGGAAGGGGGAGGGGCTTCGGAGGAGGTGGGTTGTGGGATCGACGTGTTTCACACGTTCACTTTAAAAAGCCCACTGCAGTTGTGCTTTTCTGGCGTTGTTGTAAAATGAAAAAAATATGTAATATAAAAGTAGAGCACAGAGAGATTGTGTTATGTTAGGTATAATCTTTTCTTTATCATCTGTTTGATAAATCAACTTAAACCATCGCTAGTCACAATGTCTCCAACACTATCATCTGGTACTTTTCAAATGTTGTAATTAATTAATATAACTACTAGGCTAGTTTCGATGATCAAGTTAAAATTGTCTGTTTTGAACATGGAAAAACAAACGTGTTTGTACGCCATTGTGACCATTTATATTTTATTATCTATTTCCCTTTTATGCCGATAATTATTTTGTTATTATTACAGGTCGTGGACGAGGGCGAGGTGGGCGGAGCCCCGGGGGGGCCCAGATGACCCCCGGGGGCCAAAGGGTCCGGTCGGAGCTCAAGTCCAGCGACCAGATCCTGAAGGAGCGCAGGAAGACGCAGAAGCACAGCTTCCTGCAGAGCGGAGGCCTCAGGAACCTCAAGAGCCACGGAGACGGTGGGGGCCGGTCGAGGGGAGGGGGAGGGGAGGGGGAGGGGGAGGAGAGGAGGAGGAGGTGGAGGAGGGAGAGGAGGCGGAGGAGGGAGAGGAGGCAGGGGGGGGAGAGGGGGTGGGGAGGGAGAGGGGGCGGAGGGGGGAGAGGGGGCGGAGGGGGGAGAGGAGGCAAGAAGGGCAAGAGGTGATTGTGAGAGGGCTGGAAAGAGACCGAGAGACGGAGAGAGAGACGGAGAGCTATATTCTAGAGCAGTCACGAAGGCGTGGTTGTCTCAGCTCTTTGGTCAGTTGGGGATAGATGTTCTGTTCTGTCCTGAGACCCACCTTCCCTTTTTTAGAGAGATGTTTATGGGGTCCGTCTTGGGGGAGAAAAAGAGAATCTTGTTTGGTTTGGAGCGTTTCCTATCTTGGACCGTTTCCTCAGCTTGGAGCAGAGATGTCACTTTTTTTAATGTGTGGAACGTGTTTCAAGAACCACCGGATGCTTTAGCTCCCCCCAAATACATGCTCAATGTGTATTCATATTACCTGTATGATTGTATGAGAATTAATTAAATGGTTAACTGTTAATATGTGTGTTTTTGTTTTTTTGTGTGCTAACCTAATTTGGCTTATATTTGTCTTTTAAGTACAAAGTACCATCCTAAGGCTTACTCTTGTCCTGTTTGTTTTTCTAAACACCCCCTAAGTTTGTCTCCTTGGCAATGTAATCATTTTGGATCATTTGGAAAAAAGTAAATATGTTGTGTAAATGAAAATGTCAAATATGACCTGACCGTATCTCTGCCAGCACCTCTGTGGCCTAGTGGAGTGAGCTGGAGACCATCAACCCTGGAGATATGGTCCCACTGCGGTTGGACTCCTTAACAATTTCTTTATTTTGGAATGTCAAATATACCCTCGGACCGGTTCATAACCTGGACCACCTTGTGCAGTGGAGGGGAATGGGAAATAAGCATTCCATTGTACTTTTTGCATATGGCAAATCAAAATCTTGAACACACACATGGTATATGTGGTGACGTCACAAGGGTGATCCGGGACCAGACCTTGGAACACTGTGTACAATATATCAGTTAATCCTGCTGAAGAGATATCCAGCTACAGCCTTTTCCTCCCCTCTTCCTCCTCCCCAACTTTCTCCCCTTCCTCCTCCTCCTCCTCCCCCCTCCCCCCCCCCCACTTTCACCCCTTCATCTTCCTCCTTCCGCCCTCCCCCCCTCTTTCTCCCCTTCCTTCTTCCTTCTCCTCCCTCCCCCCTACTCATCCCTCATCTTCCTCCTCCCTCACTTTCTCCCCTTCTTCCTCCTCCCCCCTCCCCCCCCCACGTTCTCCCCTTCCTCCTCCTCCTTCCGCCCTCCCCCCTCTTTCTCCCCTTCCTTTTTCCTTCTCCTCCCTCCCCCCTACTCATCCCTCCTCTTCCTCCTCCTCCCCCACTTTCTCCCCTTCCTCCTCCTCCTACCTTCTCCCCTTCCTCCTTCTCCCCCTCCTCCCTCCCTCCCCCCCCTCTTCCTCCTTCTCCCCTTCCTCCTCCCTCCCTCACGTTCTCATCCCTCCTCCCCCCTCCTCCTCTCGTCTGTGAGTGATAGCCCTGCGGCTCCATCAGATGGCTGGTAGGCTGGTGATCAGTCTTATCTCCGTGTCCAGGGTTCCCAGGACACGGTAAGCAGCGGTAAGCAGAGAGACTAGGATTACGTCACATATCAGTACAGTGTCATTTATTTAAGCAGATGCTTTTGTCCAAACTGACTTACAATAAGGTCATTCAACAGTTAGACAAGAGAACTACTAGTCACAAGTGTATTTCCTTCCAAACAAGCTATAATAATATAATATATACATACAAATGCATCTGACCCCAGCAGGTAAAGTGACCCTCACTCCCTGACGCCTGAACGAGGTTGTGGCGATGAAGCTGGAGAGCCCTGTGAGGTTTGAGCTTCCCTTGTTAGAGAGTCACCTCTCAAGCCGGAGGTTATGAGTTCAAGCCCAATACGGGACACTCACTGTTACACACGTATATAATAACATATAGTACATTACATTTCCTTCCTACCAAGCCTCCAAGAGCAGAACCAGTGCTCAGGTAAAAGTACAATAAGTTATCGTCCTAGATTTGACACAAAAAGAGCATCGGGACTACTATGATAAACAGTGAAGCCACACAGAGATAATAAGCAAAAGCTATTTAACAAGTGCTGGCTCATTTATTAGTATAACAAGAAATTGTGTGTGTGTGTGTGCAGTGACTGAGAACATGTTGAATAAGTCAAACAGTTCAATACGTCCATTATTGTCTATCCACTTGAAGCCAGCGTGAAATGACTACAATGTCCTGGGCTATCCCTCTCCCCCCCCCCCCTTTGTTGTTATCACACCAATCAATACCCTCACCGGTGTATGTTTGGTCTCCATCTCCTTTCCCTGACCCTTCTGTTGCCCATCTTCTGCTCTCCCCAGCCTGATAAGAGGTCTCTCTCTCTGCTATCTTAGACCTTAGAAGACACTCAGCGGGGACAGTCGTGTTTTACCCCTATAACCGCTGCCTGCTGCAGGGGTCTTTTCATGGTCAATAACATTTAAATGGTAATCTATTATAAATCAGGTTATCAAATATTAAATCTAAAGTACAGGCTATATCGACTATATTAGTCAACTTTATCATAGGCTGCCCAAAAACCACAAACAAACCTTGTTTGTTTACATTTTTAATGACCTCGGGTGGCTCCTCCTCCTTCTCATCTCAGCCAATCACAGTGCGTTCTTTCTCATTAACTCAATTAACTTCCCCCGCGGCCACGCAGCTCCTACATAAACGCACACACGTGGTCCTCGGCTTATTGTTAGGAGGGAAATGTAATGTATTACATAATGTTATTATGTATATATTATATTATTATAGCTTGTTAGGAAGGAAATGCGATGACTTCTGGTTGACCAGTAGTTTTCATCTGCCTGTTGAAATGACTGAACTGAAGTCTCTTTGGACAAAAGCATCTGATAAGTGACTAATATGTCATAACTTAACACTGTTGAATACAGTAGCTCTACTGCACCTTGCAGCCAAACACATCTTTAAGATTGTATTCCTAAAGTTTATGTTTTTACAAAATGTGTATGGCGGCCTTTGTGTAGTTGATCTAATATTGAATACATGCTTTGTCTCACCTGAGTCTACAAAATCAAATTTCTACATGCAAGACTCGAATCAACCCCCAGATGGCGCTGTCGCTGCATGTGTGTTTTTGAGTGCCGTTCACATGCTGTCACTCATATTCATATAGTCATGAATCTTAAACATTAAAGTCTCTCTTGGAGCAGTGCTAGGACGTAGCCATGCCTTGACCCCCAGGTCAGTGCTCCTCAGTCGGGTAGATGGTGTAAAAATAAACATTTGCACTAATCGTTTTGGCTTTTTATGTTTGGTATTGGCTACAACTCCAGGAATGAAAGTTGGCCAGGGCAATAAACTTGACTTGACCTTCAGCCACAAAACCCTGGTGGTATGCCTTACCCTGGTCAAGGATGCTGAACCAAGAGTATCCCCCAAGGTGTCCAGTAGGTCCCTTACCGAGGCAGTGGGTGTCGGTCTGGTATATTGTGCAGGCGATAGTCTATACAAAGGCGCAAAGAGCCATCTTTCTTCCGCACACACACAAAAGGGGCAAAATAGGAAGACTTACATTTAACAATCCATCCCTTCACCAGTAGGTCTTGAATATATTCTTTGACCTCTCTCAAAAGCGGCTTTGGTATGGAAGTGTACGTCCTTTGCACAGGAATATCGTCCTTCAGATGTATCACCATTTGTAGGCTAGGGTTACAGCCAATGTCATTTCCGTCCCTTGCAAAAGCCTTTGATTCTTCGTACAACATTCTCTTGGCAATTTCTTGTTGTTCCTCCCCCAAGTGACTGAGGTCCACTGGTGGGTGTCACAGGGGTGGAATCGGCTCAGCTTGTTGGTTTGGTTCAAGGGGTTGAGTTGACTGTTGCAGTAGATGTTGGCTTGTCAGGAGAGTCAGCATCCACAAATCCTTTAATGTGCTGCAATATGCCCAGGGCATTGGGTCTTGTGTGGTAAGGCGACATCATGTTTGGTGTTATTGCCTACTGGAATTGTGACATAAGGCTTTGCATGGGTCTGTATCTCAAACAAACCTGTCCCTAAATCCAGCTGCACTAATTGATGACTGCTTTCATCAGCTTCAAACAACACCAGACGATCAGAAGAGTTCAAGGTTTGGGGAACATGGCACCTCACCCAGGTTACTTGACCAGCCGGAATGACAATGTAATTGACACCTGTTCTTAGGCGTCCCTGCGACGTACTTGGCTCAACTGTCTGAATAAAGCTCACAATTGCTTTGGCTTTCTCCACAGGAACACTGATGGCATCACAAAGCAGCTTTACCAGAGTGCATATCAATCGTTCTGGCTGTCCCTGAATGATTTCCTCCAAAACATTAAAACCAACCAATGGTCTCTCCATGGCCAAGCTTGTGACTAGGAATGATGGAAAGACTCGGTTTCCTGGCAGATTGGTCATGATGGCTACCCAGCCATCAAACGGAATAAGCTCGCCATTAACTGCATACACCTTCAGCTCGTTCAGATCCTCGATAATCTCCGACATTGGTCGAAAGTCAAGGTTAGGCAGGCTCATTATACTGACTTGAGCACCGGAGTCAAGCAATGCAGTTCCAGCCAATCCATTTAGATTACACTCTATTAGCAACTTCTTTCCTATCAGCTTGGCAACAGTTCTACGTTTCACACCTGGTTCACCAAATAAAAACTGATTCGAAGATTCAGTTTGTTTGTAACTATTCTGTGTACCAGCTACTTCAGCGGTAATGGATGATGAAAGGTCAGCTGTTTTGTCCTCACAACTGGTTTGTGTTTTTATCTCATCAGAATGTTCCGTTTGGGGTCGTACTGCAGATCCGATCACTGGCAACCCCGCTGCAGTGACCGGTTTGAGTTTCCCTGACTCTCTTGTCTCTTTAAACAGCCCACAGCCCAGTGTCCTCCATCCCCACAATATAAACAGTGGTTACAATCTGGCCGGTTTTGTTCGACACATTTTGAACAACCAAAAGGTTTATCTCTCTTGGGTCTCACTCTGTTTTGAGAGTATTGGTTATGGTTAATCATGTCCGCTGGGCGTGGCTGATTTTGAGCTCTGCCAGCTCTTTTATTGGGTCTGTCTTTGTTTTGTGTGCTGAGCTCTCTTGTTTGTTGCTACACTCTTGGACTGTGTTAAGCTCAAGTTGTGCGCTATGAGCGCTTGTTGTTGCCTGCCGACGAGAAGGACCTATCCTCTTCTGCCGCTCACTCTCCTCACTGGTGATTCTCATTACATGACGCAATATTGTTTCATCACTCACTTCACCACTTGACAGAAGAGGCTTTAATTCTCTGCATATATCACTGTGTTCATATCCAAATCCCTGCAAGACTGTGTGTAGAAACACATCTTGAACGGTAGCTGGGCTGTATTTAATGCCTGCGTCTGTTTGGATAGGACACGTTGCTTTAACCCTATCACCCAGTAGAGAAACTGTTGTGGTGTTTCATTATCATCCTGTCTAGCACACATTAACTCTTGGAATAACTCTTAAGTGAGCCTGGAGGAAGCCTTTGAGCTCCATCACTGTCAGGTCGTCCTAATTTATTAGCATGTCTTTGAAAGTTCCAGGTTTTATTATTCGGAGCACACCACAAACTATGTCTCCTTCATGGCAGCCTTTTCTAATCCCTTCCTCGATTTGCTTACAGACATTGTTATAGCTTATGTCTGAAGAATGATCACCAACCTGACCCCCTTGCACCTTAAACTCCCTCCTCTGGAGGTAGGAGAGCTCTCTTAAGGAGATCATTGTCTCAGGGCCGGACTGGGCAGCAGACTGAGCTGGTGGAGTATGGGGTGTTATGATGAGACTTACTTGTGTGTGCTGGTGACAGTGGGGGGTGTTCTAGTGTGTATTGTAGGTGCGATAATACTTTGTCTTAGCCTTTTACCAAGCTCTTCGTAGCTATTAAGCATTTCCAGTAACCCAGTATTTGTGTTATCACCTACAGCATTAGCACTGACTGGAGAAGCAGTGAGAGCTGTCTCACCTTCAGATGTCTGATTAGTGTTGTGACCTGTGGTTGTCTGTACGAAGTGTGGTTCTACATCTTGCAAACCTTGTACACCAACTTCTCTGTCTCACAATATCATCAATAGCATCATTCAACATCAACAAGTGACCCATCCCACTGTCTTGTGACTCAAGCAAATGCTTACTGTGCATAAATGAACTGATGTAGTTGAAGCAGCCTTCATCGTCTCCCTCCTCGAGCTCAGACGGTTCCTGGTCTGACACTGGACCCACTCCATTGGCGATGTGGAAGAGTTCTTTCGCTGACAAGGAGAGTAGTCACCTCCTGATGTCCCACACCAGGCTTTTCCTTTGACCCTCTGACATGACAGTAGCTCTTCCAATTCACTCACGATAGATTAGATAGATTAGGCTCAGTTCAGCAACGGTTCCACGTCTGCTCCAGCTTACGGCTCTCTGCTCGCATCAGCCCCGCTATTGGTCCCAGAAGTCATTAATGGATCAGCTCCCAACCAGTAGGTGGCGCCGATCCCGGACGAGCCCCCAAGAACTGTTACGGGTCCCCGATATGGGGACCACAGTACCAGTAAAGATACCTGTAAAAGGCAGGTGAAACAGAAGCAATGAGGACACGGTGTAATAGTTTTATTACACAACCTCATGTAAACATAATAACTCTCTTATGCATTTCAGTTTTCACTTACATTCCTCAATAAACACACAGTTCAACTAACATACATTCACTCTATATCTTACTCTTTTCTTGTGATAACCACATATTTGCATTGAATTTCACATTCAATAACCATCTGTTGTACATTAAATACATCTTTACACAGTATTAATCCTGTATTAAATACTACTCTGCTTATTCGTAACTCAACAGTAATATTTCATGACCCCTTTAACTGTCATGTTGACCACTAACCTTCTGCCATTAATTGCAGGTCACTAAAATGCATTAACATGAGAATAATAATATTACAAATGTAACCTTTATGAGTTACATACAAGGACAACGCCACTCTCTGTAAGGGGAGAGAGCCTAACGCCACCAATATATGGCCTAGTTATTAGCCGTTTAACCACAATCCCCACTCAGGGTTTCCAATAAAGGAAAAGAGCGATACAGAGGCTTCCTTAATTTCCCTCGGGATTAATAAAGTTTCTTGAATCTTGAATCTTGAATCTTCTGTAGACCAGGGAGTAACAATTTATTTATGAAATAACAAGAGAAAGCAACAAAGTACAATTCCTACATTATATTAAAAGTAACTTGTACCAGGTATGGTAATAGTGCTACCAAATCCAATCAATGTGCTCACTGCACCGGAGGGTCAATAAGTTAGCGACACACAATTATAGACACTGCACACAAATGAAATACACACAGTGATTGCACACTGATTAAAAGCAGCACATCAAGTACATCTAGTACATCAAACCAAACACAGCAGTTCTATCTTGAATAAAACACAGGACCGGTGATATTCAGTTGGCACGTAATTCTAGTGGCAGCACAATACACAAACTCTGGCATCAGAGTTAAAATACTAATCTTTAAACCCCTAACCTTAAAAGTAAAACGGAGGAAAACAGTGGCGATCTGCACGTTGTGCCGATAGCCTGGAAATAGAGAATAACAGATGAACACATGCATGTATAGAAATCAAATAAAACACATGATCACATGTTTACACAGCTCAGTTATTCAGTTATTCAAGACGACGCAGTTTTCATGGATGTCGGAGGGGGTTACCGACGCAGCTATCGAGACAGGATTTTCCGTCCCCCGGGCGGACAGAACAAAGGCTCTCTCTGGTAAAGATCGCGGAGGGGGGTATGTCTCATGATAAATAGATCTTGGTGCAACCAAAGTCATGTACAGTCTTTCTGTTCCCCGGACCTGGAGTACCTGATGCTTATGTGGCATCCATACTGGCTACCTCGGGAGTTTACAGCGGTGACCGTGACCGCTGTTCCCAGTGGTTTACAAGCCAACACGGACACAGCGCTGAAGGAACTGTATGGGGCTATCAGCGAACAGGAGTCGGCACACCCCGAGGCTGCTCTCATCGTGGCGGAGGACTTCAACAAGGTGAACCTGAAGAAGGTTCTCCCGAAGTTCTACCAACACATAACGAGCAACACACGGGGTGAGCGGATCCTCAACCACTGCTACACCCCCTTACGTGATGGCCTGCTACAAGGCCCTCCTCCGCCCACTGTTCGGCAAATCAGACCACCGCTCTATCCAGCTACTCCCCGCCTATAGGCAGAGACTGAAGCAGCAACCGATCGCTGTGAGGGAGGTCCAATGCTGGTCGGACCAATCGGACTCTATGCTGCAGGATTGTTTTGATCGCGCTGACTGGCACATGTTCCGCGTTGCCTCGGACAATAACATCAACGAGTACGCGTCGTCGGCCACCGGGTTCATCAAGAAGTGCATAGATGACGTTGTTCCGACCAAGTCGGTTCGGTATATCCCAACCAGAAACCGTGGATTAACGGCGATGTTCGCGCTGCCCTACATGCGCGTATTGCCGCCTTTGGCTCCGGGAATATGGAAGAATATATGAGAGCCCATTACGACCTCCGCAAGACCATCCTCACTGCCAAGCGGGAGTATAAGGACAGAGTGGAGGGGAAATTCAAGAGCCACGATGCGAGGGGTATGTGGCAGGGGCTACAGACGATAACGAACTTCAGAGGGAGAACCAGTTGTGTAGAGAACTCCTCTACCTCCCTCCCAGGAGAGCTAAATACTTTTTTTGCTCGGTTCGACGTGAACGGCAGCCCGCCGAAGCCAGTGCCGTCTGA
The DNA here is from genome assembly GCA_027704905.1 of Muraenolepis orangiensis. Classification (NCBI taxonomy): domain Eukaryota; kingdom Metazoa; phylum Chordata; class Actinopteri; order Gadiformes; family Muraenolepididae; genus Muraenolepis; species Muraenolepis orangiensis. The sequence goes on from CM051006.1 coordinate 19,949,643, forward strand.
GGAGACCAGCCTGCTGAACATCTCGGAGGCGGATGTGCGCCGCACCTTCAAGCGGCTGAACATCCGTAAGGCGGCAGGCCCCGACGACATCCCGGGCCGCATCCTCAGAGCATGCGCAGACCAGTTGGCAGGAGTCTTTGCAGACATCTTCAACCTCTCCCTGTCCCTAAACAACTCAAGGTAACATACCTGAATGACTATAGACCTGTTGCCCTCACCTCGATTGTCAGCAAATGCTTCGAGAGGCTACACTTGGCTAAGTCGGCAATGGTTAAACTTGGCTAAGTTGGCGTTGGCTACACTTGGCTAAGTTAGCGTTGGCTACACTTGGCAAAGGAAGCGTTGGCTACACTTTGCTAAGTTGGCTACACTTGGCTAAGTAAGTGTTGGCTACATTTGGCAAAGTTAACGTTGGCTACACTTGAGTAAGTTGGTGTTGGCTACACTTGGCTAAGTAAGCTTGGCTACGCATGGCTAGGTTAGTGTTTGCTACACTTTGCTAAGTTGGCTACACTTGGCTAAGTAAGTGTTGGCTACATTTGGCTAAGTTAGCGTTGGCTGCACTTGGCTAAGTAAGCTTGGCTACACATGGCTAAGTTAGCTAAGGCTACACTCGGCTGAGTAAGCGTTGGCTACACTTGGCTAAGTAAGTGTTGGCTACACTTGGCTAAGTTGGCGTTGGCTACACTTGAGTAAGTTGGTGTTGGCTACACTTGGCTAAGTAAGCTAAGGCTACACTTGTCTAAGTTAGGGTTAGCTTTACTTGGCTGAATTAGCATTGGCTACACTTTGCTAAGTTGGCGTTGGCTACACTTGGCTAAGTTGGTGTTGGCTACACTTGGCTAAGTTTGCGTTGGCTACACTTGGCTGAGTAAGTGTTTGCTACACTTTGCTAAGTTAGCGTTGTCTATCTATCTATCTATCTATCCATCCATCCATCTAATCTGGTACAATAGTGTTTCACTGTTTACTGTACTGTGCTCTATGTTAACAGTTAAGCTGATAATTGAGGGCCTCCCTTCAGGCCCCATGTTATAACTGTGTCTGTTTCTATCCTCCCTACTTATCCTGGTTTCAGATCCGGATCTGTGCCAAGATCAACGGTTCCTTGGTCCATAAGAAATGTAACCACCAAGTTGTGTCCCGTCCATAACTGTTCGAGTTATCGTGCTTACAGCGATTCAAACAAAGAACCAACAGACAGACCACAAACGGGTGAACATGTGGCCCCCCTGGGACGTGTGACCACATTATTGTGATATTATTGAGAGAAATGCATTTATTTTGTACATTTGTTTATTTTCTATTCGGGGGTTGATAATACAGTGAGTAGTGAGGCGGAACGTTTGTGTCCGCTTCAGTGGTTCCGGGGTACGAGGTTAGAGTGACGGACGTTTCCGGTGTTTCTTCAGAAGCGATCTGGAAGGAGAACTATTACACCGTGTCCTCATTGCTCCTGTTTCACCTGCCTTTTACAGGTTAGAAAAATGTGCATAAATCATAGTGAATCCCCCATAAGGTTTGCCTAATATATGCGATCACAGTCACTTCACAGTCATTCAGGCATGTTACCTTGGGTTGTTTAGGGACAGGCACGATGGTGGACATCTTGAAGACCGCGGGGACAACAGCCTGGGACAGGGAGAGGTTGAAGATATCTGCAAAGACTCCTGCCAACTGGTCTGCGCATGCTCGGCGCGGCCCGGGATGTCGTCGGGGCCTGCCGCCTTACGGATGTTCAGCCGCTTGAAGGTGCGGCGTACATCCGCCTCCGAGATGCTCAGCAGGCTGGTCTCCTCAGGCGGCGCTGGCTTCAGCGCGCTGCCGTTTACGTCGAACCGAGCAAAAAAAGTATTTAGCTCTCCTGGGAGGGAGGTAGAGGAGTTCTCTACACAACTGGTTTTCCCTCTGAAGTTCGTTATCGTCTGCAGCCCCTGCCACATACCCCTTGCATCGTGGCTCTTGAACTGAGCCAACTCAGTGTGACTTATTTCATGTAGGGGTGAGCACGGCTGTGGGATGACATCAAGGGAGGCGACCGAGAGGGCAGCTACCCAGGCAACATCTTTTCTCTGAGCATCTTGACTTCCTTCCCAGGTTGCACTCACCACATCTTGTGAAACTCCTCTGTGCACGTTGACATGTAGCGGTCAATGTCAAGAGGGATACGGGACAGTGTATCCGCATTAATGTTAACTCTTCCAGGTCTGGACTTAAAGCGGAAGTCTGACAATTCCCCCAACCAACGGTGACCGACCGCATTGAGTTTGGCCGAGCTCATAACATAAGTAAGTGGGTTGTTGTCAGTGTAGATGGTGAAGTGAGGAGCATAAAAGAGATCATCTCTAAACTGATCACACACTGCCCACTTTAGTGCGAGGAACTCTAATTTGCCGCTGTGCAAATGATAATTCCTTTCAGCCGGTGTCAAGGTTCGTGAGCCATAGCCAATGACTCGCAGCTTTCGTCCTGCTCCTGGAAAGAACTGCTGTGTGTGTCTACGCGAGCGCCGCGTTTGCCGACGGTGGAATGTAAACAACAACAGGAAGCACGTGGGAGAACTCTCGCGGCAGATAGTATGGCCGCAGACTCACGGCCAGCAGTTCAATGTCCGGGCTACACACACGTTCCTTCACAGTAACATGTCCAGGGTTACACCACTTGTTGTTAACGAGAATAGCAAGTCCCCCACCTTTCCTCTTGCCACTCTCCCGGTGCGTCCTGTCCGCTCGGACGGTCAGAAAGCCGTCCGCTGGTAACATTGGAGTCCGGGGTGTCCTCGTGGAGCCACGTCTCCGTGAAACAAAGCACGCTGCTCTCCGGCAACCTGCTGGGTCCTCACCATGCCCACTAGCTCGTCCATCTTGTTCGCTAGCGACCTCACGTTCCCCATGGTGATGGAAGGGAGATATGGTTTATATCTCCGCTTCCTCTCCCGCTGTTTACGTCCAGCCTTGCGTCCCCTGTACGTCCTCCTCAGCTCCCTGGGGAGGTCGGGGATGTCGGGCCTCTCCCGTAGCAGCGAGGTCTGTTGTAGCGACAGCAGCGTAGACTCCGCCGAATGTTGAGCCGCGACGGAGACACGGTTCAGTAACAGTGTCTTCAGAATGAGAAACACGGCAAAAAACTTCCCTAAACATAGTTGACGTTAGTAGAAACTACTTAACGAAAAACTATACTAAAAACAACAATAATATAAGAATAAATAACTAAAAAGTAAGAGGGGAGCAACTGTTGCTGGCTGCTGCTCGTCGCAGCGCCGGAAGTCAATATAATGGCTTTGCTATCTTTGAGAAGCCTTGTATGTACCATCTGTGGTAACTGAGAAAGCCAAGGACCCTTCTCAGGTCACCTACAGTCTTTAGTGTTTTCGCTTTCAGGGCCAGTACAGCTTCTACATCTTTGAGGTCGACTCGAACACCTTCACCAGAGACCAGGCGCCCGACATAGCGAACTTCTCCCCTGAAAATCTCACACTTCTCAGGGCTGAGCTTCACTCCCTGATTTTGTATGGCTTGGAGCCCTTCCCGACCACCTCCACATGATTTTCAAAGGTCTGTGAGTAACAAAGGATGTTGTCCAGGTAAGGTATACAGCACTCATCCCTCAAAGAACTTAACATCTCCTCCATACTTCTCTGAAAAGCTGCAGGTGCATTCGTAAGACCAAACGGGATCCTCACCCACTCATAAAGCCCCCAGGGTGTGATGAAGGCGGTAAGATGGCGTGAACCTGCGTGAACTTCCCCGCCTATAGGCAGAGACTGAAGTAGCAACCAATCGCTGTGAGGGAGGTCCAATGCTGGTCGGACCAATCGGACTCTATACTGCAGGATTGTTTTGATCGCGCTGACTGGGACATGTTCCGGGTCGCCTCGGACAATAACATCAACGAGTACGCGTCTTCGGTCACTGGGTTCGAGGGGTCCACGACGCGAGGGGTATGTGGTAGGGGTTACAGACGATAACGAACTTCAGAGGGAGAACCAGTTGTGTAGAGAACTCCTCTACCTCCCTCCCAGGAGAGCTAAATACTTTTTTGCTCGGTTCGACGTGAACGGCCCCGACGACATCCCGGGCCGTGTCCTCAGAGCATGCGCAGACCAGTTGGCAGGAGTCTTTGCAGACATCTTCAACCTCTCCCTGTCCCTCCCTAAACAACCCAAGGTAACATGCCTGAATGACTATAGACCTGTCTATATCACCTCGATTGTCAGCAAATGCTTCGAGAGGTTGGTCAAGGACTTTATTTGCTCCGTGTTACCTGCCACGCTGGACCCATGGCAATTTGCATATCGTCAAAATAGATCCACGGACGACGCAATTGCCATGGCCCTCCACACTGCCCTTTCCCACCTTTTTTTAGAGATTATTATACTTGTATCTGTTTTGGGGCTGTCTACATGCCTTCATAACCCTGTATGACTGTACGGTGTGGAAGGTCCGTGGAGAAGCACATAAGGACAGACTTGGCAGGTTGATGTGCTCTGAAAGTAGAAGCACATCTAATGGAAAGTGTGTTTAAAGCTCTGGAGCTTAAACAAAGCCAGCTGCATGTAGGGCTGAAAAAGTAAAAATGATTGACTTATGGTGTTTGAAATGGACCATATAGATGTATATATGTATGCCCCGTATCACTTGTATACTATAATCTTGGTTCATGTTCTCAAACTGTTAACCAGGCGTCCGGATCCTTCTACACATGCGGACCTCGTCTATCGCCGACGCTCTACGTAGACTAGAATAAATGGACATAAACTGACTTTAATAACATGAGTCAAAGTAAATGAAGTATATTGGAAAACGGTCCTTTTTGAAAATGCAAACCAGTTATAATAGGGCTTGTGTGTGTGTGTGTGTGTGTGTGTGTGTGTGTGTGTGTGTGTGTGTGTGTGTGTGTGTGTGGTGTGTGTGTGTGTGTGTGTGTGTGTGTGTGTGTGTGTGTGTGTGTGTGTGGGGGGGGGGGTTACGTCTACTATTTACAGCAGGGTTTTATACGACCTGTTGCTGCTGTCGAGCCTTCAATCTGGACGGACCGTAAAAGAGGAATGAGCATGCGGCTCTCTAACGCGGTTCCTCTGTCCACCGGAGACGGCTCTACACTTTGCACGCAAAGATGTTGTTTTTTTCACTTTTTTTCCCTCCCCAGCTCTTTTTCTGTTTCTTTCTTCGAATTTTCTGTTTCTCTCTTCGAATTCTTCCAAATGTAAGAGTGAAACCACAAGCCCCTAAAATACAGCTTGTTTTAGCCCTGTGTGTGTGTGTGTGTGTGTGTGTGTGTCTGCTTTTAGGCCTAAGTCCGTCAAATTAGCACAAAAACACACAATATGTAAGCCCAAACCTTCATCAAATGACTTGGATAACTGACTTTATTCCTTCAATTAGAGGACCAAACTAACCTACACATTGTAGTAATTGTAATTAAATATTTAATTTGTGTTGGCACATAATTGACATAAAGTACACAACCAATATGCCTACATTTAATTTGTTTTACTGTTTATAAGCGGAATAGAAGAAAACATGATGCATTATTTCAATATATTTGACTTGGTTAGGCGTGATTTAAAAAATATATAGTTTGCGTTTTTCTTCCATTTCCCGCTGAGAGGAATGAGAGCACCGAGCAGCGGGTAAGAAGACAAGAGGACCTCCCCAGGAGAAGCTCGTCTGTCCGGGCCTTCATAAAGGGAGGGCTATACCCCCCCTTTATGAAGGGAGGGCTCTACCCCCCCCCCCTGCCCACCTCCCCATACCCACTTCCCCATACCCACGTCATACCCACCTCCCCATACCCACCTCCTCATACCCACCTCCTCATACCCACCTCCTCATACCCTCCTCCCCATACCCACCTCCTCATACCCACCTCCTCTGCCCTCCTCCTCATACCCACCTCCTCATACCCTCCTCCCTATACCCACCTCATACCCACCTCCTCTGCCCACCTCCTCATACCCACCTCCTCATACCCACCTCCTCTGCCCTCCTCCTCATACCCTCCTCCCCATACCCACCTCCTCATACCCTCCTCCCCATACCCACCTCCTCATACCCCCACCTCCTCATACCCTCTCCATACCCACCTCTCCATACCAACCTCCCTACCTCCCCATACCCACCTCCCCATACCCTCCCCCTCTGCCCACCTCTCCTCCTCTCGGAGGAGGAGAGACAAGCCCTGGCTGGTGTCTCACCATGGAGACCTGTGACTCGTAACAATAACAACAACCTGTTGAACACACCATCCACGCTTTGCTTCCCCTGGACTGTGTTTGAACGTGATTATTTATTTCATGTTCTCTGCTTCTCTCACCACATCTTTAGTAGACATGTCCGTCATCAATGGACTCTGCTTATGGTGGTGCTGAGGTATATAGTGATTCCAGGGTCACGTTATATAGTTGTAAACCAGTGAAAGGCCTTTCTCTCCTCCGCTAGGACACACTGTCCTGTGTGTAAGAGACAGAGGTCAGAGTCCATATCCTTACTCAAAGTACGGGCCTTAGCGTCCGGTCATTTTTTTATGACTAACGTCTGGGGTCTTAAAAGTCTATAGGCCTATATCCTGTTTTGGATATATATATATATATATAAAATTGTTTTATAAGGCATGTTTTTGTCATTTTCACACACGCACACACAGCACACACACACACCCGCCACACAATCCCGTACATAGTCGCGTTTAATATTGTAGATATATTCTCTCAGTTAATGTCATATTTCCTTTGTTCTCCGGCGTCGCCCTCTCGCCTTTCCTCCTCTCCAGAGAGAGAGAGAGAGAGAGAGAGAGAGAGAGAGAGAGAGAGAGAGAGAGAGAGAGAGAGAGAGAGAGAGAGAGAGAGAGAGAGAGAGAGGGAGAGAGAGAGGTTTTCCCAGCCGCTGTCTCTCTGTGGTCCCCACACGTCATCCGTCTTCTCCCCGCAGCATCAGAGGAGGAGGAGGAGGAGGAGGAAATCAAAATAATCTCTGGACATTGAACCGGAGCACCGAATCCCGGATAACAAGATGTCACGGAGCCTTTCAAAGGGAGCCTTTAAGACCCAGAACATAATTAGTCACTTCACTTTTCTTCTTTCTGCTTTTTTTCCAATTTGATTTAGTTTATATTATATTATTAGTTACGTTTTTATTTATAGTTACGTTTATTTTAGCTTTCAGATTCCATTTTGTCTTCTTCTTGATTAATAGCCTTTTGGTTAAATTCGCGTAGTGAAAAGCAAATACGTTTTCATGTTTTTAAACCACACAGTACGAGGTAGTACTATTTAAATGCACCGTGTTCATTTAAATATTACTACAGTATACTGTATACCTGGATCCCCTTAACTAGTGGCTTATAGACTATATTGCTTATACACTTGATTTAATAATTGCTTTTAATAAGTAATATGTTGTTTTTTGCATAACTATATGCATCTCTATATATGTCTTTATCTATAGTGATTTAAGTAATGTTTCGACGTTAGTTATTTATTTGTGCATGTTTTAATTCATTATTGTATTTAAATAACTGTTGTTTTTTATAATTTATGTGGATTTTCGCATGGATGCATGCATCTCTATCTGTCTTTATAATGATTCTAGTAATATTTTGACTAGTTATTTATTTGAGCATGTTTTAATTTATAACTGTATTGTATCACTGCAGCCCAAATGTAGGCCTATTTGGATGTACTAAAAGGTTTGTAGAAAGTCATATTTACATCAGTCGTTCCGTCAGTTTGGCCCAGGACCAGAGCGTACTTCACCACTCGACCGGTAGATGGCGCCCAACCCATTTCCCCCGTTCTGTCTTAATTACAGCAGCCTCTGACGTGTTGTATTATTTGCATGCTGGGTTACTAGATGTGAACGTGTGAGTAGTTTACCACAGTCTTCACCACACAGTTCATATACCTCGAGATAAAAAGGATGTATCAGCCCACTACTTAGAGATGTTCCCAAAGTGCTTCTTCCTCTTCTGTGTGGTGTGTGTGTGTGTGTGTGTGTGTGTGTGTGTGTGTGTGTGGGTGGTGTGTGTGAGAGAGACACTTCAAGGCTCTGGCCCTTGAAGTCAAATATACTCTGCTTATATACGTCCCATCTGGCACCAAAACTAATATCCATTTTGAAGGACCAGAGCCGTATAACCGTATGGCGACCAGAGTGACTTGAAGGAGGTGGGGGGGGGGGGGGGGGGGTCAGTGCTGTAAGGTTTTCCACTCAGAACGCCGCCCTAGCTTTAGCCCAAGTTCTCCATCACTACCCCCCCCCAGCCCCCCCCCGGCCAAGACACACCGACAGCACGCAGAACCTGGACCACCACTGCGTGTGTGTATGTGTGTGTTTATTTTTGTGTGTGTGTGTTTTGCATGGGTGTGTTTTTGGTGTATGTGAGTGTGTCTTTGTTTGCGTATATGTGTGTGTGTGTGTGTGTGTGTGTGTGTGTGTGTGTGTGTGTGTTTTGTATGCGTGTATTTTACACGTCTGTGTGTGTGTGTGTGTGTTTTGTATGCGTGTGTTTTACATGTCAGTTTTTGTGTTTGCTTGCATGTGTGTTTTTGCAAGTGTGTGTGTGTGTGTTTACCATGTGTGTGCGCTTTACGGGTCTGTGTGTGTGTGTGTGTGTGTGTGTTTGCTTGCATGTGTGTGTGTGTGTCTCAGCGTGGTTCCAGGGCCGGGACCCCGGATATGTCCTGGAAGTGTGCAGTGGACAGAGGCCAGACAGGACGTGACCCGTAGAAAGAAAAGCCAACCGGCCCCCCTGATTGGCCCAACGTCCATCAATCAGCACCCGGGGCCCCGCCCACGCGGTGGACCTCTTCAAATAGCAAGCTTTAGATCAGGCTCCTTCAGGCCCGGCGCTTAGTAAATTGGCTGGCCCTTTCTTAGCCTTGAGCAGCATCTGCTCCATAAAGGACCTTATTATAACGGCATGGACTCAGAGCCCCGCCTCCTCATGAGCTGAGACCTTCCCTCATGAGAGGACAGACACCAAGGGGCGAGGGGGGAGGGGCGAGGGGAGACACCGAGGGGCGAGGGGGGACACCGAGGGGCGAGGGGGGAGGGGCGAGGGGAGACACCGAGGGGCGAGGGGGGACACCGAGGGGCGAGGGGAGACACCGAGGGGCGAGGGGGAGGGGCGAGGGGAGACACCGAGGGGCGAGGGGGAGGGGCGAGGGGAGACACCGAGGGGCGAGGGGCGAGGGGGGAGGGGAGACACCGAGGGGCGAGGGGGAGGGAGACCGAGGGGCGAGGGGCGAGGGGGGAGGGGGAGGGGAGACACGAGGGGCGAGGGGAGGGCGAGGGGCGAGGGGGAGGGGCGAGGGGGGAGGGGAGACACCGAGGGGCGAGGGGCGAGGGGGAGGGGGGAGGGGAGACACCGAGGGGCGAGGGGGAGGGGCGAGGGGGAGGGGCGAGGGGCGAGGGGGGAGGGGCG
>CM051006.1:19964065-19969065 GCA_027704905.1 Muraenolepis orangiensis
AAGAGGGGATGGATGATGATGATGATGATGATGATGATGATGATGATGATGATGATGATGATGATGATGATGATGATGACGACGGTGGAGGAAAGAAGAGATAGAGAGAGATGATGGAGATGGAAGATGAGCCGTCCCAATCTGCTACACATTTTGGGGCTCAGGACTCAGTGAGGGAGGGGGAGGGGGGGTGACTCCCTGGAGAGAGAGAGAGTAAAGAGAAAGATGGAGAGAGAGAGAGAGAGAGAGAGAGAGAGAGAGAGAGAGAGAGAGAGAGAGAGAGAGAGAGAGAGAGAGAGAGAGATGGATGGATGCAATGGTTGGTACACTGGGTGACATTAACCAGGTACCCTCTGGGCCAACATGTCAGTACAATTTTTCCTCCGTTTTTCTTTTCCTTTCTTCTTCTTTCTTGTTTGTGTTTTATTTTTCCTCTTGTGTCTTTTCTTCCTTCATTTTAAGATATTGTTTCCAGGACCCACAGAGTCAGGTGCTGGACTTGTGAGTGGCTGTCTGTCTCTCTGAGTGGCTGTCTGTCTCTCTGAGTAGCTGTATGTCTCTCTGAGTGGCTGTCTGTCTCTCTGAGTAGCTGTCTGTCTCTCTGAGTAGCTGTCTGTCTCTCTGGGTGGCTGTCTGTCTCTCTGAGTGATTGTCTGTCTCTCCGAGTGGCTGTCTGACTCTCTGGGTAGCTGTCTGTCTCTCTGAGTGGCTGACTGTCTCTCTTAGTGACGGTCTGTCTCTTTTGCTGGCTGTCTGTCTCTCTGTGAGTAGCCGTCTGTCTCTCTGAGTAGTTGTCTGTCTCCCTGTGAGTAGCTGTCTGTCTCTCTGAGTAGCTGTCTGTCTCTCTGAGTAGCTGTCTGTCTCTCTGAGTAGCTGTCTGTCTCTCCGAGCAGCTGTCTGTCTCTCTGAGTGGCTGTCTGTCCCTCTGAGTAGCTGTCTCTCTGAGTGTCTGTCTGTCTCTCCGAGCGGCTGTCTGACTCTCTGAGTAGCTGTCTGTCTTTCTAAGCGGCTGCCTGTCTCTCTGAATGTCTGTCTGTCTGTCTGTCTGTCTCTGAGTGGCTGTCTGTCTCTCTTAGGGACTGTCTCTCTGAGTGTCTGTCTCTCTGAGTAGCTGTCTGTCTCTCTGAGAGGCTGTCTGTCTCTCTGAGTAGCTGTCTGTCTCTCTGAGAGGCTGTCTGTCTCTCCTAGGTGTCTCTCTCCCGTATTGACGCTGTGGTCGTGTTCTGAGCGCTGGTCTGGTGATGAATACCCAGCAGGACCTCCCTGCTTATCAGGACTCCTTCAGAACTCGCTGAGAGCCAGATGTCCGATTGGTCTTCATCTGTCCTCTCATTGGGAGAGATGGAGTGGGGGGGGGGGGGTCTGCTTTTCACTACACTTCCATGCTCACATGCTGGACTATTACTCTGATTCAAATAAATACCTTCATCAATAAACATATGCGGATGTGTTGAAAATACTGTACATTTGTATTATTATAAAAAAATACTGTTATTTTGAACATTTGAATTACTTAAAAGTAAAAACGTGTCACATGTAGGGAGTATGTAATATAGAATATAGGAGTATATATATGGAAACATAAACATTTTGAATAACAATCATGTTCACCCTATAGCTTACATATGCATATTGATACTCAAAAATGTCTCTACAAACTTTTTACAGAACAAGGCCTGAGTTTGTAATATTTTCAACCAGGGTTTTCATTAATGTTACATGAGAATATACCTTATTCACTATCGTCTATGAACCATTCACTCCATATCTTTAGAAACCCCCGGAAGAAGAAAGGATGAACACAATAACTAAATTTAATATAACAAATATTAGGACACACCGTACCAAATGTGAAAAGTATATATACTCTTTAAGGCACGCAAAATTAAGGATGTAAAACAAATCCTTTATTTTTTTCAGAAAAAAAACAAAACAAAACAAACCAAAACAACAACAACAACAACAACAACAACAACAACAACATCAACATCAACTAAAGCGCACACAGTAGTGACCGCTCATCTCTCCATCAGCTCCCACGTGACCGCTCATCTCTCCATCAGCTCCCACGTGACCGCTCTCTCCATGTGATTCCCGTCACTGAGTTGGGGCTCTGAAGGACCGGACGAGAGGACGGGACCGACAGCATGATCGAAAACTAAAGTAAAAAACTAATATGACATATGACAATATTTGTCATGGAATGATTATTATTTATTGAATTCACTTAATTCTTGCGCCTGTGTTTCCACCATACATTTAGCCACAAACCATATGTGCAAATATAAATATTTATATATATAAATATATTCATCTCATTATGGCATATATATACAGTATATGTATGTATATATATATATATGTACATACATATAAATATATACATAAATATAATATATAAATATATATACATATATACAAATATTGATATACATATATATATAATATATACATACATATCTATACTTATATATATATACATAAATATTTTTATATATATATAATGTATATATGTATATATATATGTATATATTTATATATATGTATGTATGTATATGTGTAAATATTGGCATATTTACATCACTTATTTTAAGTTACTAAATTATACTTATAATTATGATACATACATGCTACTATGTGTTTAAATGTCATATTTATTGTGCACAGTTTTTACGTTTTTTAATAATGCATGCTTATTTGTAAGCAAGGGTATTTGTAAAGACCGCCGAAAACATGATATTTTGAGTAGGGATCAATAACGAATTTATTGATTATGTTTATTAATGACACACATGTGACAAAATAAAGTTACATTGTCTCAAATTCGCAGTTCAAGATTCAAGATGTTTTAGTCCAATGGACTAAACGCCTTCTCCCCGTTCCCTCCCGCAGTATGCATTTATAAAACAATACTATAACAATTCTATACATAATAAAAAAATGACATGAAAAGAACAATAAAGTGACGGATGGATGATATGTACATGTGTTGAATTGTGCAAAAAGCATTTAAAAAGGATTTAAAAAGCATTTAAAAAGCATTTAAAGCGCCAGCAGTGCAGCAGCATCATGAATACCGTGCAGTGCAGTGACTGTAAGTCAACTATCATTCGAGCACAGAGGGGTTCCCCCCACCCCAACAGACGAGAATAAAATAAATGAAGTGAAATATATTTAATCATATTTCCCGTTGCCGCGGACACGGGGACGGATGACCTCCTCGGTCGTCTCAGACTTCAATCACATCGCTGTGATTGGCGCAGAAGGGCGACCGAGGGGCGTGGTCAGTGGACCGAGGGGCGTGGTCAGTGGACCGAGGTACACGAACAAGGCCCAACTCTGTCTGTCTGTCGCTCTGTCTGTGCGTCTGTCTGTCTGTGTGTATGTGCGTCTGTCTGTCTGTGTGTATGTGCGTCTGTGTGTCTGTGCGTCTGTCTGTCTGTGTCTGTGTGTATGTGCGTCTGTCTGTCTGTGTGTATGTGTGTATGTGCGTCTGTCTGTCTGTGTGTCTGTGCGTCTGTGTGTATGTGCGTCTGTCTGTCTGTGTGTATGTGCGTCTGTCTGTGTGTGTGTATGTGCGTCTGTCTGTCTGTGTGTATGTGCGTCTGTGTGTATGTGCGTCTGTCTGTGTGTATGTGCGTCTGTCTGTCTGTGTGTATGTGCGTCTGTCTGTCTGTGTGTATGTGCGTCTGTCTGTCTGTGTGTATGTGCGTCTGTCTGTCTGTGTGTATGTGCGTCTGTCTGTCTGTGTGTATGTGCGTCTGTCTGTCTGTGTGTATGTGCACGGCATGTGTGCTCGTGGCATGCAGAACCAGCCCCCCCCCTCCCTCTTCCGGGAGAAGCACATGGCTGCAGCACATGCATGTGAGCTGCGTGCACACACACACACACACACACACACACACACACACACACACACACACACACACACACACACACACACACACACACACACACACACACACACACACACACACACACACACACACACACACACACACACACACCCTATATGTTCACAGTATGGCTGCATTGTGCCCCCCCCCCAGCCTAATGGATGGTAAACAGGGTCTGGGCGCAGCGCTTTTTAAAAAACATTTTATAGCTTTTTCCAAGTTCTTGTTAATTTCGGGGGGAAAGAAGAAAGAAACGCAAGAGAGTTCTTTCACCCCCCCCCCCCGACACCACCCGACCCCCACCCCGGGAATATTTGGTTTTAAACGCAGGCCCAGGTCCATGAACAGGCCTTTGTTACATAAAGCGGGACGGTATGTGTGTGGGACGGTGTGTGAGTGGGACGGTGTGTGAGTGGGACGGAGTGTGAGCGGGACGGTGTGTGTGTGAGTGGGACGGTGTGTGTGTGAGTGGGACGGTGTGTGTGTGGGACGGTGTGTGAGTGGGACGGTGTGTGAGTGGGGCCAACTCTCTGGTTCTGCGTTTTCTGCAGGTTTATGTTATGAAGATATGATTTGATTCTGGTTATTTGAGTTGGAGTGTCAATCAGTCAGTCATCGCCATCCTAAAACAAGCTTATTGTATTATATTAGAGGTGCGATTCTTACGAACCTGTGCGATTCTTACGATTATATCGCAATTATGGTTAAAGTTCAAAAGTTTCAAAATACAATTTCTAAGTAGCAATCAAAAATCACAACGGAGCATGAACGAAATCTAATAGCTAATCAATAATAATAATAATAATAATTATAATAATAATAATAATAATGTCATGGGTATTATTACAGAGCCAACAGGACTACAGCCCGTCTGGGGCCTTCCCTGACATCACGAAATGTAAAAAAACTAATAATGATTAAAAACAAATAAATAAATATGTGTCCACTGAGATAGAAATGTAATTTGTGTATGATTCCAATCATTCCAATCATTTTTATAGTCAATATCGCTGAATTTGTGTATTTTCCTGTTCAAATAAAGACGCGAAGGGAGGAGGACGACCTGAGCCTCTCGGGTCGATCGATCCCTCACTAACTGGGCTG
>CM051006.1:19989065-19991565 GCA_027704905.1 Muraenolepis orangiensis
TATGTATGAATGCATTTAAACACTGAGGCCAACATTTGTTGAAATATCCTCACTAACACACACAAGTATGACATGATACAAGATATGTAACAGGACCAACTGACAATTTTATTCCATAAAGCATACAGGAAACACTTGATTTGCGTGACATGATGGAGAAACAGAAATAAATACTATTGTAAGAACATCTTCTGTCGTTGACATTTAGAAAGACAGTCGCGTGAGTCAGTATTTTAGACGCTGCCCGCTACCATTGCATCCAAGTTTTTATCCATTGTTATTCTATTTTAAAATTCATCTTTTATTTATAAAACTCTATTGCGTGCTCCTGTTTGTACATACTGTATGTTCCAATTTATTACATTCTATCCACGGTCATCACTTCTAATATTTACTCATTGTACTTTGTCAGTCTGAATGTCAAAGAAGTGCCATCTTAGTGAGTATATGAAGAACAAAACTAAAAACAAGGACTAAAATGAGTCAAATAAAACATACAACATATAACATATCTATTTAAAATGGTCACTTACTTAAGCATGTGTCGTCCCTTTTGATATCTCCACTCAAACGCTCAACAAGTCGGGTCTGAATAAGAGCTAATGTTTGTAGCGTTGGCAGCTAACGGCAGCCATTAGTTTTCATGACATATGGACAACAAAATCACAAGTAAGTATTTCAACGGTGCTTTTGAACCAATTATTTGTAAATAAATGACTACAGCCCATCACATTTGTCCCAGTCCTGCTCTCTCATCCTATTGTGTTTGCTTATTAATGCAAATATATTCAAAAATACATGAAAACTTGTCCTGGACCTATTTTTAATTAGGATACGACGTTTTATGAAGTTGTTTGCACACATGAGGCAGATTTGGTTAAACCACCTCAAAATGCGGTTGTTATATTATTATTATTATTGTTATTATTATTATTATTATTATTATTATTATTATTATTATTGTATTGTTCCCTTGTTATTTATGTTCAAGTATCCATTGCATACATATGTCAATGTTTTCAGTCGGTAGGATAACTATCACATTCTGTCCCGTAGGTGAGCAGGACGATACCATTTCCAAGTTGTGTTCCCGTTAATATTATTATTAGTTATGGATTACTTTTCATATTGCAAATGTTGTTTTTTTGTATTCATCTGAAGCAAACAAATCCACTTTTCACGTTGTTTTGCTACAAAGCAACTTCACTACAAAACACTACAGGAAGGAAGAAGGAAAAACAAAATCATACTGAATATAAGACCAAAAAGTACTTTTTTTTCATTTTTTTTACAAGAAATCAAATCTCAACTCATGTGGTAGAAGATGGAGTTCTGAGTTCTCTGTTCCTGTGTTCTAGTCCGAGGTCCAAGGTGAGGAGGAGAGCCGTCACGGGCTTGAGGAACACCCAGGATCCCACACATGCCGGCCGTCCTAAAAATAGATGTTCTTGGTTGAAGTGGCCACAGAGATTTAACCCCTTAGGGTTAAATCCAGTGTCTCCACTACACTGTCCTTCATTATCTCGGGACTCCAGCAGTCTTATATATATAGTCTTATATAGATATATATATATTTATATATATATATCTTGTCCAGGCTTCCGTTTAGTTATCCGTTCTGTTCATCACCATCATTGACCATCATCGGATATTCCAACCGGACAACCAATGACAGACGTCCAGAGTCTGGGTCAGGTCGACCCACGCCACGCTACTCTCACCCCGGAAGCAATGTCAGCCGACACCCAGACGACGACGACATCATCATCGCTCTCCTCCTCCTCTTCCTCCTCCTCCTGGAGAGAAATATAAATATGAGATTCTCCTGAACTCCTCCCATTCCCCCTCCACCTCCTCCAACCCCTCTGCCTCCCAGGCCTGACCCCCGGTCCTCATCTCCGGTCTTCTCTTTGAACACTGGAGACAGCGAGGAGGTCTGGGCTTTGGGGGGGACTTTGGTTTGGTTTCTTCTGTCTTAGCTGCTCTCGTTCCACTCGGGCATGAGGCCCACGCTGTGCACGGCGTGGTACTGGTGCGGCGAGAGCGTGCGAGGCATGGCGTGCGCGGTGTACAGGTAGTCCCCGCCCTGCAGCCCGCTCCCCGGGGACTGCATGCCCGCCCCGGGGCCGCACTGGTACATGGCGTGGGCGGCGGCTGCGGCAGCGTGGTGGTGGTGGTGATGATGGTGGTGGGGGTGGGGGTGGGGGTGGGGGGTGTCGCCCAGCTGGGGGGCCGGCGGCGGAGCGCTCAGCCGGGACACCAGCGAGCCGGAGGCGAAGTGCGCCGAGAAGTGCTGGTGGTAGGGCAGCCGGTCCACGGGCTGCACGCCGCCCACAGAGCAGCTGGGGTAAGGGGACATGCCCGCCCACGCGTTGCAGCCCACGTCCTCCAGACCTACGGCCACGCCGGGCTCGGAGGTCTGGGAGGCGGCGGCGTACATGCAGGCCTGCCGCTGGCCGGCCTCCCCGCGGTAGGGCCCCCCGGCTAGGCCCAGGCCCTG
>CM051006.1:19999065-20019065 GCA_027704905.1 Muraenolepis orangiensis
TCTAACTATCTCTAACTAGCTCTGACTATCTCTAACTAGCTCTGACTATCTCTAACCTACCTTGTGGTTCTGGTAGGAGGTGACGGCGATGAAGGCGGTCTCGGGGAACACGTGCGTGCAGAAGGCCGTGTTCTTGGAGCCGAAGCCGTTGTTCTCGTCCGCCTTCACGATGTGGATCCTCGGCTGGTATTTGTGCATGGAGTTCAGAATGATCTACGGAGAGAGAGAGAGAGAGAGAGAGAGAGAGAGAGAGAGAGAGAGAGAGAGAGAGAGAGAGAGAGAGAGAGAGAGAGAGAGAGAGAGAGAGAGAGAGAGAGAGAGATTGATTGTCAGATACACAGCTGCGATTATTGTATTTTATTTTAACACAAAACTTGCATTGTAGATCGGCTCGATAGTTCGATTGTTTGATTGTTTGATTGCCATTTGGAAAACATGAGTGCAGCTTGTAAACACGTCATATGTGCCATATGCCCAGCTGGGAGTTGCAACTTATATTTTATATTTATTCACATTATATATATATTTATTTTTAGGAAATTGTGTGATATTAATGTCTGACTTTGTTTGAGAATCGACGTGTCAGGACCAACGTGCGTTGACGGTCAATAATGGACGGTCAGCAATACGTCTCTATAAAGTCAACATTGGATTTTGAAATAGTTAACATTTTTTATTTTTGCAGTATTATTATTATTATTATTATTATTATTATTATTATTATTATTATTATTATTATTATTATTATTATTATTATTATTATTATTATTATTAACAGTTTTTGACAACAACAGTGATACTTGTTAAATAAAGTGACAATTGTGTACTGTATGTGTTTTAAATTAAGAACAAATAGTCCAATCACGTTTAAATTAATAAAATCCTGGACATTTACAAGTAGCGTGTTTATTAACTCCCTCACCCCCCCCCCCCCCTGACGAACACGTGGGCTCATATCGCCCAAAATGTTATCACGATAAACCGAGCCAGAGCAGAGAGCGTGTGTGTGTGTGTGTGTGTGTGTGTGTGTGTGTGTGTGTGTGTGTGTGTGTGTGTGTGTGTGTGTGTGTGTGTGTGTGTGCGCGCGTGCGCGTGTGCGTGTGCGCGTGCGCGTGCGCGTGTGTGTGTGTGTGTGTGTGTGTGTGTAGTCGCCCGTTTGACTTAGAAACAAGTAGCCAACTTGGCGTCACACCGGTTTAACTGGAGCCCCGCTCCAACGAGACGCTCTCTAATCGGCCTGACAGCATGTGAGAGGAACCTAAACCCGGAGGTTCCTTATTAATAAGTAATAAGTAATAATATTATTCCTTATTAATTCACTTATATTTCATGATAACAATCTTGTGTTTGACCCCTCGTGTAACTTTTTAATATCCTACCACTTTTAACAAATAAAAGGATTTTCTCTTGGGTGCAATTGTAAGACTTTCCAATGTAATATACTGTAATAATATAATATGTTTTTGTCTATCTAGTGCCTGGAAACTGCTAGTATTTGACATGACCCCAACTGCCTCCATAAGACTCATAAAGCAGTCAAGTATTGAACAAAGTGATATTATAATATTTTAATATCTTGACGGGGTTATCAATAAACAATTGGACTTCTTCAACATGTGGCCAATCATCCGTTAATATGAATAGGTCTGAATTTGTGATTTGGAAAAGTTTCACATTTTCAAGTAAAAAACAAAATATTAAAACAGCTTCCATAAAAAAAATTAAGTTGCCAGTCAAATGACATCTTTAACTTAAATCTGAATGCCTGTGAACTTTGAGTTGTGGACAATCTAAACCACGCAGTGACACACATCAGTATCACTATCCGTAATCCTAATTCATCCTCAACATTGATTCAAAGCCTTCCTTTCCAGATCCATCCATAAAGCCACTACACTACAACAATTAACACAACAGTACTACAACACTACAACAACACTACAGCACTACACTACCACAACAATACTACTACAACACTACTACAACACTACAACAACACTACAACAATTACTACAACAACACTACTACAGCACTACTACAACAATACTACAACAACACTACAACAACACTACAACAACACTACAGCACTACACTACCACAACAATACTACAACAGCACTACAACAACACTACAACAACACTACAACACTACAACAACACTACAACAACACTACAACACTACAACAATACTACAACAACACTACAACACTACAACAACACTACAACAACACTACAACACTACACTACCACAACAATACTACAACAACACTACTACAGCACTACTACAACAATACTACAACAGCACTACTACAACAATACTACAACAGCACTACTACAACACTACAACAATTACTACAACAATTACTACAACACTACCACTACACTTCAACACTACAACAACACTACAACAATACTACAACAACACTACAACAATACTACAACAACACTACAACAATACTACAACAACACTACAACAACACTACAACAATACTACAACAACACTACAACAATACTACAACAACAATACAACAACACTACTACAGCAATACTACAGCACTATTACAACACTACTACAACACTATTACAACACTACTACAACACTACTACAACACTACTACAACACTACTACAACACTACCACACCACTACCACACCACTACAACCACACTACTAGAACACTAACATAACCATACTACAACACTTACCCAACACTACTACAGCACTATAACAACACTACACCACCACAACTTCACTCATTTAAAGTTCCCTCAAAGCTTCATATACAGCGTTTCTAAATATCATGATTGGCAGGAAAGACTATGAAGGCAACACACATACAAACAGCACATCAATAATAAGAGACAAATGACATGAAGCCTTCACAATGAAACAGACCACATAAAGTACACACACACACACACACACACACGCACACGCACACGCACAAGCACACACACACACACACGTATATATAGCCCCATGTACTGAAGGATCCCACAGTTTAGCCTGCATGTTGAGAAAGTGATGGTTGGCCACGGAAAAGCTGGGTGGTGGTGGTGGTGTGTGTGTGTGTGTGTGTGTGTGTGTGTGTGTGTGTGTGTGTGTGTGTGTGTGTGTGTGTGTGTGTGTGTGTGTGTGTGTGTGTGTGCGCGTGTGTGTGTGTGTGTATGTGTGTGCGTGTGTGCGCGTGTGTGCGTGTGTGTGTGTGTGTGCATGTATGCTTTCACCTATGAAAAAGACGAGACCACCCACTGGGACCCACTGCTTGCTCTCTCTCTCTCTCTCTCTCTCTCTCTCTCTCTCATTCTCATTCTCTCTCTCTCTCCGGGGTCCTAGCCGCTGATGTGTGTGTGTTTGTGTGCGTGTGCGTGTGCGTGTGTGTGTGTGCATGTGTGTGTGTGTGCGTGTGTGTGTGTGTGTGTGTGTGTGTGTGTGTGTGTGTGTGTGTGTGTGTGTGTGTGTGCGTGTGTGTATATCTGTGTTCTCCAGAGGGGGGGTGCTGATGATAGTGAGGGATCACTCCATGGCCCGAGCGGTTGCCCTCTGGCTTTTCATCTGCCGCCAACATCAGAGTCACACAACCACCTCCACCACCCCCACCCACCCCACCCACCCCCACCCGTGCCCCCCACCCGCCCCACCCGCGCCCCCCACCCCCACCCACCCCACCCGTGCCCCCCACCCGCCCCCACCCGCGCCCCCCACCCCCACCCGAGACGGGGGGGATTAGCAGTCTTTGTAGTCCGTCTATTGCTCATCCCGTGTGCTGGCCCACTCACGTGTGTATATAAACAGACGCTCACACTCGGAGAAGAAGAAGAAGAAGAAGGAGAAGAAGAAGAAGAAGAAGAAGAAGGAAAAGTCCTGGCACACAACACGTGTGAGACAACGTACATGTGTGTGTGTGTGTCTGTGTGCGTGTGCGTGTAAGATGGTGTGTTTGGTGTGAGATGGTGTGTATATATGTGTGTATGTGAGATGGTGTGTGTGTTTGTGTGAGAGATGGTGTGTGTGAGATGGTGTGTGTGTGTGTGTGTATGTGTGTGTGTGTGTGTGTGTGTGTGTGTGTGTGTGTGTGTGTGTGTGTGTGTGTGTGTGTGTGTGTGTGTGTGTGTGTGTGTGTGTGTGAGAGATGGCGTGTGTGTGTGTGAGAGAGATGGCGCGTGTGTGTGAGAGAGATGGCGCGTGTGTGTGAGAGATGGTGTGTGTGTGTGTGTGTGTGTGTGTGTGTGTGTGTGTGTGTGTGTGTGTGTGTGTGTGTGTGTGTGTGTGTGTGTGTGTGTGTGTGAGAGATGGTGTGTGTGTGTGTGTGTGTGTGTGTGTGTGTGAGATGGTGTGTGTGTGTGAGAGATGGCGCGTGTGTGTGTGAGAGATGGCGCGTGTGTGTGAGAGATGGTGTGTGTGTGTGAGATGGTGTGTGTGAGAGGGTGTGTGTTGGTGTGTGAGAAATGGTGTGTGTGTGTGTGTGTGTGTGTGTGTGTGTGTGTGTGTGTGTGTGTGTGTGTGTGTGTGTGTGTGTGTGTGTGTGTGTGTGTGTGTGTGTGTGTGTGAGAGAGATGGTGTGTGTGTGTGTGTGTGTGTGTGTGTGTGTGTGTGTGTGTGTGTGAGAGAGATGGTGTGTGTGTGTGTGTGTGTGTGTGTGTGTGTGTGTGTGTGTGAGAGAGATGGTGTGTGTGTGTGTGTGTGGGGAGTACACATGGATATATACACATATAGAAAGTGAAAGTTGTAGATGCAGCGTAGCAGAGTGTGTTCTGAGGTATAAATAGTTCTGGTTGTGGAGCCCAGAGGGCCGGTGGGTCTGTGCCAACGACCACAATATTGATACTATACGTTCCTCTTTTATCTCCCGTGATAAATGAGATGTGCTTAACCTTCGACCTTTAAGAATGTGCGTTGTTGGAGACGTACAAGTGGGCCTCCACTTTGTTTACCTCCGTCTCGCTCGCTCTCCCGCTCTCTCTTGTTCTCTCTCACTCGCTCTCTCTAGCTCTCTAGCTCTCTTTCTGTCACTCAGTTTCTCTCTCTCTCTCTCTCTCTCTCTCTCTCTCTCTCTCTCTCTCTCTCTCTCTCTCTCTCTCTCTCTCTCTCTCTCTCTCTCTCTCTCTCTCTCTCTCTCTCTCTCTTTTCTCTCTCTCTCTCTCTCTTTCAAAAGAACTTTTAAAAAACAACAACCCAAGAACACACATTACACAATTAAACGTTGTCCATAAACAATGGGCCCTTTATGGGGCCCTTATAGGGCCCCTGTGGAAGTCATGGAACCTGCCAGATACCTCATAACAGTCTTCAGGGGTCTCCCTAATTACCAGATATTTCTGGAGGGGGGGCCCCCGGACCCCCAGACCCCAAAACCCAGACCCCCAGACCCCAGACCCCCAGACCCCAGACTCCGGGCCCCCGGGCCCCAGACCCCCAGACCCCCAGACCCCAGACCCTGGGCCCCCAGACCCCCAGACCCCGGGCCCCAGACCCCCAGACCCCCAGACCCCAGACCCCAGACCCCAGACCCTGGGCCCCCAGACCCCGGGCCCCAGACCCCCGGGCCCCCAGACCCCCGGGCCCCCAGACCCCCGGGCCCCAGACCCCCAGACCCCCGGGACCCAGACCCCAAACCCCCAGACCCTGGACCCCAGACCCCCAGACCCCAGACCCCCAGACCCCAGACCCCAGACCCCGGGACCCCAGGCCCCCAGACCCCGGGCCCCAGACCCCGGGCCCCAGACCCCGAGCCTCCTCCTAAAGCCCTCCCATCGCCCAACTCACATAGTCCTTGTGTTAGCATGTTTCTGAAGCCTGCGAGCTAACCCTATCATCTCTCAAAAGCCTTATTTCAACCAGCTGGACCAACAGGCTGGGGGAGGAGGAGGAGGAGGAGGAGGAGGAGGAGGAAGTAGAGGAGGAGGAGGAGGAGGAGGAGGAGGAGGAGGAGGAGGAGGAGGAGGAGGGAGGTGGAGGTGGAGGAGGTGGAGGAGGAGGTTAAGGGAGGGGGAAGGTGAAGGAGGTGGAGGAGGTGGAGGAGGAGGAGGAGGAGGAGGAGGAGGAGGAGGAGGAGGAGGAGGAGGAGGAGGAGGAGGAAGTAGAGGAGGAGAAGGAGGTGGAGGAGGGGGAGGTGGAGGTGGAGGAGGTGGAGGAGGAGGTTAAGGGAGGGGGAAGGTGAAGGAGGTGGAGGAGGTGGAGGAGGAGGAGGAGGAGGAGGAGGAGGAGGAGGAGGAGGAGGAGGAGGAGGAGGAGGAGGAGGAGGAGGAGGAGGAGGAGGAAGTAGAGGAGGAGAAGGAGGTGGAGGAGGTGGAGGAGGAGAGGGAGGTGGAGGAGGAGGTTAAGGGAGGGGGAAAGTGAAGGAGGTGAAGCAGGAGGAGGTGGAGGAGGAGGAGAAGGAGCAGAGGGAGGTGGAGGAGGAGGGGGAAGAGGAGGAGTAGGTGGAGGGGGAGGTGGAGGAGGAGGTTAAGGGAGGGGGAAGGTGAAGGAGGATGAGATAGAGGGGGTGGAGGAGAAGGAGGTGGTGGTGGTGGGTCGGGTGGGGTGAGGAGGTGGGGGAGGAGGTGTAGTTTTACGGTCCAGTCCTCAGTATTCCGTTTATGAATCCCCTGGTGCCGTCAGTTTCTCTCCGCACGAAACACAGAGAGCCATCATGGAGGAACCGCCTCAGCCAATCAGAAGAGCTTTGTGAGGGCCTCACAATTTACAACCCCCCCCCCCCCCCCACCACACACAACACACACAGACACACACACACACACACACACACACACACACACACACACACACACACACACACACACACACACTGGGTCTTGTCATTATACCAGCTGGGTTCTGGCTGCAGGCAACAATCTTTCCAGGTGTCATGTGACCAAGAAAAAGATAATTTTGTGCGAGAGAGAGACTTTTTGCCCGTTAAATCTCCCTCTGAAGCCAAAAGCAGAGCTGATATTACGTTACATCCAAAACAGAATTCTGCTACTATTATATATATGATATGATATGATATGATATTATATGATATGATATGATATGATATGATATGATATAGGCCTCCTGATCAGACCTATTAGTCTGTGGGGAAGTCAGCTTAAGGTTAGTTTCAAATCAAGTATTGTTATTCTTCGGTTAAGCTGTGTGTGTGTGTGTGTGTGTGTGTGTGTGTGTGTGTGTGTGTGTGTGTGTGTGTGTGTGTGTGTGTGTGTGTGTGTGTGTGTGTGTGTGTGTGTGTGTGTGTGTGTGTGCGTGTGTGCGCGCGCGTGTGTGTGTGTGTGTGTGTGTGTGATTGGGGCCTACTGCTCCTAATCCCTCACAATAGGACTATTACAGGGACATCATTCAGCAGCAAGAAATCCACCTCCGACCACACGTCTCCATCACACACACGACCAACACACACACACACACACACACACACACACACACACACACACACAGACGAACACACACGACCAACACACACACACAACCAACACACACTCTCTTTCGGCCAGAACGGGAGCAAAGATAATGACTTGTAAACCGTTATAGATGTGATAGCACGGAGGAGGGAATGGGGTGTGTGTGTGTGTGTGTGTGTGTGAGTGTGTGTGTGTGTGTGTGTGTGTGTGTGTGTGTGTGTGTGTGTGTGTGTGTGTGTGTGTGTGTGTGTGTGTGTGTGTGTGTGTGTGTGTGTGTGTGTGTGTGTGTGTGTGTGTGTGTGTGTGTGTGTGTGTGTGTGTGTGTGTGTGTGTGTGAGGATTCTGCCTCATGAGAGTTTTTATTTTAAACTTAAATTATATTTCTTTAGAGGTTTAATAAAGTGCTGCTGTTTTAACCTATTAGTTTATTGTCAAAATATATTTGTCAAGGCCCTTTACATATGGTCTCCTTGTAATAATGTTAATGTAGTTCAACTGTATTTAATATATAATATGTATATATTTATATCATATAAAGGCCTAATGTAACATAAGACATTATGTTAAACACATGAAGTCTAAAGCTAAAGTATTTCTAGCTCGATGGTTAAAGCAGGTCGGCTAACATGAAGCTAACCGCTATGTGAGCGTTATACAATAGGAATCGATACAACTACTATAACATATATATATCCAGATATCCAGGTTTTGGACCGGGTTTTGGTTTTAGACCAAAACCTGGATATCACATCATTATTATTAAGAACTTTATTGTTATTTTGTGTGAATGATTATAATAATGACTATATTATTATTATTATTATTATTAATAATAATAATAATAATAATAATAATAATAATAATGATGTCAATAATAATCGTTATCATCGTTATAATGTTCCTAATATTCATAATATCAAAAATAATAATATAAATAGGTAACAGGTAACTTTTTAATCTGCTTAAAAGTTAGCTTTTCTTCGTTCAAATGTAAATTACATTATTATTATTATTATTATTATTATTATTATTATTATTGAATATTCTGTTTTAAAATATGTGTTCTTTATGTCTTAATGTTATCTTGTATCTTGTGTCTGACAGCTTTTTAAACACCTAAAATGGGCTGGAATTATATAAACCGACCATGTAAACTGTATATATATGTATATGTACATATATATATATATAGATATATATATATATATATATATATATATATATAATATATATATATATATATATATGTATATATAATATCTATGGGCTGATGGACTGCGCTGCTTTTTGCTCGCTGTGTTTGGTTTTTAACCCGCAAAAATAAGTCCGTGTAAGACTTTAGAAAAACATGAATAACCATCGATTTAACTCTACTTTAAATATGATCCTATTTTAGATTTTTAGATTTGACACATTAAAGACAAACACGATGTGACCAACAGGTGGAGAGAGAGCCGCAGGTAAACAGCCACAGGTGAACCAACACGGGATGTCCAATGACGTTACACTACATTACACTACATTACACTACATTACACTACATTACGTTACACTACATTACACTACATTACACTACATTACGTTACACTACATTACACTACATTACATTACGTTACACTACATTACGTTACACTACATTACACTACATTACACTACATTACGTTACACTACATTACACTACATTACATTACGTTACAGTACATTACACTACATTACACTACATTACCCTACCTTACGTTACACTACATTACACTACATTACACTACATTACGTTACACTACATTACACTACATTACACTACATTACGTTACACTACACTACACTACATTACATTACATTACGTTACATTACATTACGTTACATTACATTACATTACGTTACATTCCAGTCATTGCATAGCAGACTATTTTATCCAAAGTGTCTTCCAATAGTGTGTTTAACAAAGGAAGGTAAGAGAACATCTCGTCACCAGAAGTCAAAAGTGCATTTCATCTCTAACAAGTCTCCAAGAACTGAACCAGTGCTCAGGTTAGAAGTACGATCAATTCAGCTAAAAGTACATTAAGTCCAGTTAAAAGTACATTAAGTTCGGGTTAAAGTACATTAAGTTGATCTTACGTGTCCGAAGGGGTCCAGGTGGTTGTTGGTGAGCTTGAGCTTCTGGAAGGAGACCAGCTGTCGGGTCCAGTGCGCCCCGGTGGCCGGGGAGTCCGGGTGGACGTACAGCCGGCCGGGCATCGCCGGCTCGGCCTTCCCCGTCACCGACCTGGGGTGGAGGCGCACGGTCAACCCTCCGGACGACCCACGTATAACCACACCGATCGATATGTGTATCGATATGTGAGGCCTTTATTACTCCAACACACGTGTCTACTTGGGGAGGCCTACATTGGTGTTTTAACTACGGATATCAAGGATTACTGACTCATTATTCATAACTCTTTACAGTTACTGCACTGCATATCCATGACGCTGCTGCAATATACTGTCACTTTAAAATGCTTTTAAATGCTTTTTTCACAATATAACACATGTATATATCATCATATATCATCCAGCGATCACTTTATTGTTATTTTTATGGTCATTTTTAATTGTGTATAGTATTTTAATAGTATTGTGTTTCATAAATCCATACTACTGGAGGGAATGGGGAGTAAAGCGTTCCACTTGTTCCACATGGCAAATACTAATAACAACTAATATAACCTCCTATCCGATCGATACTAGGCCTATATCACTTATCAAGAGCCTCTTGTAGATCGATATTCTGATTCTACACATTCGCGTCTCACAGCTTCGCGTCTTTCTGTTCCAGTAATCAAACGAGCGGCTCCACGTGTAGATCCACGTGTCGTGTGTTTCTGATGAACCACGTTCTCCCTATCGACCCTGACGTGTAGCCGGAGGACAGGCGCCGGTCACGGGAGACTCGGCTCACGACAGGTCGGTGAAGACCTGCCGGTCCACCCATATGGAGACCACGTGTCCCACGTGCGCCTTAATAAACACCAGTATGTTCTACAGGCCTGGAGGCTCTCATCATATCCTTATATCATATACTACTATAGGCTTTTAGAATCGGCTATCGGCTATCCTCGCTATCCGCTATCGGCTATCATAATATAATATATAAGACTATGTTATATTGTGAAATAGGCCACGCTGTATATTAATATTATTATATTATAGCTCTTTTATATCTCATAGCGACACGTGTTTGATTGATTTACATATCGTTTATCACATACCATAACGACACGTGTGTGATTGTTTATCATTTATAATATATCGTGTGATTGTTGTACATGTCGTTTATCATATATCGTGTGATTGTTGTACATGTCGTTTATCATATATCGTGTGATTGTTGTACATGTCGTTTATCATATATCGTGTGATTGTTGTACATATCGTTTATCATATATCGTGTGATTGTTGTTGATCATATCGTTTATCATATATCGTGTGATTGTTTATTAACATATCGTTTATCATATATCGTGTGATTGTTGTACATATATTTATCATATATCGTGTAATTGTTTATTAACCTATCGTATATCTTATATCGTGTAATTGTTTATTAACATATCGTATATCGTATATCGAGTGATTGTTTTTAACATATCGTATATCGTGTGATTGTTTATTAACATATCGTATATCGTATATCGTGTAATTGTTTATTAACATATCGTATATCGTATATCGTGTGATTGTTTTAAACGTACCATTTGTTATCGGCGAACTTGTATCGGTGGTCGTCGGCGGGCACCACGTCCATGAGGAGGATGTACTTGGTCTTGGGGTTCAGGCCGGAGACCTTCACCTTGAAGCTGGGGAACATCCGCCTGGAAACAACAAGAAACAACCTTTATTAGGCTTTATTAATATCTCTTAACTTAACTTATAACTTAACTTATCGTTTACTATGCTAGAGTTTAGAGTTTAAACTCACGGAGTTTAAACTATATACCTCCTATAATATAGAACTGACATATATATAGTATATTATATATATATATATATATATATATATATATATATATATATATATATATATATATATATATATATATATAATATACTATACTATATTCTATATATATATAATATACTATATTCTATATATATATAATATACTATATATCCAAATCCTAGCTTAAAATAGTGGCCGAGGCATATACTTGTGGAGATGTCCTTTTATAGACTTAACGTTATAAATATAAACTTTAAATAGTTTCGTTATTTCGTATAGTCTAACTCTGTTTTTATAATGTATAACATGTTATAAATCGGTGTGTT
Source organism: Muraenolepis orangiensis (assembly GCA_027704905.1). Lineage (NCBI taxonomy): Eukaryota > Metazoa > Chordata > Actinopteri > Gadiformes > Muraenolepididae > Muraenolepis > Muraenolepis orangiensis. The sequence goes on from CM051006.1 coordinate 20,010,754, forward strand.
AAAAACGGTACACTTAATTCCATGCAGTCGGACCGCCTACACATACAGGGTTTATAGGGTTTATAGTCCGTGACTTGTGTCGCATGGGAGACTTTAAATATAGCAGCTAAGACTCTAAGGGACACAGAGAGGAAGACTCTAAGGGACACAGAGAGGAAGACTCTAAGGGACACAGAGGAAGACTCTAAGGGACACAGAGAGGAAGACTCTAAGGGACACAGAGAGGACGACTCGACACAGAGAGGAAGACTCTAAGGGACACAGAGAGGACGACTCGACACAGAGAGGAAGACTCTAAGGAACAGAGAGGAAGACTCTAAGGGACACAGAGAGGAAGACTCTAAGGGACACAGAGAGGACAACTCGACACAGAGAGGAAGACTCTAAGGAACAGAGAGGAAGACTCTAAGGAACAGAGAGGAAGACTCTAAGGGACACAGAGAGGAAGACTCTAAGGGACACAGAGAGGAAGACTCAAAGGGACACAGAGAGGAAGACTCTAAGGAACAGAGAGGAAGACTCTAAGGGACACAGAGAGGAAGACTCTAAGGGACACAGAGAGGAAGACTCTAAGGAACAGAGAGGAAGACTCTAAGGGACACAGAGAGGAAGACTCTAAGGGACACAGAGAGGAAGACTAAGGAATAGAGAGGAAGACTCTAAGGGACACAGAGAGGAAGACTCTAAGGGACACAGAGAGGAAGACTCTAAGGGACACAGAGGAAGACTCTAAGGGAGAGAGGAAGACTCTAAGGGACACAGAGAGGAAGACTCTAAGGGACACAGAGAGGAAGACACTAAGGAAGAGAGGAAGACTCTAAGGGACACAGAGAGGAAGACTCTAAGGGGCACAGAGAGGAAGACTCTAAGGGACACAGAGGAAAACTCTAAGGAACAGAGAGGAAGACTCTAAGGGACACAGAGAGGAAGACTCTAAGGGACACAGAGAGGAAGACTCTAAGGGACACAGAGGAAGACTCTAAGGAACAGAGAGGAAGACTCTAAGGGACACAGAGAGGAAGACTCTAAGGGACACAGAGAGGAAGACTCTAAGGGACACAGAGGAAGACTCTAAGGGACACAGAGAGGAAGACTCTAAGGGACACAGAGAGGAAGACTCTAAGGGACACAGAGAGGAAGACTCTAAGGGACATAGAGGAAGACTCTAAGGGAGAGAGGAAGACTCTAAGGGACAGAGAGAGGAAGACTCTAAGGAACAGAGAGGAAGACTCTAAGGGACAGAGAGGGTCTGTTCCTAGAGGCCGAGATGCCTCCACAACAAACAGTTAAACACAGTTACTAACTAACTAACAAACTAACTAACGACCGAACTAACTAACTAACTATCTAACTAACCAACTAACTTACAAACTAACCAACTAACTAACTATCGACCAAACTAACTAACTAACTAAACGATGCTTTATACTATATATACATTATATATATATATATATATATATATATATATATATATATATATATATATATATATATATACATATATACATATATAGTACATGTATAGTATAATGTATATATACATTATACTATAGTGGGCATTTAAGTTTTTAGTCGATACCGGCTTCACGCTTACGTCCGATAGTGAAACATGGATCATAAACATATCGTCATAGAAGACAGTGAAACCTTCCCAATGGACTGATCACCGATCAGCGACACATAGTTCACACTGATGATCGATCATGTGCAGGGCTCGTGAGCGTCTGACAACCCCCCGACTAACACACACACGCACACACACACACACACACACACACACACACACACACACACACACACACACACACACACACACACACACACACACACACACACACACACACACACACACACACACACACACACACACACACACACACACACACACACACACACACCTGGTGATGACGTTGATCAAAATGATACTCTTATTATTCTCGATACTGGCGCGCAAAAGCCACAGACGCAGACAGAGACAGACAGAGAGACAGGGACGCACGCACTCACGCACACACGCACACACACACACACACGCACACACACACACACACACACACACGCACACACACACACACACGCGCGCACGTGCACGCACACACACCAAACAAATAATGTTTCATTCTGGGAAAAACAAACAGCGCACTATTACGCAATATTTACGCACGGATCGGCTGCTAAATGCAGCGCTGAGCGGACTAAATAAGTTAGTAAAACAAGTTATTAAAGTGATAGACGGCGGTTCGCCCTGTTCCGATGTTAAAGCTGCAGCATATAGGCGTGTGTGCTGTGATATTATTTACGTGACAAAGTGTAAATATATATAAATCTATATATATTTAGAAAGTGGCCGGTGATCCATGGATAGACAGGTGGTCCTAGGTGTGGTCCTATGCTCCTTGTATGGTGTGGTTCATAGCCCGCATGGAGGCCTGTCTCTCTGTCCCTTACCTGCCCGCCTTGGTGATGATCATCTCGGTGCCCACCTCGTGGAACTTGGCCCACAGCTCTCTCTCGTGCAGGTACACCTTGATGCCCTCCATGCCCTTCAAGGTAAAAGCCCCCGAACCGCCCAAAACGAACCCAGACACATGGGTCAGGTTTCAATGAAACACACAAGATACACGGTTTGTATTGACCCGATTGGACCCGACACAACGAGTTCAATGAGCGCTCACTCCCCGTCCCCTCCCGCAGTATGCATTTATAAAACAAGACTATCACAAATACTATACACAATAAAAATGAACATAAAAATAACACTACGGTGACTGAGGATGATATGTACATGTGGTGAATTGTGCAACACATATTTAAAAGCATTTAAAGTGCCAGTAGCACCGTATTACAATATGGATATAGCATCGTAGGGGTCTTTTTTAAACGGGTTTGGAAATATTATCAAAACACGATGAACGAATCTGTGTAGTTAACTAATTAAAAGTCATTTTCAGAAACCGTCTTAAAAGTTATATATATATATATATATATATATATATATATATATACAATTGTGCATACATAAGTCACTTTAGTCACAATATGGACAACTCTGGGGAAAATCTAGCCTACTATAATCGTAGCCTGTGTGCTTTAGGGATGAGGAGGAGGAGAAGAGGAGATCGTGATGAGGAGAACCACAGAAGAAGAAGCGAGGCCCGCAGGTCAGAACAGTCTGAGCTCTATTTCTACATCTGCAGAACTCAGAACTCAGAACTCAGAACTCACTGAACGGGTCCATCGCTTCACACCATGTGCGTTAAAGTGCACGAATTTTAGCCTTCGTGGTTGAAAACGCTATAAATACTATTGAATCAATACGACTATATATATATACATATATATATATACATATATATATATATATATATGTATATATAATACTATACTTTAATCCCACCGCACCTTTGTATATATTGTATATATTGTTTTCTACTTGGTACTACATAAGGTGCACTGCAATATGTCCATATATATTTATTCATAATAATAATAATAATAATAATAATAATAATAATAATTCATTGCATTTATATAGCGCTTTTCAAGACACCCAACGTGCTTTACGTTGCGTGAGTGTGAGTGTGTGTATGTGTGTGAGTGCCATGGTGATATAATGAGTTTAACTCATCATTTGACATTTAAAACAGGAAGTTTGTGGTTTAGTTTTCTTATAATTCGTGTTTTTAAGTGTTTAAGAGTGTTGACTGAACCGTGAGGATTGCGACACAATTTCACAATTTCGTTGTACGTGCAATGACCATAAAGGTCTTCTGGTTCTGGTTCTCCAGCAGATTGACGGGGTTAGGCGGTGGGGGTGAGGGTGGGGGTGAGGGTGAGGGTGAGGGTGGGGGTGAGGGTGAGGGGGGTAAGCAGTGACTATACGAGACACTAACCTGTTGGATATAAGTCGTTTGAGACGACGGGGATTTGGTGGTTGAGGTTCCGTTGGGTTTCTCGGGTTTGGCCTCGCCGCCGTGCGGTGGATCCCGCGGCTCCGACCCCCCGGGGGAGCGGGGAGGCCCGAACGAGTCCGTCTCCTGCAGGTCCGCCATGGAGGACCCGATCTGAGGACAGTTAACCCGTCAGCTGCCGGCTCCCAAAACTATACACTGGAGGTCCGACGCTTTATAGACATGACGGCGATTCATCGCGGGATGGATACGTTTTGACGCACACACAACACACGCACACGCACACGCACACACACCAAACTTTTTCCAACTATATGCAACAGGCCTACACGCAGTCTAAATGCTTTACCCTGCAGGCCCACGTCACTAAGTCTGACCCCATGCAGTCCTTCGTGTACGTAAACATATAGTTTAGCTAAACGCCATGTAATACAATCTTCAGAAACCCAACCCTCATAAGCGACCATAACGCGGAGGCTGTACGTGGCTTCATGTTCTACAGAAGACGTCAGGTATATTATATATAGATATATATTATACTTGATGGTCGTGTTTTAACCACACAGTCAAGAGCAACGCAGAAGAACAGACCTCGGGCAGGCTGATGTCACTGTTGGACACACACACACACACACACACACACACACACACACACACACACACACACACACACACACACACACACACACACACACACACACACACACACACACACACACACACACACACACACACACACACACACACACACACACACGACTGTAACACCGATGCGACTCTAACACTGATAACAACAATTGCACAGTTAAACCCCCGTATGTCATCGTACACCGTATACGTATAGGGTTACATGTGTGTGAGTGTGTGGACGCCCAAGACGCACACAAGTAGAGAGACCCGTGTCTTACCGTGCCGTTCCCGGTGATGACCCGTTACGCGTGGGACACGCGGAAAAAAAAAACCGTCGTCTTCTTTCGTTGTCTTTAAACGCGGTCGTACATCCGTGAGGCGGTGGCATCAGTCCGTAATCCAGCGGTTAACGAGGCATCCTGCAGCGCGTATCTCATCGCGCGGACATGGCGGTTTCTGGAGCCCCCCCACCACCCAACAACACACCACCACCACCACCACCACCAGAACATGGACGGGAACCGCGGAGAATGAGACAGTCGACGCAACGACGACGACAAGAACTTGGTTACTAACTGCGTAACGACCGCTGCGTAAAAAGCGCACGACGACTGAATCCACGCGTAACCGAGGACGGCTTTCTGGAAGACGACTCTGAGAAAAACATATAGCGAACCAGCTCTGGTCCCCGGAGGAGCAGGTCCGTCACCCCTTCTCCCCTCCCCCTCTCTCTCTCTCTCTCTCTCTCTCTCTCTCTCTCTCTCTCTCTCTCTCTCTCTCTCTCTCTCTCTCTCTCTCTCTCTCTCTCTCTCTCTCTCTCTCTCTCTCTCTCTCTCTCTCTCTTTCTCAGTGTCTCTCGTCCTCTCTCAAACCCCTCCGCTATTCGCATCAATGGTCAACTGTGCGAGACGCTCAGCGGAAGTTCGGAGTCTGACAGGGGGGGGGGGGGGGGGGGGGGGGGAGGGGGTTATAATACATTAGCTCCTCCCCCCCACTCCGCTGCTGATTGTTCCAGCTCTCCACGCATTAGAATGATAGTTTCCATGTGTATAATAACATTGATCATTTGCGTTGATATTTGTGTTCTATCCAAATCGCTCTCTCTCTCTCTCTCTCTCTCTCTCTCTCTCTCTCTCTCTCTCTCTCTCTCTCTCTCTCTCTCTCTCTCTCTCTCTCTCTCTCTCTCTCTCTCTCTCTCTCTCTCTCTCTCTCTCTCTCTCTCTCTCTCTATATATATATATAGATATACGAGTTAATGAATTGAAGTCAGAGGTCTTTAAACACCTCCACCTTGTCACGTTGAGCTCATATTGAATAGTCGATCAATTATCTTCGTCCTTTCCCACGTTGGCGCGTATCAATCAACTGTTTGATTATGCAAATAAGCAAAGCGTTATAATAATGATGGTTTAGTTGCTGCCTAATGAAGACGCGATTCAACGTACAGTTGCGGTTATTTAGTGTCCAATATAAGTCTTAATGTTAACAGCGATAAGGTTACCATTATCACTGCTATCATTATTACATAATCACAGTGATAACAGTGGTTATGATAACAGTGATATGATAACAGTGGTTATGATAACAGTGGTTATGATAACAGTGATAACAGTGGTTATGATAACAGTGATAACAGTGGTTATGATAACAGTGGTTATGATAACAGTGATAACATGATAATAGTGGTTATGATAACAGTGATAACAGTGGTTATGATAACAGTGGTTATGATAACAGTGATAACAGTGGTTATGATAACAGTGGTTATGATAACAGTGATTATGATAACAGTGGTTATGATAACAGTGGTTATGATAACAGTGATAACAGTGATTATGATAACAGTGGTTATGATAACAGTGGTTATGATAACAGTGGTTATGATAACAGTGATAACAGTGATTATGATAACAGTGGTTATGATAACAGTGATAACAGTGATTATGATAACAGTGGTTATGATAACAGTGGTTATGATAACAGTGGTTTTGATAACAGTGATAACAGTGGTTATGATAACATTGGTTATGATAACAGTGGTTATGATAACAGTGGTAATAATAACGGTTATGAGTGATAATGCGTCATCCCATTATGCACGTGCGGTCTAAAAACCAAACCAAGTTTATTGTTTGTGTCATCTCACACCCGGTGTGATGGAAACCGATTCACATGGGTGAATCGGACATGGGTCCTGTCATTATCGTGTCTGTTTAGGGACTGATCAGTGAACACATGGCGACTGGACCCACAACACGACCCAACGCATACTACACGACCCAACGCATACTACACGACCCAACGCATACTACATCGACCCAACGCATACTACACGACCCAACGCATACTACACGACCCAACGCATAATACACGACAACAATGCCGCCGAAACGAATATTTAGCCTAATATGATGTTGTTTCTGTCACGTGTTCCTGTGTGAATGGTTTGGTAAAACTTTATAAAGCGACGCGTCTCACAACTTTTATAAACGACACACTCACAACTTCTACCATATCTCATATATACATATGTATTCCTCTCTCTCTCTCTCTCTCTCTCTCTCTCTCTCTCTCTCTCTCTCTCTCTCTCTCTCTCTCTCTCTCTCTCTCTCTCTCTCTCTCGCACGCACGCACGCACGCACGCACGCACGCACACGCGCACACACACACACACACACGCGCGCGCACACACACACACACACACACACACACACACACACACACACACACACAGTAAAACCCCAGACTTCTTCGTCATCATTATATGAGGGCTCCAATAGTGTCGGGTCAGAATCCCAGGTGAGTTTAAAGGCCGATCAATATAAGGTAAAACTCATAGGTTGCACACACACACACATAAGGCCTCAGAACACCGATTAGAAACAGACATCCTGGCCTCGTACTACACATGTTATACGTTGCGCATTTTAATAATGTTTTGGACGGAAAAAGTCAAATCGTCTACCATATATAGTTTCCATGCACCAGGCTGGTATTTGGGGCGTAACATCTTGGTCTGTTTTCCTGGCTGTGAACCAGCCGGAATAAAACGACATGAACCGAGGCAGGGTTCACCGAGGCCCGCCCAGAGGACCGAGGCAGGGTTCACCGAGGCCCGCCCAGAGGACCGAGGCAGGATTCACCGAGGCCCGCCCAGAGGACCGAGGCAGGGTTCACCGAGGCCCGCCCAGAGGACCGAGGCAGGGTTCACCGAGGCCCGGGGTATAGGAGTGTGTATAGGAGCCTCACACAGAGGACCATTACGCCATCAGACAACCTGCAGAAAGAACAAAAAGTACGAATTGATTTGGGATGGTGACGCGCAGCCCCTAATAGGGCTGATCGCGTGTTGGTTATCACGTTTAAACCGAACCAGTCGGACCGCCACCATCTGTACATACAGACCATGTGTGTTCAATTATTATAGTTTAATTCGTACATAATAGTCAAATAAATTCCTCCTGGTCGAATACGGCAGGCTTTACTTATAATCCATTATATATGGATTCATCTTCCTATAGGCCTGACTCTTATCGCGTAAACGTCTTAAAATAAAACCGTTGTACAACGAAGTCTAAACTAATTGATATAGCAGCCAACACGAAATCAACAAGGGAAGTAAGAAAATAATAATAAATGGTATAGATGTTTTTTATGGGAATATAATGAATTTCGGTGCGTAAGTCCTATAAGTCCTATAAGTCCTAAGTCCTATAAGTCCTATAAGTCCTATAAGTCATATAAGTCCTATATGTCCTATAAGTCCTA
>CM051006.1:20024065-20031565 GCA_027704905.1 Muraenolepis orangiensis
CTCCCCTCTCCCCCCCCTCTCCCCCCCCTCTCCCCCCCTCCCTGTCCCCTCTCCCCTCCCTCCCCCTCCCCTCTCCCAACCCTCCCCCCTCCTCCCCCTCTCCCCTCCCTCTCCCCTCCCTCTCCCCCCCTCTCCTCCCCCCCTCCCTGTCCCCTGTCCCCTCTCCCCTCCCTCCCCCTCTCCCCTCTCCCCTCTCCCCCTCCCCTCTCCCCCCCCTCTCCCCCCCTCTCCTCCCTCCCTCCCCACCCCTCTCCAGCGACCTCTGCAGAGCGAATCTCTCCTTGTTCCACTCGAGTCCAACAGAGATACGTTATCATCTGGGCCTTCATGGCCGCGTGTGTGTGTACGTGTGTGTGTGTACGTGTGTGTACGTGTGTACGTGTGTGTGCGTGTGTGTGTGTGTGGGGGTGGTGGAGGTGGAGGTGGAGGTGGAGGTGGAGGTGGAGGTGGAGGTGGAGGTGGAGGTGGAGGTGGAGGTGGAGGTGGAGGTGGTGGTGGTGGAGGTGGTGGTGGTGGTGGGTGGTGGTGGTGGTGGAGGTGGTGGGTGGTGGTGGGTGGTGGTGGTGGAGGTGGAGGTGGAGGTGGAGGTGGAGGTGGAGGTGGAGGTGGAGGTGGAGGTGGAGGTGGAGGTGGAGGTGGAGGTGGAGGTGGAGGTGGAGGTGGAGGTGGTGGTGGGTGGTGGAGGTGGGTGGTGGGTGGTGGTGGTGGAGGTGGTGGAGGTGGTGGTGGTGGTGGTGGTGGTGGTGGTGGTGGTGGTGGAGGTGGAGGTGGAGGTGGAGGGTGGTGGGTGGTGGTGGTGGTGGTTCTGGAGGTGGAGGTGGTGGTGGTGGTGGTGGTGGAGGTGGTGGTGGAGGTGGGTGCTGGCGGTGTGCTAAAGCCTGACACATTTCTGTTAACAATCACATCACACATAGGGACCCGCATTCCTGACCTCCACCCTGCATCGCAGCACTTGTCTCGGCTGAGCACCTCCAGTCGGCTGTCGAGGTCGCCCCCTGCTGGGCTACTGGGAGCGGTGCAGCCTTGGTGGACAAGAAGTTCGATTAAAGAATATACAACCTTCTTCGGTTGTTGTTTATTTCGTATATAATCAAGTTGTGTTGAATCTCATAGTTTGATGACTCTATTCCAGTTCATGATCCTTTTGTGATGGCAATCGACAATAAAAAAATTTAAAACTACTTTATTTAAAGCAGCAGAACTCGTCACGAAGCAGCGTTGGTTTCTTTTCATTTATAGTGCTCTGCTGCCCTCTGCTGTCCGCCGGTGGTATAGCTCGTTTTGATTAAAAATAAAATTCAATTGTATTCGTAGAAGCCCTAACATTTTGAAGTATAATCTAAAACAATATCTACCAACTAATAATCGAAATGTGTAAATAGAAAGAGACTTTTTTTCAAATTGTAACTGTAAGACATTTAGAGAGTGTTAAGTATATTTCTACCACACACACACACACACACATTTAACCAAGCACATAAAACATAGATAAAAAACCTTACTGACTTTGACATTGGACACCCACATTCAAGGCCCTGCTCCCCTTACACACACACACACACACACACACACACACACACACACACACACACACACACACACACACACACACACACACACACACACACACACACACACACACACACACACACACACGCACACACACACACACACACACACACACACACGCGGTAATGAGCTTGGGAATCTCAGAGTTCTGGAGTAAAACCTGGGGGCCACACACCAGAACCTTCAGGGTACCTGGGAGCCATCGCATCTCACTTCAGAGAGGTCGTCGCGGGGGCCTAACCTTTGACCTTCGGCGTGCATACATCACCAGCGGGGACGACGCGGCCGTGAATTAGTTTCGGGCCTCCTGTCGGGCCTCCTGTTGTTGCCGACGGCTCGGTAAGTCTTTAAGAAGCCCGACGGTCTGACTCCCCGTCCCGTGGGGATAAATCACAGACCTTAATCCACCGATGTGTTAGCAGCCAGCAGAGGAAATTACAAAGTTAGACCTTTTTGATTCAGAGCCCAGACGGGAAACACTGTGTTTTAACTTGTGGAGAAGACGGGGCTTAGTGCACATTAGGGAGAGGATTTAAACAATCTATCATCTACCTTATAAACTCAGAAGCTCGTGGTGGCCACAGAACACAACCTCTGGAGGGGATACGGGGACATTTAAAGATTCAAGATGTTTTTAGTGGCCATTTGCAACAAGTCCAATGGAATGCCTACTCCCCATTCCCTCCCGCGAGTTAGAATTTGTAGAACACAATACTATAAGAATACTATTCAATAAAAAAAGAACAATAAAGAGATGGATGGATGATATGTACATGTGTAGAATTGTGCAAAAAGCATTTAAAACCATTTAAAGTGTCAGTAGTGCAGCAGCAAGCATCATGAATACAGTACAGAGAACAGTGCAGAAGGTAATGAAAGAGTAGCGTCTTCCTGCCACGGTATCTGGACGCTCATCCGCCACCCGTTGGTTCACCCTTCAACCTACACATTCAAGCACAGTATTAAAAAGTGGCTCACTAATAATCAACAGTGTCAGCACTGATGTGTGGGTGATGGTGTTAGTGTGAGTGCGTATTGTGAATGTTTTATTTATTATCATGACTTGCTCTTATCTGTATTGAGTGATGTCATCTATTGTAAATATGTACAATGGTATAACAATGTCGTGGTATTTTTATTATTGCTTTTAGGATGTCTATCTCCATCTGGCAAAGGGACTATCGGTGAAAACTAGCCTTTTGGCTAATTCGAGTACTTTTACATGTTTTTAATATGTTGATTAATGTACACTGTCCCTTGTTTTTAAATCAATCAATCAATCAATCAATCAATCAATCAATCAAAACCCCTCTGGTCAGTGTGCGAACTATACCACGGTCTCCGGGGGAGCCGGATTTATTTTTTTGACTCAAAAACAGGCTACATTGTTTCACATGGGCTATAGCCTATTAGCCTACACAGAGCCGAACACACGCGATAAGAGCAGCCAGCGGCACCAACCATGAACAATATTAATATTAATAATACAGCTATAGCACAACACAACCCTCTCACTGCCTGGAGAGACGCGACGCCACACACACAACACAACGATGCACAGAGCCCTTCTCTCGTGTCGCCTGCTTGCACGCTGCCCGCAGCTCCAGCTGCGGGCAGCGTGCAAGCAGGCGACACTTTTTTCATGAATCATAAACTCTAAATATAATTTTATTTAACTTATTTTACACCTTTGAAAAGAAAAACATGCCCAAAATGGAATTTATTTGGTCATCATATCAGTATTTTAGAGAGCTCCCCCCAAATTTCACAAACCATGTTCCCAGGGGAGCTCCCCTCCAGTTCGCACCCTGCCTCTGGTACAGGAACTCATGGTCGGATTCACTGGTCCGTGTCCCTGGTTCTATGGAGTCTGGTAGACGTTGACAGGACGTTGTTGAAGGTATGAGAGTATAAGAGTTTAAGGGTATTCTTGTAAACATGGCTTTTTATTAGCATCGCAGCGAGGCATTCAACAGTTTCAACCATGTATTTAAAGCATAGTTCATACATCATATAACATCATATAAACATGCCTGTGTACGTTCAATTAGCTTTGACTCAGTGGGGAAGCAATTGAGGATTGGTATTAAACTGGAATAGAAAGTTAAGTTGTGTAGAAAATATAGAAATATTGAAAATATACAAAATAAACAATTGTTAAACTGTTTTTTGCATCACCAGTTGACAGGATCTCATATTTGCATATTTATCTTTCTACAGACACACAAACATGATATTATAACGATATTATAATGATAACATCATAACAACAATAAAATAGTCTCGCTCTCTTCTAACGTGCGCTCATTACCTTACCGTGTGTCGTCAACTGTGCATGTGGAACATATCTGTCCACCCCCCCCTCCTCCACACACACACACACACACACACACACACACACACACACACACACACACACACCACACACACACACACACACACACACACACACACACACACACACACACACACACACACACACACACACACACACACACACACACACACACACACCTCAAGACACACACACACACACACACACCTCAAGACACACACACACACACACACACACACACACTCACACAGACACACACACACACACACACGCACACACACAGACACACACACACACACACACACACACACACACACACACACACACACACACACACACACACACACACACACACACACACACACACACACACACACACACACACACACACACCGCATTACCGCCCACATCAAACAGGCCCGGTTGTGATGTCACGGTGATGCAATTGTGATGATGACCCTTAATGCGGTGTGAGTGTAGATGACCTCATGTGGTCACATGGCGTCTGGTCTGTCAGATGAGTCACGTGACGTCGATCACCTGCGATGGAGGACTTTTGGTTAGACGAATGTGTGCGGATTTTGGCGAGAGGCCAAACTATTCGGTGGTCAAGGTGTCATATTCTATTCTATTAAGGATTTTTTAATTAAGATTTTTAGATCAAAAAAAAATTAACAAAATTAATTATGATCATAATTGTATTATTATATATTATAATCCATATAGAACTTGGTTGGACTTGGAAGGACTTCACTGGGTGAACTTTATCAACCGTTGGCCTGGAGTTGACCTGTCCGTCACAGGGTGGACACTCCCACTTGTGACGTCACAAACAGCTTGTAAAACAGGTCGGTTATAATGGCTGCTAATAGCGTCTTAGAGGAGGCTGTTAAATAGGCTTATGAGTATTATGAAAACCTTTAGAGAGACACAAAAAGATGTGATATTAATTACTTAAAGTGTTTTTATGAAAAAGTGACAGTTTGGACAGGTGAAGTATGAGGAAAATATCCACGACAATCATTTTTTGAAAAAATAAATACTTATTTTATATACACACAAGAGATTCAATAGGTTTTTATTGTCATGTGTAACAAGTACAATGGAATGCTTACCCCACATTCACTCCTGCAGTAGGAATACTATACTATACTCTACTAAACTATGCAATACTATGCTATCAACCACACTATAATACCTACTATATACTATACAATATACAATTAACGACTGATGTCTGATGGATGACACACATCATGGGTACAGTAGGACAGTAGTGACCACACTAAGCACACCATGAGAAGTTAGAGAACACACTCTGTGGTTCTCTGTGGAGCTATAGCGCTAGCTGAGGACCACCAGGAGCCATGACAGAGTCAGGTGCTTCATCTTCATCTTGATGAACGATGACCTTTGACTGTTTGAGGACACGTAGTTAGTGGGTTAGACTGAACGTATTGAACATGACTTCTATTTGTGGGTTCTTTGCTGTCTGTGTCGTCCAATTCATCAAGTGGTTCAGAAACTCGAAGGGTCCCTCACCAGATCCTCCAACCTGCTTTAGCTTTAATCAAAGACATTACATTACATAACATTGCAGTCGTTTAGCAGACACTTTTGACTTACAATAAGGTCATTCAACAGGGCGACAAGAGAACTACTAGTGATAGTAGTACTAAAAGTCATAATAATCTAATATATACATACATACATAGACATATATAATAACATAATATATAATACATTACGTTACAATAAGGTCATTCAACAGGTAGAGAACTACCAGAAGTCATAAGGGCATTTCCTTCCTAACAACAAGCCTCCAAGAACTGAACCAGTGCTCAGGTTAAAGTACAATAAGTTGGCTGACAATATAATAATATAGCAATAGAGCTAACAAGCAACCAATCAAGTGACCACCAGAGCTAGCAAGATGCTAGTGCTAAGACTTTTTCCTGGGATTCCAGATTCCAGATGAAATTGATTAATTTAAGATGTTTTTATTGTGCAACAAGTCCAATGAATACTCCCCATTCACTCCGGCAGTATGAATTATCTACAACAATACTATACTAAACTATACTATACTATACTATACTATACTATACTATACTATACTATACTATACTATACTATACTATAAACAATACTATATTCTACCTATGATATGGATGTGGATAAACATGTTGAGGTAGACCCAGGAAGCTCCGATAGGGGGTGTAGGGTCTGTTATCTCTCTAGACTAGGGGACTAGACTCTAGACTAGGGGACTAGTCTAGGGGACAAGACTCTAGACTAGGGGACTAGTCTAGGGGACTAGAATCTAGACTAGGGGACTAGACTCTAGACTAGGGGAATAGACACAAGACTAGGGTACCAGACTCTAGACTAGGGGACTAGACTCTAGACTAGGGGACTAGACTCTAGACTAGGGGACTAGACTCTAGACAAGGGGACCAGACTTTAGACTAGGCAACCTAACTTTCGACTAGGGGACCAGACTCTAGACTAGGGGACTAGACTCTAGACTAGGGGACTAGACTCTACACTAGGGGACTAGACTCTAGATTAGGGGACAAGATAAGGGGACTAGACTCTAGACTAGGGGACTAGACTCTAGACTAGGGGACCTGACTCTAGACTAGGGGACCAAACTCTAGCCTAGGAGACTACACTCTAGACTACAGGACTAGACTAGGGGACTAGACTCTAGTCTAGGGGACTAGACTCTAGACAAGGGGACTAGACTCTAGACAAGGGGACTAGACTCTAGTCTAGGGGACTATACTCTAGACAAGGGGACTAGACTCTAGGCTAGGGGACCTGACTCTAGACTAGGGGACTAGACTAGGGGACTAGACTCTAGAGCTCTCTAGACAAGGGGACTAGACTCTAGGCTAGGGGACTAGACTCTAGACAAGGGGACTAGACTCTAGACAAGGGGACTAGACTCTAGTCTAGGGGACTAGACTCTAGACTAGGGGACTAGACTCTAGTCTAGGAGACTAGACTCTAGACTAGGAGACTAGACTAGGGGACTAGACTCTAGACTAGGAGACTAGACTCTAGACTAGGGGACTAGACTTTAGACAAGGGGACCAGACTAGACAAGGGGACCAGACTCTAGACTAGGGGACTAGGCTCTAGACTAGGGGACCAGACTCTAGACAAGGGGACCAGACTCTAGACAAGGGGACCAGACTCTAGACTAGGGGACTAGACTCTAGACTAGGGGACTAGACTCTAAACTAGGGGACTAGACTCTAGACTAGGGGACTAGACTCTAGACTAGGGGACAAGACTTTAGACTAGGGGACTAGACTCTAGACTAGGGGAGTAGACTCTACACTAGGGGACTAGACTCTAGACAAGGGGACTAGACTCTAGACAAGGGGACTAGACTCTAGACAAGGGGACTAGACTCTAGACTAGGGGACTAGACTCTAGACTAGGGGACTAGACTTTAGGCTAGGGGACCAGACTAGACAAGGGGACCAGACTCTAGACTAGGGGACTAGACTCTAGACTAGGGGACTAGACTCTAGACTAGGGGACTAGACTCTAGACTAGGGGACTAGACTCTAGACTAGGGGACT
>CM051006.1:20036565-20044065 GCA_027704905.1 Muraenolepis orangiensis
TATCTGTTAGCTGCTAGCCTCCACAGTCACTCTCATAGCTTCTCTGTTAGCTGCTAGCCTCTACAGTCCCTCTCATAGCTTATCTGTTAGCTGCTAGCCTCCACAGTCACTCTCATAGCTTCTCTGTTAGCTGCTAGCCTCTACAGTCCCTCTCATAGCTTCTATGTTAGCTGCTAGCCTGCTTCTGGGTCTGCATAATGTGCTTCCTGCAGGTGAACAGAAAGCCACCAAATACTTCTTTCAGAAAAATACGACTTTAACTACTTTTTAGCGTTGTGTTGTGTTATCTTCTCGTGAATAGAGACTAGATGGCTATTTTCCCCTGTGTGATTGGTTTGATGTATTATGAAAGTTTAAAATCTGCTAAGGTGGCGAAACGGGTACATGTCAACTTTGAGAACCAACATTACATTATATTCAATATATTTCTGCGTCCATTAAAAGGACTGTTACATCAAAAAACATTGTTATTTATGTAATGTATTTAATATTTATTGATTTATTGGGTTATTTACAGCGCAATAGTTCGAGTCCTGAGTATAGGCTGTATATAACACCACCATCTGATTAGTATTCTGCAGAATGCCAAATTCAGCCGAGCCACAAATGTTGATCCATTGAAAAATTCGGACTGCACTATACCTTAATGATAGGTCGTTAAAGTACACACTAAGTATGATAATGGCTCATACCAAGTCTATAGTTCAAAATTAATTAGGCCTAAGACATGACTGGAGCTTCATATATAAAAAAACAACATATCTTGAATCCATACAGGCTGCAGAACAATGACTCCATTGACCCGTGACGTGTTTTAATCCGCCGGGACATGGTGGAGGCCTAGATACGGTGTTCTTAAATCGCTGTACTCTCATTTAATCTGTATTCCTATGCTTGTTTTGTGGTGTGCAGTTCAGTAAACTGCGTAAACACACCGTTTACCAATCCAACGGACAGCAATGCCAGTGGCGTCACTGTGCAATCTGTAAACCCTAGAACCTCGTCGTGGGTTCGGTCGTTCCTCCTGGCGGCCGCCAGGGGGCGACATGGCGCACCACACCCGGGACCTCCTCGGGGTCACTGCTCGCTGCACGCTTTGCAGACGCGCCGCCGCCTTCCGTGCAATAAAGTCGACTAAGATAGGCCTCTCCAAGGCGCCAGGTGAGCAATAAGACGGGCAATTGAGACAGTCCGTGTCGTGTTTACACCTATTTCCTAGCGCCTCCGTGGTTACACATTAACCACACGATACACACACAGATAGACGCGTCGATAAACGCTATAGAGAGCAATCAAAGAGGGTTCGAGTCGGCTCCCATAAACAACCTATCGTTGGTTTAGCGTTCTGTGACCCTGTGTGTGTGTGTGTGTGTGTGTGTGTGTGTGTGTGTGTGGTGTGTGTGTGTGTGTGTGTGTGTGTGTGTGTGTGTGCAAATAAGCAGTTCTTCAGCAGAGAGACTTCATAGAGACTTGGACAGCCAACGTGTATCCCCCCCCCCCCCCCCCCCCCTCTCTCTCTCTCTCCTCTCTCTCTCTCTCTCTCTCTCTCTCTCTCTCTCTCTCTCTCTCGCCGTGTCATTCGGATTGGACACGCGTAAAGTCCGTCACGGCCCGCACAGCTGCTTGAGTAAACGCTGTTTTAATGTTTGGCGCAGGTTGTAACCGTGTGATCAATACGGGTCCCAACCGCTTTTTTTTTTAAGGAAAGACCCATTGCGTCCCAGGCTGTGTGGTGTAGGCCCCGTTAGTACAACTCATACAGAGGACAGACCCCCTGGACAGACCCCCTCCTCTGGTCCCGGGTCCCAGTGGGGTCCCAGTGGGGTCCCGGTGAGGGTAACGGACGGTGCGGGTTGGGGTCCCAGTGGGGTCCCAGTGGGGTCCCGGTGAGGGTAACGGACGGTGCGGGTTGGGGTCCCAGTGGGGTCCCGGTGGGGTCCCGGTGAGGGTAACGGACGGTGCGGGTTGGGGTCCCAGTGGGGTCCCAGTGGGGTCCCGGTGAGGGTAACGGACGGTGCGGGTTGGGACGGAGACTGCATTTCAATATTTTATTGAAACCTTGAAGAACACGATGTGATGTCGATGTTTAAAGCAGACATGTCCAACACAACGGAGCGCAACGACGACTTAAAGTAACAACAACCAACAAACTAAATAAAGCAGCAAACCTTCATACTTTCGATTAGATGCAGTTCACTATCGCCGATACTCGCGATAGCAGTGTATATCGGCTCTTATATCGATCCTATTCTTCTTCTTGTCTTGTCCTTAGAACCAAAATAGTCACATTTTTTTGTCACACTAGTTTTATTTTTTAGACGTCACACTATTGTTATTACCTCTGGTGAAAAGAACAACCGAATAAAAACATGTTTTCAAGCCATTTGGGGGGTTTCATCCTCATCCGTTGACCGACACACACACACACACACACACACACACACACACACACACACACACACACACACACACACACACACACACACACAGAAACGCACGCACGCACACGCACACACGCACGGACAGGTAGGCCTGCGGGGGGCCTGGCAGAGAGGAGGGACACGATGGCACATGAGTGAGGGAGGGAGGGGGGAGGTTCTCCGTGGGCATTTGGGTGGGGGTGGGGGTGGCACGTGGTGAAATCCATATTTAGGGTGGGGGTGTGGGGGTGGGTGGGGGTGGGGTAGGTGTATATAAATGGAAACGGAGAGAGAGAGAAAAAAAGTAAAAGATAATATAAGAAACCCACATACACATCAGGTATATCGACAATAAATTAGAACAGGAATCCCTAAAAAAACAAACTACTTCGTTGTATGTACACGCAATAACAATATGAAATAATTACATAAATATTTTTTTTTAATATATATATCGCTATGTACACGTAATAATCAATACTACCTTTCGTTGTTGTTTTGATGATAAACTGAATAGCTCGGCACGCTCTCAGGAGGTCTCGCGAGATGACGGCCCGTGATTTACGGTCACGGGTGTATTTGAAATTAATAGGCCTACCAATATATATATATATACATATATATACATATATATATTGAATTAGAAGTTAACCTTTTAGCCACATGGGGAACACAACACATGGTTTGGGGGTTGGAAATACGCAGTTTGGTTTGAGTTGACAGCCTCGTTAAAAACCATAAGGGCGATAAAGAGACACGTGACCTAAAGGCGTTTAGTGATAAATAAAAAGGTCCGTCCGGTGAGTTCATATGAGGCCACAACTACCACCTACAGCAGGGGGGGCCACATATACCACCTACAGCAGGGGGGGCCACAACTACCACCTACAGCAGGGCAGGGGGGCCACAACTACCACCTACAGCAGGGGGGGCCACAACTACCACCTACAGCAGGGTGGGCCACAACTACCACCTACAGCAGGGGGGGCCACAACTACCAGCAGGGGGGGTCAGAAGGTACAAATCGAAGGGAATTCGGATAGGTCAAATCAATTCCGAGTGCATATTAATTCATTAAACTCACACACACACACACACACACGCACAAACACACGCACACACATGCACAAACACACACACACACACGCACACACACACACGCACACACACCACACACACACACACACACACACACACACACACACGCACACACACACACACACACACACACACACACACACACACACACACACACACACACACACACACACACACACACACACACACACACACACACACACACACACACACACAGCAGTCTCATCCCGGATCTGCAACATCCGCGCCGATTATTCAGTTTCAATACTTTGTCCGGTATTCAAATGACGGATGAAAAATGAAAAAAATAAAACCGAAGGAAGTGTTGTTTTAATTTAACAAGAGTAGAAACAGACATGTCGGGTGTGTGTGTGTAGCAGGCCTATTAAAACCAAAGTGCATTTCAAAAATCAAAAAATTGTTCCAATGTTCCTTTTTAGTCGATTTCATTTAGTATTTTTTCCTCCGTCGCAAACCGATCTAAGAGTCTCCGCGTCTTCATCACCTTCAACACGTGGTCCAACAAACACAAATAACAACATGGACGAGGAGGAGGAGGAGGGGGTGTAAATAAAATAAAAAGCCAACGGACGAGGAACGCGTATAAAGTAAACGGCGTGGCCGTAACACGTCAGGGCGACACGCTCCTCGGTCGGTCCGGGTTCGAGTCCAGCCCGCTGACCAGCCGCTGGATGCTCTGCAGCTCGCTGGCCGCCGACTCCTTCTCCGAGCAGCCGCCCGCTTTGGGCGACGCGGACACGGAGCCCGAGGACGAGCGGGTCGACGAGCGGCTGGTCGCCTCCGACGCGCAGGAGTCGAGCAGCAGAGCTCCGGAGGACCCGGGGCTCGGCGCCAAGCCGTCCGTCTTCGTCATCAGCAGCTCCGCGCCCGCACCGACCATGGAGCCGCCGGCCTGCAGCAGGGCGGCGCTGTCCGACATGTTCACCGGCAGGGAGTACGGGTTGTACCGGAGCCTCGGCCGCACCGCGTTCAGGAAGGGGTGCCGGTGCACCGAGGAGGAGGCGGCGGCCGCGGCGGCAGAGGAGGCGGCCGCGGCCGCCGCCATGTAGTTGTAGTGGTAGGGGAACAGACCGCCGAACGGAGACATGGCGAGACCCTGCAGGGAGGAGGAAGGAGAACCGAGAGACACCTTTAAGTAAACGCGCTCCGGGTTCGGTATCGTTGGTCATGGTCGAGCCATGCGTAATTTACGCTCTGCTTTTACGGCGCGTAAATTAGGAACGCGGCCCAAGCTGTGTGGGGGAGGGGGACGAGGGTGGGGGCAGAATTGTTCTAATTGAGGTCACGTAGTAATTAATTAAACCACGTGACCTGCTTCTGGGAATTTATGGAATGGGTTACTTTGACCGTTCACAGTCAAAGTAACACTTTCACGCCAACACACACACACACACACACACACACACACACACACACACACACACACACACACACACACACACACACACACACACACACACACACACACACACACACACACACACACACACACACACACACACACACACACACACACACACACATGTGTTGGTGGGTCGCCATTAGGCTTGTAGTTTAATCATTCCAATATATTAAAGTCGATTAAATGAGTTTAGTGGATGAACACCCAGGTCGTTCATTGGGTGAATTACTCCACATTCAAACAGTCAGGATGTGTTAACATTATCATAACACCAGCAGTGTTCCCACCGCCTGGCTGCTGTGCCTTCATTTAATACAGGAGGATTTGGATTTGGATCCGATTTAACATTTTTAATAACAAGGAAAATCTGCTTAGTATTGAACAAAACAATTGAAACAAGCAGACACCCTTCATTTAACCAACACACGTCCTGTAGTACACAAGTACTGTCGCAAATATTAGACAAACGGAAATAATATTTAGTATGACTTGGCGCCTTACATGTGTGTCCACGCACACGCATGCACGCACACCACACATCGCACACACACATCACACACACACACACACACACACACACACACACACACACACACACACACACACACACACACACACACACACACACACACACACACACACACACACACACACACACACACACACACACACACATCACACACACATGAGTTCTATTGTCTGTATAACTTCTGAAAAACCAAACACACCGCTTTTCAAGAAAGGGACAATGCAGGGAAGATCTGAGCTTCACACACACTAGAAGTCCTGGAGGCCTCTCTCGCTCTCTCTCTCTCTCTCTCTCTCTCTCTCTCTCTCTCTCTCTCTCTCTCTCTCTCTCTCTCTCTCTCTCTCTCTCTCTCTCTCTCTCTCTCTCTCTCTCTCTCTACAGACCTTCAGAGGAGGTGTGTGTGTGTGTGTGTGTGTGTGCGTGTGTGTGTGTGTGACAGAGAACAGGTTTTACCTGCGACGCGAGGACATGTTGCTGCAGATGGAACGGCAGGCCGGCCGCGCCCCCCAGGCTCTGGGCGGTCGAGGCCAGGCTGGCCGTGTCCATGGCGCTCATGGCCCCCCCGGAGGACACGGCGGCAGCCAGCAGGGGTCCCATGTTGGAGAAGGCCCCGCCCATGTTAAACTGGCCCGGGTGCAGCAGGAAGGGGTGAGCGGCGCCCCCCAGGTGGTTGAAGAAGGGCTGCCCGCTCAGCCCCGGGGGGAAGCCAAAGCTGTGCATGTGTCCGTGGTGGGCCATGTGGGGGGGGTCCGTGTGCACGCTTAGCGGGATGTAGCCGCCCTCCTTCCCACAGCCCGAGAGGGGGGCGCGACCCCCGCCGCCGCCGCCGCACGAGTCCTCCGCCTTCCCGGAGGTCCCGGGGTCCCGGGAGGGGCTCTTCAGCTCCTCCCCACCGCGGGTGGTGCTGGAGATGGCGGCCACCGGGCTGTGCCGGGAGTCGGCCCGGCTCTTCTCCGTCCGGGAGGCGAAGGAGGAGGAGGAGGAGGAGGAGGAGGTGGTGGTGGCATTGGCGATGGCGGTGGTGCGGGTGGGGTCTCCGTGGCAGAGGGCGTGGCCCTTGGAGGGGCTGGTGTGGCGGGGCCCCCGGCCCTCGTCCGTGGTGGTGGAGATCTTGCTGATGGAGTCTGCGCCGTCTCGCCCGTGGACGTCCTTGTCGTCCTCCTCACTGTCCTCATCGCTCTCGCAGAAGTCTGAGGTCCGAGGGGAGAGAGGAGGAGGAGAAGAGGAGGGGAGGAGGAGGAGAAGAGGAGGGGAGGAGGAGGAGAAGAGGAGGGGAGGAGGAGAAGAGGAGGGGAGGAGGGGAGAGGAGGAGAGAGGAGGAGAGAGGAGGAGGGGAGGAGGAGAGGAGAGAGGAGAGAGGAGGAGGAGAGGAGAGAGGAGAGGAGGAGAGGAGGGGAGGAGAGAGGAGAGAGGAGAGGAGGGGAGGAGAGAGGAGAGAGGAGAGGAGGACAGTGAGGACAGGGAGCTACAGTCTCTGATCAGAGTTTAGGGCTGAGGACCCTCTTTGGGGTGTATTGTGTCTTACACAATACACATATACAAGTACAATACACAATCATTCATATTATATGAAGATACTGTGTGTGTTTGTAGCGCTAAATGTGCTAAAACTGTGAGTTATCTTTAAAACTGAGCTCAAACTATTCTGAAACGACATAATATTGACAACACTGGCAAAGTCATTTAAAATCGAAATAATATAAATATTGATCGATAATAGATAGCTATATATAGTGTCAATAGATAATAGCCTTAAACTGTCTTCTTAAGCTAATTGGATGTATTTTTTACTATTGTGAAGCACTTTCAGCTGCACTTCTTGTATGAAAGGTGCTGTACAAATAAAGGTTTTCATATAAATATTAATATTAATATTAATATCAATAATCATTTTTAATAATAATATAAATATTAATATTGATTTTATTGTTACTATTATTATTATTATTATTATTATTGCAATCAATATTATTATTATTATTATTATTATTATTTTACAAAAAATACACGTAGGTAACATTATTAATCCT
>CM051006.1:20051565-20056565 GCA_027704905.1 Muraenolepis orangiensis
CCGCATCCTCCCCGCCGACTCAAGGCCCCTATGTCTTATATCTCTTGTTTCCTCCTTCTCCATCTATAATAACATTTAGCGTTTTTAGGTTCTCCTAAGCGGTGCATGGTTGGCCTGAGGTGGATTTGAATTTCTCCATGATAGAGATATATATATACTTCTTTTGTGTTTATATATTTGTCTTTTAAATTCGGACCTGTAGAGCAGCCAGCGTTTCGCGTGTTGCTGTCCTCCGTGCGTATTTGCGCTTTGTGGACCCAGTATCCATGTGGCTATAGGCCTGTGTGTGTGCCGGTTCCTCACGTCTGTGGACCTATACTAACGATATAACGGCGATGTACTACTATACTGTAGGCTGCTGTTCGCCCTGCTGTTTGTGCAGGCGTTCATACGCTGTTATCTAGTCACAATGGCACGCATATCGGAGCCACATGGATCTCCTTTACGCGATGTGATGCGTGTCGCTGCTGAGAGTCCCTCTCACGTCGCGTGTTCACGGCGGCTAATTGAACCAGAGCGACGCGGCACGTCCCACGCAACACACACTTTGGCTTTATTGTTTGTTTTATATTATTCATAATGTGTGTTCATTGGTCATCATTGGTCTTATAATTAAGCTATACGAAAATTGGTCTTACGAGTATAGGCTAATATTTCCCAAATGTTGGTCATTTTCTCCATGACATATAATAAATGAAGTCGTCTACTCATCCCTGTTTAGTTCTGGCAAAAAATAGCATTTGGCCGACATATTCGTGCCTCCAGAAGGCCCTTTAGGACGGGTTATTTTTGTAAAAGGAGGAGCTCGCATGGGGCCTCCTTTACACCAGGAGGTCGCCAGACAGACAGCCACCAAAAACCTATTTAACGATTAATTCACAAGTAAACTCCAGAGAGCCGTGGTGTGGTGTGTGTGGTGTGTGGTGTGTGGTGTGTGTGGCGCGGCCCTGGGCAAACATTGACCATCAATTCTCGTCCAATTGTCCGTCTCGACGGCTCCGAGCGGCGACCCGGAGGTCGCTGGGTGGTGTTCCCAACACACACACACAATAAGAAGGCTATTCTACAATCGGTCTAATTGCGTTTTTACTGACTTGTGGATATCTTTCACACGGAAATGGTATACTTCAGGCTGCACAAATCCAAATAAATAATGTTTGTACAATATGTATATACGTTATATATATATGTATATACGTTGTATATATGTTATATACATATAACAATTGTTTTTAATCTATATTGCTTTAAATTATTCTAATATGAAACAATTGATTTGGTAATTGGAGTTTTAGACAACGAGCGTGTATTGCGCATGTATTTAACGGTGAGATCTCTGAACTGTAGTTCTGATTCAGGGTGACGTCACACTTACACCTGACCATGTGGGTTAGAGAGGAGTGGGGTCAGAGCAGGGTGCTGGTGGGTGAGGAGCGGGGTCAGAGCAGGGGGCTGGTGGGTGAGGAGCGGGGTCAGAGCAGGGTGCTGGTGGGTGAGGAGCGGGGTCAGAGCAGGGGGCTGGTGGGTGAGGAGCGGGGTCAGAGCAGGGTGCTGGTGGGTGAGGAGCGGGGTCAGAGCAGGGTGCTGGTGGGTGAGGAGCGGGGTCAGAGCAGGGTGCTGGGGGGTGAGGAGCGGGGTCAGAGCAGGGTGCTGGGGGGTGAGGAGCGGGGTCAGAGCAGGGTGCTGGGGGGTGAGGAGCCAGTCGCCGGTTACTAGAAACCAGAGCAGTGATGTTGTGTTGGTAAATGTGCATTTTGGAGAGCTTCTGGTTCACAAACACAAACACTGCTTTGTGTTGTGGATATGGACAGAAAGACAGAAAGACAGATAGACAGATAGACAGATAGACAGATAGACAGATAGACAGATAGACAGAAAGACAGAAAGACAGATATAGATATTTAGATAGATAAATAGATGGAATGATAGAAGGATACATTGTGCGCAAGCATGCATGCGTGTGTCTTTCCCCCCAGGGAGCTCCCCATAGACACTTGGCCTTATGAATGATTATTTATTGATTTGAGAAAAGAGAACAGCATGTTGATGGGAATCTAAATCCATTTCAGATACATGGCAGGGCCATACATTATATATATATACATACATTATATATATATATATATATATATACATATATATATATATATATATATATATATATATATATATATATACATTATATACATATATATATATAATGTATGTATATATATATATATATACATTATATACATATATATATATAATGTATGTATATATATATATATAATGTATATATATAATGTATGTATATATATATATATATATATAATGTATGTATATATATATATATAATGTATGTATATATATATATATATATATAATGTATATATATAATGTATGTATATATATATATATTTAAACACATATATATTAATGTATCATACATGAAGCAACATGCACCACTTCTTAAAGGGAGAGAGAGAGAGAGAGAGAGAGAGAGAGAGAGAGAGAGAGAGAGAGAGAGAGAGAGAGAGAGAGAGAGAGAGAGAGAGAGAGAGAGAGAGAGAGAGAGAGAGGGTGGGGGGGGGGGTGTGACGCGGCAGCTCTGTGCCAATTACCCGGGCTTAGCTCTTCTTTAAACACTCGGCTCCATTAGCACAACATTTCGCCGTAGCGGAGGAGGAGGGAGGAGGTGTCCTCAAACGGAGGGCGGTGTGTTGACACGGCGGCGGGCCCTCCATCACCTGCAGGCCCGCCCTCCCCCCCCTCCGCGCGCGCCCCCACGCCCCCCTTGCGCGCCCCCGCGGCCGCTTCATTAGCTAAGCCAGCCCCTCGGAGCGGGTCAATAGCTCCATATAACCCACTGGGCTCTCGGGGAATCCGAGGAGTTATTAAAAGGTCCAGGCGGGCCTGACGCCGGTGATTGATGAGGGTTAACTTTGTCAATGCTCTGCTTTTATTTGTATAGGAGAGTAAACTGTAATAATGTATATATATCTGTATATATACAGTATATATATATATATATATATATATATATATATATACTGTATATATATATATGTATATACTGTATGTATATATATACCCCAGGAGCTGGTGGAGGCGTGCTGATTGGTGGAGCACTGATCTCTTTCTGATCTGTTTTTACAGACTCAGAGAAACGGAGGACTTCCGGGGTATGCTAGAGGGGTATGCTAGAGGGGTATGCTAGAGGGGTAAGCTAGAGGGGTATGCTAG
Source organism: Muraenolepis orangiensis (assembly GCA_027704905.1). Classification (NCBI taxonomy): domain Eukaryota; kingdom Metazoa; phylum Chordata; class Actinopteri; order Gadiformes; family Muraenolepididae; genus Muraenolepis; species Muraenolepis orangiensis. Next base: position 20,054,791 of record CM051006.1, read on the forward strand.
AGGGGTATGCTAGAGAGTTATGCTAGAGGGGTGTGCTAGAGGGGTATGCTAGGTGGGTATGCTAGAGGGGTATGCTAGAGGGGTGTGCTAGAAGGGTATGCTAGAGGGGTGTGCTAGAGGGGTATGCTAGAGGGGTGTGCTAGAGGGGTATGCTAGAGGGGTGTGCTAGAGGGGTATGCTAGAGGGGTATGCTAGAGGGGTATGCTAGAGGGGTGTGCTAGAGGGGTATGCTAGAGGGGTTTGCTAGAAGTTCAAAGTACGGCGGGTATTTTATATCCTTAAAGTCACGTGGGTCGGTTTCCTTTCGGCCTTATTTCAGACTAAACATCCCACGTGTTCACGTGCAGAATTTTCCCTTATTGTCATTATTAACATAACTCAACTAAACCGTATCCAGGGTCACACAATTTGGGCCTTAAATGTGCACACGCACGCACGCACACGCACACACACACACACACATGCACACGCACATGCACGCACATACGCACAAACGCACACGCACACAAACGCACACACACGCACACACACGCACGCACGCGCGCACGCACATACGCACAAACGCACACACGCACACAAACGCACACGCACACGCACACACACACGCACACTTCGCGAAGCACTCCTTCAAAGGCATTCCTGTACGGGCCGATGGCGGAGGCTCTCCTCAGTGATGTAATGTGTGCTGTCCTGTTTATTTGCAGATGGTTCAGTGATAAGCAGGCAGGACAGACTCGGTGGCTCCGCTCCGCCGAGCTCCTAACTGGACCTGATAGGCGCCTGATGGCAGGAGGAGGAGGAGGAGGAGGAGGAGGAAACGAGGTTAGCGTTCATTCAACTACTGTAATGACCAAAGACCAAACCTTCATCAGGCGGGACCGCCCTGACGCACAGCGGAACGGTGGTGGGGGTGGTGCAGGAGGTGGTGGTGGAGGAGGAGGTGATGGTTCAGGAGGTGATGGTGGAGATGTTCAACAGACACTGTCACAGCCTTTCGGAACCCGTTCGGGCCTTACAAAAAAATACACACCAAGGCGGAGCGAATTGGACCAACGAACCAAACCTCCTCCTCCTCCCCCTCCCCCCTCCTCCTCCTCCTCCTCCTCCTCCTCCTCCTCCTCGATATTGTATAAAAAGGCACTTTCTAGAATCACCTCCACGGTTGTACTAAATCAGCCTACAGAGGAGATAGTCTGTTTTACCTGTTGATGGATCGTCCCCGTCAGGCGCTTTCATGCCCATTCCTCCGTCCGTCGGTCCGTCGGACTGTCGGCCTGTCGGTCGGTCGGCCGGTCGGTCGGTCGGTCGGTCGGTCGGCCGGTCGGTCGGTCGGCCGGTCGGTAAGTCGCTCGTCCGGCGGTCGGTCGGTCGGCCGGTTTCAGGTATTGATGGAAAAACAATTGTAGTTCATTAGGGGATGGGCTTATTGATGGTGACGCATCGACCAGGGAGACTGACAGGGAATATAGTCCCGTGCGTGCGTGCGTGCGTGTGTGTGTGTGTGTGTGTGTGTGTGTGTGTGTGTGTGTGTGTGTGTGTGTGTGTGTGTGTGTGTGTGTGTGTGTGTGTGTGTGTGTGTGTGTACATACATACATTCGCCCGCACTTAATTGAGATGGTTTAGCTCTCTCCTAATAATCCTGACTTACGGGCCTCATGGTTAAAAGGTTTGATGTAAAAAGGGGCGTTCCCTTCGTTAACACGGTCATATAGTCCACCGTCATTATTCTCTCTCTCTCTCTCTCTCTCTCTCTCTTTTTATATATTATTGATCCA
>CM051006.1:20076565-20080402 GCA_027704905.1 Muraenolepis orangiensis
AAGAAGAAGAAGAAGGTGAAGAAGTACAAGAGGAAGAAAAATACACATTATTAATTCTATAACAATAAATGTTAGCTAAACATGAAAAACACAAAATGGCAACAAATTTTTTTTAAACGTTCAAATTAAAATAGACACATCAAATGATGAAGAATCAGAATTGTATGCAACTACAATAATAATACAACTTAATGATCTAGACATCCTCACGACACTCTTAAAAACAACTATTTGAGGATATCGCCCGCACTTAATGTCGTTGCTGAGTTCACGATAATATAAATTTGTTCAGCGTTTGCTTTCCGATAAAACTCTGAATTACGATCAATTCTCTTCCTAAATCTTAGCTTGGTGACGCATCAACTGACATGAGTAACATGAGAAACGTGAAACGAATTAGAAAATTACTAATTATTTCGTTTTTGTTTTCGAAATCGTAATAAAAGTACATAAAGACGAAGAGAAGGTTGAGCATTAAAACATGTCCCCGCGGGGCCCTGTGGAGACATGTCCCCGCGGGGCCCTGTGGAGACATGTCCCCGCGGGGCCCTGTGGAGACATGTCCCCGCGGGGCCCTGTGGAGACATGTCCCCGCGGGGCCCTGTGGAGACATGTCCCCGCGGGCCCTGTGGAGACATGTCCCCGCGGGGCCCTGTGGAGACATGTCCCCGCGGGGCCCTGTGGAGACCCAGCGGTCTCTGATCTGATCCATGGGAGCACCCGGCAGGACCGGGGGGACGTGCCGGAGATTAGGGGTTCCCGAGGTCGGCCGCAGTTCACGGAAGAGCATTCCGCACAATCTTTACATTTCCATTCAGACCTTCCTCTCTCTCCTCTCTCTCCTCGTCCCTCTCTCTCTTCTCTCCTCTCTCCTCTCTCCTCTCTCCTCTCTCCTCTCTCCTCTCTCCTCTCTCCTCTCTCCTCTCTCCTCTCCCTCCCCTCTCCTCTCTCCTCTCTCCTCTCTCCTCTCTCCTCTCTCCTCTCTCCTCTCCCTCTCTCCTCTCTCCTCTCTCCTCCTCTCTCCTCTCTCCCTCCTCTCCCTCTCTCCTCGCTCCTCCTCTCCTCTCTCTCCTCTCTCCTCTCTCCTCTCTCCTCTCTCCTCTCCCTCTCTCTCCTCCTCCTCCTCCTCTCTCCTCGTCCTCTCCCTCTCTCCTCCTCTCCTCCTCTCTCTCCTCTCTTCCTCCGCTCCCTCTCTCCTCTCTCCTCTCCTCTCGTCCCTCTCCTCCCTCTCCTCCTCTCTCCCCTCCCTCTCCTCCTCTCTCTCTCCTCTCTCCTCTCTCCTCTCTCCCCCCCTCTCTCCCTCTCGATCCTCTCTCTCCTCTCCTCCCTCTCCTCTCCTCCTCTCTCTCCTCGCTCCTCTCCTCCTCCTCCTCCCTCTCTCTCCTCTCTCTCCCTCTCTCCTCTCTCCTCTCTCTCTCCTCCTCTCCTCCTCTCCTCCTCCTCTCCTCTCTCCTCTATCCCCTCCTTCCTACCTCCTTCTCTGCTGTCTCCCTCCCGTGTGTCTCATGATCGTGGACAGCTCTTATTTCGTTTTGAGAATTTTTTTAGATCTCGTAAAAAGGTTTTTTCTCTCTCTTTTTGTTTTGGTGGACGAGCTTTTCCTTCCTACCTCCGGCTGTTAGTTCCACCAAGAAGCAGAAGACATGTTTATGGCTCCGGTGTGTTTCCTGTAACGTAACGTATGTACAGTACACTATGTTGTACTGTACGTGGTTAACAGATTGAGATATCAAATGGAATGAAAAGAAACCATCAATTTAAACATCATGTCTGCTTGTGTTTGTGTTGTGTTTGCGGTTTGGCTCCAGGGGGAACCTCCGAGCCCTCAGGCAGGAGGCGGACTACCTCCATAGTTACCATGGAGATGAATCCTGAGAGGGAAAGACAAGAGAGAAAGTCGGGCGAAGAAAGAAAGTGGAAGATGCTACAGGAAGCTGAAACAATGATGGACCAACATAAAGGATGCTTTTTTAATGCAAAAAATGTGTGTCTATCATCACATGTCATTCACATTACACTATCATAACATGTCATTCACATTACACTATCATCACATGTCATTCACATTACACTATCATAACATGTCATTCACATTACACTATCATCACATGTCATTCACATTACACTATCATAACATGTCATTATTCCACATTACATATCAACATACATGTCATTAAACAATACACTATCATAAACTGTCATTCACATTACACTATCATCACATGTCATTCACAATTACACTATCATAACATGTCATTCACATCAACATTACAACTATCATAACATGTTTCATTCCACATTACACTATCATCACATGTCATTATTCACAATTACCACTATTAATCATAATAACATTACATATCAAACATGTCATTTACATTACACTATCATTCACATGTCATTAAATACACTATCATAACAATGTCATGTCATTTTTCATTCCATTCTCACATACAATTACAAACTTCATCCAATGTCATTTCACAAATAACAACTATCATAACAACCTGTCTTCCACATTACAAAACAACTATCATCAATGAGGTGTTCATGTCAATTATTCACATTACACTATCCTCACATGGTCATTTTAAACATTAACAAAACACCGGAATCATCCACAAATCACAATCACAAGACGCACAACATGGTCATTATTAACATTTACCTTACCGCTAAAATCTTACATCCCCATGGTCATTAAACATTACCAAACAACTATCATACATGTCATTAAAACAACATTACTACTCTAATATCACAACTCTATAATCACCCAAACTCTATATCAATCCGGGCTGTGGAAAACAAAATCATGAGCTCATGGGCTGTTGTGTGGCTTGCTTTTCCCTGGACTTGGGGGTCATCACAGAAGTTTACTAACTGACTGCAAACACAAACTGTATTTTGGTGATGTGTGCTGCTGCTGATGCTGCTGCACTAACAACCTACTAGTAGAACTGTACTGCCTACTCTGTAACTAACTAACTGGCTGGCTATTGCTTGCTTCTTCGCTATTTTGTGATGCTTCTTCTTTGTATGGCTGGCCTTTGCTGGGCTTATGCTATGCTGCTGTGGTCTGGCTTGCTGCTTGCTATGCTGCTTTGCTGCTGGCCTTCTGCTCGCTGCGAAAAAAAAAAAACTTACTCTAACTACTAAACTACTGCACTGTATTTGTGATGCTATTAGCTCTTGTGCTTGCTGCACTAACTCTGGCGGACGTTTAAAAATGCTTTTTTTTTATAATTTTAAATTATTAATAATTAAAAAATAAATAAATGCTTTTTTTTTTTTTTTTTTTGTTTTTTTTTTTTTTTGCACACAAATTCAAACGCACAATATCACCATCACATCACTTTATTTTTATATTATATTATTTATATATTATTTGTCTTTGTTTATTTTATGCATTTTTTTCTGTTACATTTTAACATTGTGTGGGAGGGTAAATTTATAGGTAGTTTTTAATTTAAGTCTTTGTTTTCGAAATTTCATAACCCATTACTCAATATTGAACTTATCGGCGCAATTCCATACTCAATCCTTAATAACTACTGCGGATAAAACTGCGGGGGGGAGGGGGGGAATAAGAAGTACGTTCCATCTTTGTTTGCAGCATACTTGTGTTTTGCGAATAAATGGCAAAAAAAAAAAATAAAAATCAAATTCTTGAAAAAAAAAAAAATCAAATCTTTGTATTTTTGTGTGTCGAGCGACAAATGAACAATATTATAAAATATTTCACTCTGAATGAAAAAAAGGGCCCTAAGCTGCTAGTAGGTTTGTTTAACTATATACGGTAAAAATATGTTTGTCTGTCATCCTACGTGGTGATAC
>CM051006.1:20081402-20102579 GCA_027704905.1 Muraenolepis orangiensis
GCTAGCCTGGAAGCTAGGAGCTGGAGACATAGGGAGCTAGCCTGGGAGCTAGGAACTGGAGACACAGGGAGCTAGCCTGGAAGCTAGGAGCTGGAGACACAGGGAGCTAGCCTGGAAGCTAGGGACTGGAGACACAGGGAGCTAGCCTGGAAGCTATGGACTGGAGACACAGGGAGCTAGCCTGGAAGCTAGGGACTGGAGACACAGGACACAGGGAGACACAGGGAGCTAGCCTGGAAGCTAGGAGCTGGAGACACAGGGAGCTAGCGTAACTCGGTTGGTGTCCCGCTCCCTGCTTCTGGGTTCCCAGCTTGGATCAATTTAGCCTAGACCATTCAGTTAGGACCCAACGAGACCGGCCAGCCAAATGGGCCAGAGAACCCAGAAGAAGAGACTCAGGACTTGGAGGCATTTAACCAAATGGTGTCCGGGTTCGTAGCCTCTGTACAAGGAAATGCAACATGTTACTATCTAACACATAATAGTTATATGTATATATGAACATGATACTATATAATCAATAATAGTTATATATATTAATATGAACATACTTAATAGCCATCCTTTTACTTCCACAGCCAACTATAACCTAATGAAATATGTCGTTTTCTTCACTCGAGTGTCTATATTGTGACTGTGTTTACGTTTGAAGGGCTACAACATGGCGGATAGCAACCGTTGTTAAGGTCATAGTCACGTGGCTGAAATCCAAGAGTATTTGAAATATGAAATAATGAGTTGAATATCATTTTTTATTCTGAATTCTGTAATTGATTCAGAAGTTATGTATCTATAAATAACAACATGGGTACACCTGGGTAGATCTGCTTGTAAACTTGTCTTTTATGAAGTGCAGTTTGATATTTCTTCCCACATTAGTCCTTATATATGGTGGCCTCTGACGGATTCAACACGCTCGATCACATGATAGAACGCACCATAGAGTGCGGCTGCATTGGAACATGCCCTCTATGACCTCATAGGGTCACGGAGGTCACAAAGGTCACGGATGTTCCGTGGTTGCCTCAGCAGCCAGTGCTGGGGTCACTAGAGATTCCGCTGCTCCATGTCATTTCATGTTCGACGAGCACTGAGATAAGACTAGTAATTCAGCAGTGGATCATTATTCTTGAAGCAGATTCAACTATCAACTATCTTGAGGTCTTCTACCGGTGCGAAGCAAGCATGTTTTGTTGGCCTTGTACTCGGGGGACGGTAAGTAACCAGCCAAAGCAATTCATGAAATTCAACAGCTTTTTTATTTTTAATTATTTTGAAATTTGCTCTTGCATTGCTGTACCAATATTACTGCTCGTGTTCATGTATCATGAGGGATCTTTGTCAGTCTAATAACTCTGGTGTCCCTACTGTCCACAGAAGAAGATGTGTCCAAACATCATCAAAGTCCAAGACTCCTCCTCCTCCACCCCTGCTGCCCCGGCTCCTCCACCTGAGACCGGCCACAAACGCAAGAGGCGGTCGACGTGCTGGGGCTGGCTGCGGCGGGTTGGTTTCCCCAAGGTTGGTCTCTTTTAGTCTCACTGAATAAACATGTCTTGTTTTAGTGTCGTAGTGCACAGTGTGGTGTCCCTCGGAATAACATACATTAGTTTAAGTCAAAATTGTCTGTTTGTTGCATCGCCGTAGCCTACATCGAATAAGTGTCTTCGGCTGAAATCATCAAATCTCGATTCATATATTCGATAATGAAATCCCTGTGTCACGTTTTTCTGAAGTCTCTTTCCCTCACTTTAATTCTGCTACCTAATATATAACTTATCACTTAACAGCGAAAACAGGAGCAGAAGTTGGCCAGAGGAGCAGAGCCTCCTGCTTGTGAACAGATCAGGTAATTGATCACGTAACTGACCCATCATTTACCCACTAAAGACCCATCCTCATGATGTAAAGTGACTCATTGAATTATGTGTGTGTGTGTGTGTGTGTGTGTGTGTGTGTGTGTGTGTGTGTGTGTATGTGTGTGTGTGTGTGTGTGTGTGTTGTTTTGTCCCTACCAGCTACAGTTCTCTGAAAGTCACCAGACCCTCCAAGGTGGCCCAGATTGACCAAGGCAAGGAGCAGAGGGACCCAGAGACTGGACGGAGCACCCCATCAACGGACCAGGGTTCCTGTGCAAGTCTGTTCCTGGAGGATGGAGATGCTGATGAGAGGTTGGTGCGGGTGGAGATGACCTCTGGTGGTCTCACTGTAGATCTCCGAATAGAGACCATTCTCAAAGATATAACGTGTGTTGTTAAAAGCCACCTGAAGGTAATGGACTTTGAAAAGCCTCTTGATGTGCTCTATTGTACCACATTGGTGGAGTAAAGTAGTATTCTACTGGTTACGGTGTTGGACTTCCAGCCAAAAGGGTCTTAACCCTCATGTCCACAGTCTGTCTTTGAGCAGTCTTCAGCAAGATGCACTAACTCTTATCAATGTCTCACCAGGCTGTCGTCCGTCACTCAAAGCACAGAGGATGAGCTGGATGTCTTGGGGTGAGTTCTGGATAGATGGGCTCATACACAGCAACCCACCGTAGACACATGAGTACTATGAATGCATGAAATAATTGTTATAATAATAATAAGACCCATTACACTGATACAGAAAACAATATTCAAGAATAGTACTTCTATTTAAAAATTAATTGTTATCTTTTTTTTTATAATTGTTATGTGTATTGTTATCTAAAAACACACTTCACAGATACACAAAGTACAGCCTTGTTGTATTCCATTGGCTGGTTCCTGGTTGATGGTGCTGCAGTGAGGGGAAGCCTTGCTCCTTCCTTATTTGTGTGTGTGTGTGTGTGTGTGTGTGTGTGTTGTGTTCCTCAGGCTCCCCAACATTGCACAGAGCTGCTATATGAACTCCACCCTGCAGAGTCTGCTCACCTTGAGGGTCTTTCAGGAGATAGAGCAGACAGAGTGGGCGTGGGATTCAGTCTCCTCTGCAAAGCTGCTCAGGTGCGCACACACACACACACACTCACACACACACACACACACACACACACACACACACACACACACACACACACACACACACACACACACACACACACACACACACACACACACACACACACACACACACACACACACAGATTGACATTGACAAGTACTTTCTTTTTTCCAGAGAGTTTGTGGCCATCCAGGAATCGCGTCAATCCAACAACGTGTTCCACAAAATATCCGTGCTGGAGTCATTTAAGAGCACTGTCGCGCTGCAGGACCCGGAGTTTGAGGACGACGGTCAAAAAGTGATCCCCCCCTCATCACATAAACACACAAATAAATTCATGTTCATGCCTTCTGTTAGGGATTTCTGCTGATGCTTTAGTACAGTATGTCGCAAATGTTTGCATATACTGTGTGTATGTGTGTGTGTGTGTGTGTGCATTAATCTGGTGTTTTTCAATGTGTGTGTGTGTGTGTGTGTGTGTGTGTAGGATGCCCATGAGTTCCTCATCAGTGTGCTGAACCAGGTGCGGTCAGCAGCTCTGGACACACCGGGCAGAAGCTACACCTGCCCTGTGGAGGCTCACCTGCTGTTTCACATGCTCAAAACCCGGACCTGCAAGAGGTAAACAGACTCCACACACACACACACACGCACACGCACACGCACACACACACACACACACACACACACACACACACACACACCAGGATCAAGTGGTCCTTACCTTAGTGGTGAGCCATATGGAGGCCATGATGTAGGGATGAGACAGGCCCCAGCAGCAGTAGAGCCTGCTCTCGACCCAGCGGTCTTCATGAGTGTCTCACGTACAGTTATACGTTGTCCCGTGTCAGATGCGGTGGCCGGTCCTTTTCCATGGAGGCCTTCACCAACCTGTCCCTGGACCTGGAGCCAGGGGACTCAGTGAGCCAGGCCCTGGACAGATACCTCACGGTCAGTGACTTCACAATCATGGATCCATCTGGTTGTTGTCATGGTGTCGTCGGTGTTGTTGTTGTTGTTGTTGTTGTTGTTGTTGTTCTGCGCGAGGGTCAAACCGAGGCGCATGTGTTGTGTGTTGTCGTGTGGTAGGAGACCACAGTGGAGTGTGACTGCCAGTGCGGAGCCAAAACATCTGGCGTGCAGCTCTGCTTCCTGAGCCTGCCTAAGTGAGTGATGCTACTAGCTAGAGTTAACCGTCTACAGTAGGGTGTAGTGACCAGGTGTCCTCTTTTTCCAGGACATATCCTTTCTTTTTGGGACCCAAAAAAAGTGTCCCGCCGGTACACCGGGTAAATCGCCGAAAATATCCCCGGATTCAGCTTTTTGCTTCCTACAGTCACATTGCTTTACATTACTTTGACATTTCTCCTTTCGTCCCGCCTTCTCCCATGCCAATATGTAGGCAACAGGAGCCTTAAGACCTGCACGTAAACATTGGCCACACTGCATGTCAATCATTACCCCTCCTTCCCCCCCCACCACACAGATATGGTCACCCTCATTTACACTATGTTTAATTTGCAAAGGCAAAATTGATTGTGCATCCAAAATGTTGTTTTGGACCCAACGCGTCCAATGCTCACTGAATAGATGATTCATCGTTTTGTAAACTCCTGTTGCACCTACTCTTATCTGGGTCTCCTGCAGTGTTCTGATCCTCCACCTCAAGCGCTTCCGGTTCAACCCTGACTGGAGCCTGGAGAAGGTGAACGACGCAGTCCTCCTGTCCAGAGACCTGGGACTCCACTCTGGGAGAGGTACCGTCGGCCAGTCACTATACTGTTAAACGTTCTATCTAGTGTATTAGTATTATAAACCCATGAGGTGATTATATACAAGGTTACATATAGACATAGATGTTGTATGTTGATGTGAAGAACTCAATGTAGAAATACATATTGCCTTTATTAACCCTTCAAATGATCTATTTGCTATTTCAGTGGCAGAGACTGAGGACAGCGACGCCATGGTAAGTGGATATGGAAAGAGAGAGAGAGAGAGAGAGAGAGAGAGAGAGAGAGAGAGAGAGAGAGAGAGAGAGAGACAGAGAGACAGAGAGACAGAGACAGAGACAGACAGATAGACAATCAGCAAATAAGTTAGAAGAAAACTGTGTTTTGAGTGACATAAAGCAAAATATACATGTAGAATACTAGCTAAAAGCCACCTTAACTCACTAACTTAACTTTAACCTGAACTGTAAGCAGGATCACATGACACACGTTTCAGTAAATGTACCCTCTGTGTTTACATACACGTGTTACACGTGTTACGGTGCCAACCATTACACATATATAACAGTATTATATGTGTTTCCTTCACAGGTGAAGTACACACTAGTTAGTGTACTAAGCCACATAGGCGACAGCCCTGTCTCAGGTGAGACACACCCACACGTATGCACACACACACACACACACACACACACACACACACACATGCTTGCAGTAGCATTGTCCTGGGTAGATTGATTCTTGAATGATTGATTATTGTATGATTGATTATTGAGGATTAAATAATAATTATGTTCTATTAATGATGATTAATTGCTGATTATCATATTCGGATTGTGAACCTCAAATCTTTGAACCCTCTCCCAGGACATTACGTCAGCGATGGGTCCTTTCAGGGCGAGGGCGACACCCCCCCGGACCAATGGCTGAGCTACGATGACGAAACGGTGTCATGGACCAGCGGCAGTGAAGTCTGTGAGCAGAGGCAATGCACAGCGTACCTGCTGTTCTACGAGCGCCAGGTAGGACGATGATTTGCATTTAAAACAGCTATGGAATGCTATTTTGAATGCAAACAGATCATCAGGGATCCAGCAGACTAGGTTTCAAATCAGCACCATGTACACTGGCCCCCGGAGCAATAGACTCATTCAAATCCTCTTCTGAAAGCTTCTTCTACTCGCACAAGTTAGTTTCTTATCAGTAGTATACTTCTTGCCCAGGTTGACCAAGCCATGGCCTGCATCACCCCAGCGAAGAGCCCCATCGCCCCAGATGTCACAGAGGAAGGGCAGCTCCAAAAGAATGGGGCTGCTGCTGCCCAGAGGTAGGGGCAGGTGGAGATGACCTCTGGTGGTCTCACTGTAGATCTCCGAATAGAGACCATTCTCAAAGATATAACGTGTGTTGTTAAAAGCCACCTGAAGGTAATGGACTTTGAAAAGCCTCTTGATGTGCTCTATTGTACCACATTGGTGGAGTAAAGTAGTATTCTACTGGTTACGGTGTTGGACTTCCAGCCAAAAGGGTCTGAACCCTAATGTCCACAGTCTGTCTTTGAGCACTCTTGAGCAAGATGCACTAACTCTGCTTATCAAGGGGAGAGGGAGTGGAGCGAGCAGGGGAGGGGGGCGAGAGAGAGCGAGCGAGCGAGAGAGAGGGGGGGGCTGGGGGGGAGAGAGGCTGGAGAGAAAAAGGGAGAGAGAAAGAAAGGGAGTGGACAGAGGAAGGGGGGGGGGGGAGGGAGAGAAAGCGAGAGTTGGACAGAGGGGGGGGGGGGCTGGCGATGGAGACACAGAGAGATCGTTCCCATATGAAACAACAAAGTGTTAAGTCTACACGGTCATTTTTCAGACCATCTTCGAGATCAACTCCAACAGCAAGACGGTGGCCTGCAAGGTGATGCGTCAGAAGCGCTCCCGCGACACCAAGCTGGTGGACAAGTTCAGCAAGAAGCGGGAGGACCTGGCCACGGAGAACCGGCTGCTCCACGCCCACCGGCCCGCCCCTGGCACGGAGACGGTCGTTGTGGAGGGGGGGGGAGGAGGAGGAGGACAGCGAGGACGAAGAGGAGCTGTTGCAGGCAGGCAATGATTTTTTTAAATCATATCTGCTGTGCAATACCGGATTTGCCCAGACGGTGGCGCTTTGGCATTTCACCATGTAAACGACCGAGAGGGCTAATTAAAAATAAAAAACTATACATAATATAAACCTCACCGTTACTCATTCTACTCTGTATTGTATATATGTATATTGACTGAACATTCCTTTACTTACTGCTTAATTTCTTTTTTTACTTACTTTATTTTTACTGTATGTAGCACAATCAGTATTCTGTATTTTGTTGTGACAAATAATAAACAAACTTGAAACTTATGGTGAAAGAACATTTATTATATGGTGCCTAGTAGAAAATAAACATAAGAAAAAATATGGTCTTATATTAGAAAGACTACCCAGTGTGCCATCAAAAATAATACCTAAATATAGTCTTACATTCGATTGTGCAAAAGTAATTAGAACAAAATAGAAGATAATAAAATAGACCTGATACAAGTCCTGAGATAAAATGCAATACAATGTTAAGCTTACAAATTAAAAGGTACTGGGTCCTATGTACACTACACTACTATACAATATACAGTTGAATCTATGTACCTATGCTATACTAACTATACAAGAACCACTTAGCAAACCAGGTTCTGGAAAACGACTGAATATATAGCCTTCCTCTGTCTGTTGCTGGTTGCTGAATGCTGATGTCAGGCAGATGAGGTCCAAACTCTTTCACTCTGAGTTTTTCTTGCAGTGTTCGTCTTTCAAATGGTGTTGCTTTGAGGGATTTGACAGAATTCTCCATGGTAGCTAGTGTAATGGCTGTGTCCTGTACAGAACAAAAAAAGAACAAACTTGCAACATGAGGTCTCACCCACACACACGGGTCTCAATCTCCTCTCCTCAGACAGCAAGACGCAGCAAGAACTGACTCATTAACAAATGCTTCTGAATTAAACTAATTAAATAAAATACAAATGCTTAATACATTCGACCACAGCCTATATTAGCAGACAAACACACGGAGGACCCTGTAGCTAGCATTGGGGAAGCACGTGTCCACGATAAACTTACAAAACCCCAATCCACACCGTTTACATACAAATGACACAAGCTGTATGTTTATACAGCAAGACCAACATTTCTTATCCCCTTTACTTTACGTTTACATCGTCCACAATAAAAATAAATGTAAAACTATAATCGGGACAAAAACAAACAACAACGTACCTTTCCTCAGACAGCAAGACGCGAACTGAGAGCAGAGCAGTACAGGCTTTACAAATAACTAGGTTCAACTAGGCTATGAATTGCGCATGCGTGACTGGTTTTCTTTGCTCACGCATTCACGCATGCGCCACTCAATTTGCTCACGCATGCGCCACTCAATTTGAGTGGCGCATGCGTGACTGGTTTCCTTGTTCGGGCGCAATGAAATGCGCTCCCAGAGATCGTATTCAGGACCCTTGATAGGCTACATTTGCCTATCAAATTTGGTACCTACCTCAAAACCTTGACCCTTGATAGGCTACATTGCCTATCAAATTTGGTACCTACCTCCAAACCTGGAGGTTTGGAGGTAGGTACCAAATTTCTATGAGAGTGACGTCAATGACAAACGAGGGGGGAGAATAGCACGCACAACAATGATTTATATTTGCTATATTAACGTTATTGTGCATTTTAAACACAAACATACATAAAATGAGTAATTATTATTCATTTTAAACATGTTTAGTTTATTTTTAGGGGTCAAAAAAATAAAAAATAAAAAAACACAATTATTATAATTTTTTATTTTTATTTTTTTTTCCTCTCTCAACCAGGTGGGGCGGCGCCCCTGCGCCCCTATGGACGAGCCGCCACTGGTTGCAGGTACACCAAAACACAACCTCATAAGGTCCGGACCCCTTGGTTTTCACATATGAATACACTGCGGCCTCTTGACGTTAAAAAAAGTTCCAAAGGGTTTTTTTAATAAATCCTGTGATCGGATTAAATAACCGAGTGACGTTCTCACAGAATTCAGGCCGGAAGTACAGTCTCCGCTCTCGCTCTCTCACTCGCTCTCTCTTTCTCTCTCTCTCTCGCTCTCGACCAAGATTCAAGAGGGTCATGTCTTGGCACTTTCCCTCTCTCCATCCCTATCTGTTCTATATCCCAAGATTTAGAAGTGTCATGTCTTAACACTCTTTCTCTGACCTCGTACCAATCGGTTTCTGGTGCCCCCCCAGGGTGTGTTCTCCGAGGTGGTGGGCGGTAAGCGGAAGCTCCCGGCAGTGCAGGAGAAGGAGAAGGAGAAGGAGGACGAGGACGAGGACAAGCCCAAGGTGAAGAGGAGCAAAGTGGGCGGCAAAGACGAGGAGTTCTACATCCCCTACCGGCCCAAAGACTTTGACTCTGAGAGAGGGTAACGGAAAATACAAACCTGGCTGTAACCTGTATTTGTGTATACGCTTATTTATTGGGATTTTCGCTTATTATCTCCGAGTGTCTGTTGGCTTCACTATTTGTCGTCGTAGTCCCTTGATGCACTTAATGTGTCAAATCTAGAGAGACAACTTTATTGTACTTTTACTTGAGTACTGGTTCGGCTCTTGGAGGCTTGTTGTGAAGGAAATGTCATGTTTTATATATTATCTTATTATATTTGTGTATATTATGTATATAAGAAATTAGAATGGCTTGTAAGAAAGGAAATGCACTTATGACTTCTGGTGACTAGAAGTTATCTTGTCTACCTGTTGATTGTAAGTGGCTTTGGACTAAGGTGTCTGCTAAGTGACTGCGATGTGTGATGTTGTTGTTTGTGGTCGTCAGGTTGGGTCTCGGGGCGGAGGGCACCATGTTCGACCAGCAGGCCACCTCCGCTGTCCTGGACATGATGGGGGACGAGGGGGAGTCCTTGAACCAGCACAAACGCGTCATGAGATGGTAAGAAACCGAGTCATGGTTTAGTCAGTAGTTATGTTTTCACCACTGTCGGTCGGTCTGTCTGTTGCAAGATAACTCAAAAAGTTATGTACGGAATGGGACAAAACTTGGTGGTTAGATTACTTTTGGGCCAAGGAGCGGTCGATTCGATTTGCCCCAGATCCGGATCCAGGGAACTTTGTTGTGTGGCAGAGGTATGCACTCTACTGAGGGCCCTCTGGTTGGTTCATGTTTCATCCTTTCAGCCTGCTTCATTCCCCTGATGGCTCCCGTAAGGAATCTCTTCTGCTTGTGTCCTACTCAACACCTGCTGTACATGTGACACGTCTGCTGGTTTTCACCCCGCTCAGGGATCGCAAGAAGAAGCGCTTTGTCACCGTCACGGGGAAGGAAGACCAGAAGAGCAAGGTCCGCTTGGAGACAGGCCAGGTGGTCAGCAACAAGAACAAGAAGAACTTGTATCCTTTTGGTCTCTCTGTGGATGTACTGTGTGTCCTGGTCCGGTGGACCAGGGAATGTGTTGGGTCTGTCTGTCTGTCCTGTGTGTTGGACCTGTCTGTGTGTCTGTCCTGTGTGTTGGACCTGTCTGCGTGTCTGTCCTGTGTGTCGTGACCTTAACCGCCACCTTAATCAGCTATGAAGACTGGAAGAAAAAGTATAAGATGGACGACGGTGACTTTGACGGTGATCGAGAAGGGGGAGGAGGAGAGGAAGAGGAGGAGGAAGAGGCAGAGGAAGGGGGAGGGGCTTCGGAGGAGGTGGGTTGTGGGATCGACGTGTTTCACACGTTCACTTTAAAAAGCCCACTGCAGTTGTGCTTTTCTGGCGTTGTTGTAAAATGAAAAAAATATGTAATATAAAAGTAGAGCACAGAGAGACTGTGTTATGATAGGTATAATCTTTTCTTTATCATCTGTTTGATAAATCAACTTAAACCATCGCTAGTCACAATGTCTCCAACACTATCATCTGGTACTTTTCAAATGTTGTAATTAATTAATATAACTACTAGGCTAGTTTCGATGATCAAGTTAAAATTGTCTGTTTTGAACATGGAAAAACAAACGTGTTTGTACGCCATTGTGACCATTTATATTTTATTATCTATTTCCCTTTTATGCCGATAATTATTTTGTTATTATTACAGGTCGTGGACGAGGGCGAGGTGGGCGGAGCCCCGGGGGGGCCCAGATGACCCCCGGGGGCCAAAGGGTCCGGTCGGAGCTCAAGTCCAGCGACCAGATCCTGAAGGAGCGCAGGAAGACGCAGAAGCACAGCTTCCTGCAGAGCGGAGGCCTCAGGAACCTCAAGAGCCACGGAGACGGTGGGGGCCGGTCGAGGGGCGGGGGAGGGAGAGGAGGTGGAGGAGGAGGGAGAGGAGGTGGAGGAGGGAGAGGAGGAGGAGGAGGAGAGGAGGAGGGGGGCGGCGGAGGCAGGGGGGGGAGAGGGGGCGGGGGAGGGAGAGGGGGCGGAGGGGGGAGAGGAGGCAAGAAGGGCAAGAGGTGATTGTGAGAGGGCTGGAAAGAGACCGAGAGACGGAGAGAGAGACGGAGAGCTATATTCTAGAGCAGTCACAAAGGCGTGGTTGTCTCAGCTCTTTGGTCAGTTGGGGATAGATGTTCTGTTCTGTCCTGAGACCCACCTTCCCTTTTTTAGAGAGATGTTTATGGGGTCTGTCTTGGGGGAGAAAAAGAGAATCTTGTTTGGTTTGGAGCGTTTCCTATCTTGGAGCGTTTCCTCAGCTTGGAGCAGAGATGTCACTTTTTTTAATGTGTGGAACGTGTTTCTAGAACCACCGGATGCTTTAGCTCCCCCCAAATACATGCTCAATGTGTATTCATATTACCTGTATGATTGTATGAGAATTAATTAAATGGTTAACTGTTAATGTGTGTTTTTGTTTATTTGCACATGGTGTGTGCTAACCTAATTTGGCTTATATTTGTCTTTTAAGTACAAAGTACCATCCTAAGGCTTACTCTTGTCCTGTTTGTTTTTCTAAACACCCACTAAGTTTGTCTCCTTGGCAATGTAATCATTTTGGATCATTTGGAAAAAAGTAAATATGTTAAATGTCAAATATGACCTGACCGTATCTCTGCCAGCACCTCTGTGGCCTAGTGGAGTGAGCTGGAGACCATCAACCCTGGAGATATGGTCCCACTGCGGTTGGACTCCTTAACAATTTCTTTATTTTGGAAAATGAATGTCAAATATACCCTCGGACCGGTTCATAACCTGGACCACCTTGTGCAGTGGAGGGGAATGGGAAATAAGCATTCCATTGTACCTTTTTGCATATGGCAAATCAAAATCTTGAACACACACATGGTATATGTGGTGACGTCACAAGGGTGATCCGGGACCAGACCTTGGAACACAGTGTACAATATATCAGTTAATCCTGCTGAAGAGATATCCAGCTACAGCCTTTTCCTCCCCTCTTCCTCCTTCCCAACTTTCTCCCCTTCCTCCTCCTCCTTCCGCCCTCCCCCCTCCTCTTCCTCCCCCTTCCCTTTTTTCCTTCTCCTCCCTCCCCCCCCTACTCATCCCCTCCTCTTCCTCCCCCACTTTCTCCCCCTTCCTCCTCCCTACCTCCTCTCTCCCCCCTTCCTCCCCTTCTCCCCCTCCTCCCTCCCTCCCTCCCCCCCCTCTTCCTCCTTCTCCCCTTCCTCCTCCCTCCCTCACGTTCTCATCCCTCCTCCCCCCTCCTCCTCTCGTCTGTGAGTGATAGCCCTGCGGCTCCATCAGATGGCTGGTAGGCTGGTGATCGTGTGTCCAGGGTTCCCAGGACACGGTAAGCAGAGAGACTAGGGTCACGTCACATATCAGTACAGTGTCATTTATTTAAGCAGATGCTTTTGTCCAAACTGACTTACAATAAGGTCATTCAACAGTTAGACAAGAGAACTACTAGTCACCAGAAGTCACAAGTGCATTTCCTTCCTAACGAGCTATAATAATATAATATATACATACAAATGCATCTGACCCCAGCAGGTAAAGTGACCCTCACTCCCTGACGCCTGAACGAGGTTGTGGCGCTGAAGCTGGAGAGCCCTGTGGGGTTTGAGCTTCCCTTGTTAGAGAGTCACCTCTCAAGCCGGAGGTTGTGAGTTCAAGCCCAATACGGGACACTCACTGTTACACACGTATATAATAACATATAGTACATTACATTTCCTTCCTACCAAGCCTCCAAGAGCAGAACCAGTGCTCAGGTAAAAGTACAATAAGTTATCGTCCTAGATTTGACACAAAAAGAGCATCGGGACTACTATGATAAACAGTGAAGCCACACAGAGATAATAAGCAAAAGCTATTTAACAAGTGCTGGCTCATTTATTAGTATAACAAGAAATTGTGTGTGTGTGTGTGCAGTGACTGAGAACATGTTGAATAAGTCAAACGGTTCAATACGTCCATTATTGTCTATCCACTTGAAGCCAGCGTGAAATGACTACAATGTCCTGGGCTATCCCTCTCCCCCCCCCCCCACCCCCTTGTTGTTATCACCCCAATCAATACCCTCACCGGTGTATGTTTGGTCTCCATCTCCTTTCCCTGACCCTTCTGTTGCCCATCTTCTGCTCTCCCCAGCCTGATAAGAGGTCTCTCTCTCTGCTATCTTAGACCTTAGAAGACACTCAGCGGGGACAGTCGTGTTTTACCCCTATAACCGCTGCCTGCTGCAGGGGTCTTTTCATGGTCAATAACATTTAAATGGTAATCTATTATAAATCAGGTTATCAAATATTAAATCTAAAGTACAGGCTATATCGACTATATTAGTCAACTTTATCATAGGCTGCCCAAAAACCACAAACAAACCTTGTTTGTTTACATTTTTAATGACCTCGGGTGGCTCCTCCTCCTTCTCATCTCAGCCAATCACAGTGCGTTCTTTCTCATTAACTCAATTAACTTCCCCCGCGGCCACGCAGCTCCTACATAAACGCACACACGTGGTCCTCGGCTTATTGTTAGGAGGGAAATGTAATGTATTACATAATGTTATTATGTATATATTATATTATTATAGCTTGTTAGGAAGGAAATGCGATGACTTCTGGTTGACCAGTAGTTTTCATCTGCCTGTTGAACTGAACTGACTGAACTGAAGTCTCTTTGGACAAAAGCATCTGATAAGTGACTAATATGTCATAACTTAACACTGTTGAATACAGTAGCTCTACTGCACCTTGCAGCCAAACACATCTTTAAGATTGTATTCCTAAAGCTTATGTTTTTACAAAATGTGTATGGCGGCCTTTGTGTAGTTGATCTAATATTGAATACATGCTTTGTCTCACCTGAGTCTACAAAATCAAATTTCTACATGCAAGACTCGAATCAACCCCCAGATGGCGCTGTCGCTGCATGTGTGTTTTTGAGTGCCGTTCACATGCTGTCACTCATATTCATATAGTCATGAATCTTAAACATTAAAGTCTCTCTTGGAGCAGTGCTAGGCCGTAGCCATGCCTTGACCCCCAGGTCAGTGCTCCTCAGTCGGGTAGATGGTGTAAAAATAAACATTTGCACTAATCGTTTTGGCTTTTTATGTTTGGTATTGGCTACAACTCCAGGAATGAAAGTTGGCCAGGGCAATAAACTTGACTTGACCTTCAGCCACAAAACCCTGGTGGTATGCCTTACCCTGGTCAAGGATGCTGAACCAAGAGTATCCCCCAAGGTGTCCAGTAGGTCCCTTACCGAGGCAGTGGGTGTCGGTCTGGTATATTGTGCAGGCGATAGTCTATACAAAGGCGCAAAGAGCCATCTTTCTTCCGCACACACACACAAAAGGGGCAAAATAGGAAGACTTACATTTAACAATCCATCCCTTCACCAGTAGGTCTTGAATATATTCTTTGACCTCTCTCAAAAGCGGCTTTGGTATGGAAGTGTACGTCCTTTGCACAGGAATATCGTCCTTCAGATGTATCACCATTTGTAGGCTAGGGTTACAGCCAATGTCATTTCCGTCCCTTGCAAAAGCCTTTGATTCTTCGTACAACATTCTCTTGGCAATTTCTTGTTGTTCCTCCCCCAAGTGACTGAGGTCCACTGGTGGGTGTCACAGGGGTGGAATCGGCTCAGCTTGTTGGTTTGGTTCAAGGGGTTGAGTTGACTGTTGCAGTAGATGTTGGCTTGTCAGGAGAGTCAGCATCCACAAATCCTTCAATGTGCTGCAATATGCCCAGGGCTGTCTTGCGTGGTAAGGCGACATCATGTTTGGTGTTATTGCCTACTGGAATTGTGACATAAGGCTTTGCATGGGTCTGTATCTCAAACAAACCTGTCCCTAAATCCAGCTGCACTAATTGATGACTGCTTTCATCAGCTTCAAACAACACCAGACGATCAGAGGAGTTCAAGGTTTGGGGAACATGGCACCTCACCCAGGTTACTTGACCAGCCGGAATGACAATGTAATTGACACCTGTTCTTAGGCGTCCCTGCGACGTACTTGGCTCAACTGTCTGAATAAAGCTCACAATTGCTTTGGCTTTCTCCACAGGAACACTGATGGCATCACAAAGCAGCTTTACCAGAGTGCATATCAATCGTTCTGGCTGTCCCTGAATGATTTCCTCCAAAACATTAAAACCAACCAATGGTCTCTCCATGGCCAAGCTTGTGACTAGGAATGGAACACTGATGGAAAGACTTGGTCCTCATTTCCTGGCAGATTGGTCATGATGGCTACCCAGCCATCAAACGGAATAAGCTCGCCATTAACTGCATACACCTTCAGCTCGTTCAGATCCTCGATAATCTCCGACATTGGTCGAAAGTCAAGGTTAGGCAGGCTCATTACACTGACTTGAGCACCGGAGTCAAGCAATGCAGTTCCAGCCAATCCATTTAGATTACACTGTATTAGCAACTTCTTTCCTATCAGCTTGGCAACAGTTCTACGTTTCACACCTGGTTCACCAAATAAAAACTGATTCGAAGATTCAGTTTGTTTGTAACTATTCTGTGTACCAGCTACTTCAGCGGTAATGGATGATGAAAGGTCAGCTGTTTTGTCCTCACAACTGGTTTGTGTTTTTATCTCATCAGAATGTTCCGTTTGGGGTCGTACTGCAGATCCGATCACTGGCAACCCCGCTGCAGTGACCGGTTTGAGTTTCCCTGACTCTCTTGTCTCTTTAAACAGCCCACAGCCCAGTGTCCTCCATCCCCACAATATAAACAGTGGTTACAATCTGGCCGGTTTTTGTTCGACACATTTTGAACAACCAAAAGGTTTATCTCTCTTGGGTCTCACTCTGTTTTGAGAGTATTGGTTATGGTTAATCATGTCTGCTGGGCGTGGCTGATTTTGAGCTCTGCCAGCTCTTTTATTGGGTCTGTCTTTGTTTTGTGTGCTGAGCTCTCTTGTTTGTTGCTACACTCTTGGACTGTGTTAAGCTCAAGTTGTGCGCTATGAGCGCTTGTTGTTGCCTGCCGACGAGAAGGACCTATCCTCTTCTGCCGCTCACTCTCCTCACTGGTGATTCTCATTACATGACGCAATATTGTTTCATCACTCACTTCACCACTTGACAGAAGAGGCTTTAATTCTCTGCGTATATCACCGTGTTCATATCCAAGTCCCTGCAAGACTGTGTGTAGAAACACATTTTGAACGGTAGCTGGGCTGTATTTAATGCCTGCGTCTGTTTGGATGTAAATAGGACACGTTGCTTTAACCCTATCACCCAGTAGAGAAACTGTTGTGGTGTTTCATTATCATCCTGTCTAGCACACATTAACTCTTGGAATAACTCCGTACAGTTTTTCTCTCTTAAGTGAGCCTGGAGGAAGCCTTTGAGCTCCATCACTGTCAGGTCGTCCTAATTTATTAGCATGTCTTTGAAAGTTCCAGGTTTTATTATTCGGAGCACACCACAAACTATGTCTCCTTCATGGCAGCCTTTTGTAATCCCTTCCTCGATTTGCTTACAGACATTGTTATAGCTTATGTCTGAAGAATGATCACCAACCTGACCCCCTTGCACCTTAAACTCCCTCCTCTGGAGGTAGGAGAGCTCTCTTAAGGAGATCATTGTCTCAGGGCCGGACTGGGCAGCAGACTGAGCTGGTGGAGTATGGGGTGTTATGATGAGACTTACTTGTGTGTGCTGGTGACAGTGGGGGGTGTTCTAGTGTCTGTGTTGTAGGTGCAATAATACTTTGTCTTAGCCTTTTACCAAGCTCTTCGTAGCTATTAAGCATTTCCAGTAACCCAGTATTTGTGTTATCACCTACAGCATTAGCACTGACTGGAGAAGCAGTGTGGCAGCTGTCTCAGCTTCAGATGTCTGATTAGTGTTGTGACCTGTGGTTGTCTGTACGAAGTGTGGTTCTACACCTTGCAAACCTTGTACACCAACTTCTCTGTCTCACAATATCATCAATAGCATCACTCAACATCAACAAGTGACCCATCCCACTGTCTTGTGACTCAAGCAAATGCTTACTGTGCATAAATGAACTGATGTAGTTGAAGCAGCCTTCATCGTCTCCCTCCTCGAGCTCAGACGGTTCCTGGTCTGACACTGGACCCACTCCATTGGCGATGTGGAAGAGTTCTTTCGCTGACAAGGAGAGTAGTCACCTCCTGATGTCCCACACCAGGCTTTTCCTTTGACCCTCTGACATGACAGTAGCTCTTCCAATTCACTCACGATAGATTAGATAGATTAGGCTCAGTTCAGCAACGGTTCCACGTCTGCTCCAGCTTACAGCTCTCTGCTCGCATCAGCCCCGCTATTGGTCCCAGAAGTCATTAATGGATCAGCTCCCAACCAGTAGGTGGCGCCGATCCCGGACGAGCCCCCAAGAACTGTTACGGGTCCCCGATATGGGGACCACAGTACCAGTAAAGATACCTGTAAAAGGCAGGTGAAACAGAAGCAATGAGGACACGGTGTAATAGTTTTATTACACAACCTCATGTAAACATAATAACTCTCTTATGCATTTCAGTTTTCACTTACATTCCTCAATAAACACACAGTTCAACTAACATACATTCACTCTATATGTTACTCTTTTCTTGTGATAACCACATATTTGCATTGAATTTCACATTCAATAACCATCTGTTGTACATTAAATACATCTTTACACAGTATTAATCCTGTATTAAATACTACTCTGCTTATTCGTAACTCAACAGTAATATTTCATGACCCCTTTAACTGTCATGTTGACCACTAACCTTCTGCCATTAATTGCAGGTCACTAAAATGCATTAACATGAGAATAATAATATTACAAATGTAACCTTTATGAGTTACATACAAGGACAACGCCACTCTCTGTAAGGGGAGAGAGCCTAACGCCACCAATATATGGCCTAGTTATTAGCCGTTTAACCACAATCCCCACTCAGGGATTCCAATAAAGGAAAAGAGCGATACAGAGGCTTCTTTAATTTCCCTCGGGATTAATAAAGTTTCTTGAATCTTGAATCTTGAATCTTCTGTAGACCAGGGAGTAACAATTTATTTATGAAATAACAAGAGAAAGCAACAAAGTACAATTCCTACATTATATTAAAAGTAACTTGTACCAGGTATGGTAATAGTGCTACCAAATCCAATCAATGTGCTCACTGCACCGGAGGGTCAATAAGTTAGCGACACACAATTATAGACACTGCACACAAATGAAATACACACAGTGATTGCACACTGATTAAAAGCAGCACATCAAGTACATCTAGTACATCAAACCAAACACAGCAGTTATATCTTGAATAAAACACAGGACCGGTGATATTCAGTTGGCACGTAATTCTAGTGGCAGCACAATACACAAACTCTGGCATCAGAGAGTTAAAATACTAATCTTTAAACCCCTAACCTTAAAAGTAAAACGGAGGAAAAACAGTGGCGATCTGCACGTTGTGCCGATAGCCTGGAAATAGAGAATAACAGATGAACACATGCATGTATAGAAATCAAATAAAACACATGATCACATGTTTACACAGCTCAGCTCCCCTGTTATTCAAAACCTGCAACTTGGAACCAACTGCTGCTATGCGGTAGGCTAAACAGTAAACAAAGTGAACTATAAGTTAAAAGTCCCAGTAATAAAACACAGGTTCACCGAACGTTAAAATGTTTGAGCCTACCTCGTTCAATTGGACAATAACTGCATGGCTTGGACGTGAACAAACGTGAACTTGAGTTCTCACAGAGAGTTTCCCTTATAGATTGGAGTATGGCGCCGTACGAGATGGCTGCCGTGTCATGAGCTCCTGCACGACGACGCAGTTTTCATGGATGTCGGAGGGGGTTACCGACGCAGCTATCGAGACAGGATTTTCCGTCCCCCGGGCGGACAGAACAAAGGCTCTCTCCGGTAAAGATCGCGGAGGGGGGTATGTCTCATGATAAATAGATCTTGGTGCAACCAAAGTCATGTACATCCCCTCAAGTCTTTCTGTTCCCCGGACCTGGAGTACCTGATGCTTATGTGGCATCCATACTGGCTACCTCGGGAGTTTACAGCGGTGACCGTGACCGCTGTTCCCAGTGGTTTACAAGCCAACACGGACACAGCGCTGAAGGAACTGTATGGGGCTATCAGCGAACAGGAGTCGGCACACCCCGAGGCTGCTCTCATCGTGGCGGAGGACTTCAACAAGGTGAACCTGAAGAAGGTTCTCCCGAAGTTCTACCAACACATAACGAGCAACACACGGGGTGAGCGGATCCTCGACCACTGCTACACCCCCTTACGTGATGGCCTGCTACAAGGCCCTCCTCCGCCCACTGTTCGGCAAATCAGACCACCGCTCTATCCAGCTACTCCCCGCCTATAGGCAGAGACTGAAGCAGCAACCGATCGCTGTGAGGGAGGTCCAATGCTGGTCGGACCAATCGGACTCTATGCTGCAGGATTGTTTTGATCGCGCTGACTGGCACATGTTCCGCGTTGCCTCGGACAATAACATCAACGAGTACGCGTCGTCGGCCACCGGGTTCATCAAGAAGTGCATAGATGACGTTGTTCCGACCAAGTCGGTTCGGTATATCCCAACCAGAAACCGTGGATTAACGGCGATGTTCGCGCTGCCCTACATGCGCGTATTGCCGCCTTTGGCTCCGGGAATATGGAAGAATATATGAGAGCCCATTACGACCTCCGCAAGACCATCCTCACTGCCAAGCGGGAGTATAAGGACAGAGTGGAGGGGAAATTCAAGAGCCACGATGCGAGGGGTATGTGGCAGGGGCTACAGACGATAACGAACTTCAGAGGGAGAACCAGTTGTGTAGAGAACTCCTCTACCTCCCTCCCAGGAGAGCTAAATACTTTTTTTGCTCGGTTCGACGTGAACGGCAGCCCGCCGAAGCCAGTGCCGTCTGAGGAGACCAGCCTGCTGAACATCTCGGAGGCGGATGTGCGCCGCACCTTCAAGCGGCTGAACATCCGTAAGGCGGCAGGCCCCGACGACATCCCGGGCCGCATCCTCAGAGCATGCGCAGACCAGTTGGCAGGAGTCTTTGCAGACATCTTCAACCTCTCCCTGTCCCAGGCTGATGTTCCCGCGGTCTTCAAGATGTCCACCATTGTGCCTGTCCCTAAACAACCCAAGGTAACATGCCTGAATGACTATAGACCTGTATCCCTCACCTCGATTGTCAGCAAATTATTCGAGAGGTTGGTCAAGGACTTTATTTGCTCCGTGTTACCTGCCACATGGGATCCATGGCAATTTGCATATCGTCAAAACAGATCCACGGACGACGCAATTGCCATGGCCCTCCACACTGCCCTTTCCCACCTTGAGGGAAAGAACTGTTATGTGCGAATGCTGTTTGCGGACTACAGCTCAGCGTTCAACACGATAGTTCCTGCCAAGCTCGACACCAAGCTTAGAGGTCTAGGCGTGCCCCAATCCACGTGCAGCTGGATACTGGACCTCCTGTCGGACTGCCGCCAGGTGGTGAGGATGGGCAGCACCACCTCAGAGCCACTGACCCTCAACACGGGAGCCCCCCAGGGATGCGTGCTGAGCCCTCTCCTCTACTCCCTCTACACCCACGACTGCATGGCTATGCACAGCTCCAACGTCATCATCAAGTTTGCTGACGACACGACAGTGATGGGCCTGATCGCCGGCGTCGTTGGGTATTGCACATAAGATTTTCACACCACTGCTTTATACTTGTGTAAACTGTGAAGTGACAATAAACTTGACTTGACTTGACTTGATATGGAACACTATCCGGTCGCAGCAAACTGCAGGGTCCTAGCGTCCCCCATGTTACACAAACATTACAGAAACATATTTAAGTATAATAAACATCCCAGTATTAACTTCACTGTTTTTACCAACAGCAACCAACTTATAAAACTTACAAAGTACATTTATTACAAAATCACAATCACGTCAGACCACGTTGTCCCCAAAATGGCGCCGCACCGGTGGAGCTATGCTAATACACACACACTATTTAACTTATATAAA
>CM051006.1:20108579-20125206 GCA_027704905.1 Muraenolepis orangiensis
GTGGTGCCAATCCTGCTAGGAGCTCAGCGGTGTAGTACCGCTGTTCCACCACCTGCCCCAAGGGTTGCCCAGAATGCTTCCCAGTGGAGCCCGGGGCGCCACATACCCCCTTCCTCAGCTTCAAGCCAGGGCGGGGAGCGCCCACCCAGACTACAGGCCTTCTGACCTTCGGGACAGGGCATCTGCGTTCCCATGCAAAAATAGGTACAACCTGTCGGTAGTATCCCCCTCCTCTACGGGCGCCTCCTGGCGTCCAACCCGGCTTGAAGGGGTATTCCCGGTGGCATTTGAGGGAAAACAACAGATCCCGACAGTAGCGGCGCGGGGGCCAACCCCGCTCCTCTGGACCGTCTGCGTCCCAGTCGATGATCCGAGATTTGGTCGGTGGGAGTCCTCTCTGGAGATCTCCTCTGGACCCTCCTCCAGGGGTCTCCGCTAGGAGTCTCCTCCGGGACCTCCTCTGGTGTCTCCTCTGGTGTCTGTTCTGAACCCCCTCTGTAGTCGACCGACGGGGGCCAGCGGCGTCCTCCGGCGGGGGCGGAGCGGCGGCCTCCGGCGGGTGCGGAGCGGCGGCCTCCGGCGGGTGCGGAGCGGCGTCCTCCGGCGGGTGCGGAGCGGCGTCCTCCGGCGGGTGCGGAGCGGCGTCCTCCGGCGGGTGCGGAGCGGCGTCCTCCGGCGGGTGCGGAGCGGCGTCCTCCGGCGGGTGCGGAGCGACGTCCTCCGGCGGGTGCGGAGCGGCGTCCTCCGACGGTTGCGGAGCGGCGTCCTCCGGCGGTTGCGGAGCGGCGTCCTCCGGCGGTTGCGGAGCGGCGTCCTCCGGCGGGTGCGGAGCCAAAACGCGGGGCCATTCCTCTCTCGGCCACTTTCCCGGAGTCCTTTGCGCTGCGCACTGCGCGATGGCCTTCTGCAATCTTTGTTGCCCCTGCAACACTTTTGCCATCAACTCCCTTAAGGCTGGACTCAGGTCTTCGGTTGTGAGCTGGGTCAACATGCCGCATCCTCCACCATTTGTGGCGTGCACCCGTTGGCGGAGGGAGGACAACAGCGGTTGCGGTGGTAAAACAAATGATTTTGTTAAAACAGGTGGGGGTAAGGGGAAAAGGGAATAACGGCAAATCAAAACGGTCCTCCCGGTTGGGGTCCAATCTCCCCTCTCTCGGTCGTTCCGGGGTAGCTGTCCGGGCCGGCTCGTGGGGTGTTGGTCCGCCTCCTGGTGCACCCGTTAGGCAGCAACACCGCCGCCAGGGGTTAGGGCACATACTGTTCGCCACCTCTTCGTTTCATGCTCTTCCTTTTATCCTCGTCTCCCGCTTCTTGAGTGGCCCCCTCCAGGTGCACGGCGTCAGGCCTGATGAGCCGCTCCAGGTGTTTCCCATTCGGCCTGACGAGTGGGCGGTTACCGTCTGAGCTCTCCGTGGTGCCAATCCTGCTAGGAGCTCAGCGGTGTAGTACCGCTGTTCCACCACCTGCCCCAAGGGTTGCCCAGAATGCTTCCCAGTGGAGCCCGGGGCGCCACAATATATATACACATATATATATATATATATATGTATATATATACACATATATATATATACACATATGTATATATATACACATATATATACATATGTGTGTGTGTATATATACACATATATATACATATGTGTGTGTGTATATATACACATATATATACATATGTGTGTGTGTATATATATATATATATATATATATATATATATATATATATATATATATATATCTCTCTATCTATCAGTGGTGAAGCGTCAGGGCCTTCAAGGTATTCAGAGAAGACCCTGGAACTCTCAGATGAAACCAAAAAAATCGAATTAATAAAATGTAATACAATTTAATAACATTTAATAAAATTTAAATAAAATGAATAAATGAGAATCGTATCTGTGTTATATTACAGTGTTACGTTGATTTGTTTGTCTTTCTCGGTCCATGCACGACGCATTTGAGTGGTTTTGTGTTGGAAAAACAATGCAACCAATCAGATATTTTTCTGGGTTGCTGGGAAGAATATCCTTCAACCAAAGTATTCCCGCTGACATTGGCCCTTAGACTAAATGAGAGCGTACGTTTGGATTGACAATTTGATCAACCAATCATATCGTGATTTGTAGCCAATGGGCGTATTCTTTTAGATTTCCCCGCAGCTCAATATGGAGCTAGAAGGTGCAAGGTGGTGGCTGGCGCGAGAGTGGATCTAGCGTAGTGTTACGTTTTCTACGTTGTTTTTTTACGTCAAAATGGCAACAGGTGAAGATGATGTCGTGGCGGATTTATTGTCTGAACCATTTTCAAGACGACCATTTAATGTTAAGATGGACATTATTAAAAAAGGCCATCCAACACCTGACAATCTGGAGCTGACTCAAGTAGTTAAAGCAGGCTATGTTCGCCATTTTCAGAGTAGCAACTGGGAAGATACCCGTGGCTATCGGGCTCTACTAGCCACCAGAGGCTCTACTGATGGGAGTGCTTGCTATTTGGGACCGACAAGAGAGCAGGGAATTGGAACATATTTTGGATCTGAAAAGCGATCATCTTTATGACCTGATGGTGGTCGAACAATTCATCCAGAAGGACAGGAGAATGGATTTGGTCTTTAAGTGAACATCATTGGTGAGTGACACTCATTTGTCTTTGCTGGTTTTGTCTCAGTGTTGAGTCTCGTTGAGCTGGTTGTTGCATTTTGTTTCCACACACTTGTTGAATGATTAGTTAATGGCTGTCTTGGGTTTGTTAAGCATTGTTGTGCATTTGAATTGAGAGTTTGGACTTGATCTTTCTTTGCATCGCTTAACGTGAAAAGACTTAACGTAACTAAGAGTTACAAAACCGCGATCAACAATCACCTAATTTGCATATGTTTTGTCATTAGCACTTTCACCTTTTCACTTTCATTTTGACAGGTGAAAGTGCTAATGACAAGACATATGCCAGAGACATTTGGTGATTATTGATCGCTATTTTGGAACTTAAAGTTCCAAAGTTACGTTCAGCCTTTTCACGTGAAGCATGTTAGACCGTCCCTTTAACCGATAGCCTGTGTGTGGTGATCTGTGGTGGTCTGTTACTTCACTACATGGACACTGCTTTACAACTATGGTACCCAGAAAACCCAGAAAAATATCTGATTGGTTGCATTGTTTTTCCAACACAAAACCACTCAAATGCGTCGTGCATGGACCGAGAAAGACAAACAAATCAACGTAACACTGTAATATAACACAGATATGATTCTCATTTATTCATTTTATTTAAATTTTATTAAATGTTATTAAATTGTATTACATTTTATTAATACAATTAATTCGAGTTTTTGGTTTCATCTGAGAGTTCCAGGGTCTTCTCTGAATACCTTGAAGGCCCTGACGCTTCACCACTGGTATATATACGGGAACTGCACCGCACTGGAGCGCAGAGCGCTTCAAAGGGTGGTGCGGACGGCCCAGTAATCTCCAGGAGGGAGGGGAGCTCACCTCCAACGATATACTGGGCCAGTATATCGTTGGAGGTGAGCTCCCCTCCCTCCTGGATATATACAACCAGCGGTGCGTGGCCAATGCCAAACGCATCACAAAAGACAATGCCCACCCCAGCCACGAACTGTATTCACTTTTACCGTCAGGCAGGCGATACCGCAGTATCAAGTGCCGTACAAATAGACTCCGAGATAGCTTCCGCAGTCAGGCCGTCAGGCTGCTGAACAAGGGCGTATAGCATATAACAATGTATATTTTATTACATTGATTTATATATACATATTGCTCTTTTTTTACTTTTATATATTTAACTTTATACAGTTTTGTACTTTTTTTTAACTTATTTTATTCTATTCTGTTTTTATCTTATCTTATTTTTATAACTGCTGTCTGTCGTCGGGTATTGCACATAAGATTTTAACTCACTACTTTAGACTTGACTTGACATTCCCCCACAAGCCAACACGGACATAGCGCTGAAGGAACTGTACGGGGCTATCAGTGAACAGGAGTCAGCACACCCTGAGGCTGCTTTCATCGTGGCGGGGGACTTCAACAAGGCGAACCTGAAGAAGGTTCTCCCGAAGTTCTACCAACACATACAGTTGCAAGAAAAAGTATGTGAACCCTTTGAAATTACCTGGATTTCTGCATAAATTGGTCATACAATGTGTTCTGATCTTCATAAGTCACAACAATAGACAAACACAGTCTGCTTAAACTAATACCACACAAACAATTATATGTTTTCATGTTATTAGTGAACACACCATGTTAACATTCACAGTGCAGGGTGGAAAAAGTATGTGAACCCCTATGCTAATGACTTCTCCAAGAGCTAATTGGAGTCAGGAGTCAGCCAACCTGGAGTCCAATCAATGAGACGAGATTGGAGGTGTTGGTTAAAGCTGCCCTGCCCTATAAAAAACACACCAGTTTGGAATAAGAATCTTTCTCAGAGGTCCGGATACTAAGTTCAAGGTGTTTATTGAACAAAGCATCAAATGAAAGCATCTGCTGCAGCGAGATGGAGCCTGCCGTGCCAATTCACAGACTGGCGACGCGCTCCTTTACCAAACATTATATAGACAATAGCACCATAGAACAACCACTACTCCTAGTGGTCAAAGTAACAAACATCAACTTAATACTATTGGTCTGAGAGGTACAACCAGCACTCTGGTTGGTCACGGTGGTCATCGTCACGTCACAAGTTTATGGCTCAAACCCCCAAGGGGGTCGTATTTGGCTTGCGCAACATTTCACGGCACTACTCCCTACGTTAGAGCTCATGTTACACTCTGTAGGATACCGTTGAAAACCCCCTAAAGGCACCATTACAAGGGCCTGAAGGCACACCAACACCTACACATCTGGAACAGCTTAACTATGTCCTAGTGGGCCTTGGGGTCCACCAGCAGATTATGCTGTAGCCACCTACTGCAATGTATAGAGGATAAAAAGACAGTGTTTTAGATTATAATAAGGGTATAAAAATACACTACAAATTCCCCCCTTTGGGACTCTATAAAGAAGTCCCAACACAACAATTTTACACAAATAAAAAACATCATATACCTTCAATTGCATCATCATTCTGTTTCACAATTAACAGTGCAATTAACATATTGTTCACATAAAGAATCATAGCACAATTCAACTGACAATTTGAAAAACCATATGCGATTGTACTGCATACAGTGTTGTAACATCAAAGAAAAACCACAGTCACTGTTCTCCTTCAGGACTTCCTGTAAAATTAATTGTTCACAAGGTTCATGCATGCGTTAGTTCAAGCATTGCAACTCTGATTAAACCCCTTTTCTGTGAATATTGCATAATGTAGTATTATTACTCTCTGTAGTAGTAAATATACTCAGTGAATATACTCTCTGGTAAATATGTATATATGTAGCACAGAATGAAAACTCTGCTTTTCAGAAAAAAACAACAATGTCCATGTTTTCTTATGCAAGATTACATTCCTTAAGGTCTTCATTTATGATTTACCATTCCTTGGGGGGAATTAAGCACAAAACATTAAACACAATCAAAACAAACACAAAATCTGTTAATCTGATACGAATAGGCTTCATAACCATTAAACCACACTTGTATATATATATATATATATATGTATAGTATGATTGCATTATATCAAAACATATTGAAAAATAAAATCTTAGTTAATCAAAATCAATGGGATGAGTTGACCCATCATACCTGTAATACCAATTCTAAGGTATCTCAACTTTCACATTATCATCCTGATAAAATATATTGTGTGATTAGTGGTCCTAGGGGGCCCATGATTCCCTAAATCAGGTATTTTATGGTCCGAGGGGGCCCATGATTCCCTAAATCAGGTATTTTATCAAATCTTCTTAATGTTGCTGTAGAAGAAAAACCCCTGTTATCTGCATGGTGTGATGTTATTCAATGGAATCCATATGTAGGTTGTGTTGGACTGCAACCGCTGAGACGTATCCAAGGTCCACATCTATCAGGATGTCAGATGATGTGACTTGGATCTGGTATGATCGCTTAACGTTTGACTGGACCCACGTTGGTTTTAAGATGCAGACGTATACCCAGTCCTCAACCTGGGGTGATGGTCCCCTGGGTGATGGTTTGTCTGAGGTTGGATCGCCTGCCTGCTCCTGTTCAAACAAACACTCATAGACAGATTTTTATACATTTTATACATGTAGCTAGCATCTTCTAGCTGCTCTGGTTCCTCACTGTGTCCAAGTATCCTATAAGGGACAAACATGTTAGTTAAGCCTCTTCACATTATTTAAATTCAATGTAATTGTTCCATTAGCCCTTTCCACTAGTCCTGTTGACTCTGAATAATAGACCAAAAATACATTGTATTTGATTATTGTATGACATAAATGTAAACATGCTTGAATAGGTTATACTTGAAACTAACCCATCGCTGTGTAGTTCTCTACAACATATTATGTATTTAGAGATGTTTATCAATGAAAATGTTTATCAATGAAAACCTTCATCTCCCCCTTGCAGAGTGACTAACCCCAGTGTCAATCTGCAGAACAACATGGCCAACTGGCGGCATTGATAAAAATTAAAATTAAAATTAAAAATAACAATAATACACATAAAGAAAATAAATGAAATGTAACAATGTTAACACAAACAAATCTCAATAAAACTTTCAAAGTAAATCCTTCAATACAACACAAATAAATTCACCAATGAAACACAAGATCAGCTTCATCTTGTGGTCACCAGGGTTCCAAAGGAAAACTCAGTCAGTCTGCAGTCTGACCAAGCATCCAGAAACATAATACAAAACAAATACAACAAAAAAATAAAAATTCAGTTGAAATATGAATGGATGAGTATTTGCCAACTTAGGTCTGTCCATCATTTATTGTCTTTCACAGTATTTTGAATAATTGTCCTTGTCCTAGGCGCATCCCTTCAAACATCTACAACCTCTTCACACACTCTGATGTTTAGGTACTGTGTACCGATCTTCAGAAATTGAACACACACATCGGCCTTCATCTCGCATGATAGCCATCTGAACTGCCTGTATATTCATCGCTCTACCAATACCCCTTGATATCATTCCTCGTATGATAGGAATAGCACAACTGATTATCAGTATCACAACAATTAGACCAACTCCAAAGCCTGGTTGTGTTGCTTCTATTGGAGTCCTTCTGGATCTTGTGGGATTGTGGTTACGATAGTCAAGGCTATACTCGCAGTGGAGGCTTCTGTGTTCAGATAATCCGGTCTCAGTGTGTTGATGGTGGTAGAGACAAAGATTGTACTTGAGTTTGAGAGAGCTGGTTTCAAAGTAGTGCGTGGACTTAGAGTCATGAGAGTTTCTGTTTCCATTGAAGTTGCTAATGGTTGTGTTCGATTTTCACTGTTCTCTTGTACTGTTAGGGTTGTATTCTTATAGTTAAACAAAGGAAAAATCGGATCTCTGCATTCATATTGTCCTTCATCTTCCTGTTTGACATCTTTGATGAGGAGTGAACAATTCCAAAATTGTTTCATTCTGTTTCCATGTGTGGAATTGTGTGTAGTTCGCTGAGTTTCCTGTTTTGTTTTGTCCATACAGCGTCTGCTTTATAGAGTCCAATGTTACATGGGAGTATGACTGAGCTCCCTTTCATTCCTGTGACTTCATTTCCTTGTCTTGCTCGTCGATTTCTCCTCAGAGACTTATGCCGTGTTGACATCTCCAATGTCGTAGTCTTTGAGTCGAATAGGTTTGACCGAGGTTCTGACTGGCCTTGAGCGTTTTGACTGGACTGGATCAGGGCATTTCTTTGGTTCTCTGGAGTCAGTGGGGGAGGCCTCCCGGCCTCTTGGGTTTGGCTCTGGTTGTTCTGGAACATCTCGTAAATCAAGTGCATTGAATCTTCCGTGTTGTGTATCTTCTGGGAACTGGCACTCGGCATCACTTGGAAAAGGAGATATGCGATCATCTATATTCTCAATGTCATCATCTGAGTCGGGAGCAGTACCTCTGTTTTGAGGTGGTGCCTCCTTTTCTTCTCCTTGTGGTACCTCCTCCTCATCTCGGTCTGTTGGTGCCTCAATGCAGTGATGTAGGTGGTACCAAGTCGGAGATCCCTTGATCTGAATTGCAGTTCTTGTGGTGCGGATGACTTCGAATGGTCCCTCTCGTCGGGCATCATGCCACTTCCTCCGGTAGATCTTGACAAACACTGTCTCCTGGTTGAATGGCATCTTTTCGCTCCTTCAAGTCCTCCTGTGCCTGTTTCTGGGCGACATAAACAGATATGTTTCTCAAACAAACCATGCATCTTCCTATGACATGGTCAATTCTTTCCAACAAATATGGAGCCCAAAATCCATATCCATTTGTGATCTTCCTTCTCACTTCCCATGGGCTGGCTCCCCTGGCAAGCCAGTGTAGCACCTTCAATTTGATGCTCTTGGTTCAGATAATCATCTCGGTTTATCTTCATAGCCGCTCCTTGTGGTCCCATAATTATGCAGCCGGAACTGAGTTGAGTTTGTTCAGGTTGGTGTTTTAGCCAATCGTCTAGGTCAGATTTGGTGGCATCCTTCGAGTACTGAAGCGTACAGTGTGATGGATGTTGAGGTGGTTTAGCACCGGGGATGTTTGCAGAAATGAACTTCTCCCACAGCTTTGCTGGTTCCATGAGGTCTTGGCTAAGGTCCCCTAGCCAATATACCATAGCAGCGTCTTCTTCTTCCATCATGGATAACTGATGATATTCAGAAGGTACTTCTACCTGACAGCCATCAGGTGTGCATTTCACTGTACAGTTCAATTTAGTGTATCTCTTCCAAGAAGTCCAATAGGGGTGTTTTTTTTGACACAAGAATAGGTAAAATAGCTCTTTGATTCTTGTATCGGAGTTCCACCGGTTTTGTGGTGGGTATCAGCTGTTTTATTCCCTCAAATCCGACTATCCTTATATGTTCTCCAGACATAGGGAGGTGTGTGACGTGCGACGATTGTTAACCTTCACACAGATGGTAGGTTCCTTTTCCGGCCAATACACCACCAGCTGACACCCCCCTTTCGGATTCTCTGGGCACCCCTATAACCCTTCCGGGCCCCTATATGGGTTTACCGGTCCCTGGGGTGGCTTTTGCTGCCACTGCGGTTCTTGGGGCTGCTGTTGCTGCCACCGCAGTTCTTTGGGTGGCTGTTGCTGCCACTGCGGTTCTTGGGTTGGCCGCTTTCTGCACCCTCTTTTATTTATTTCTCCAAATCTTTGGAGCCCAGCTGATATCAGAATTTCTTCCATTGTAGACACACCCATCAGAGTTGCCAAACGTTTTTTGATGTCTCCCATGCCAAGCTGTGTCCCTATAAGGGCCTCATCCATTTTTGAAGTCCATGGGTGACCTCCTTCCTGGATTACGGGCAATTTTTCCATTATTTGAGACATGTCCGTATTTGCCCATGGTTTGTATTCCAAATTCTGCCCTCTAACCAACACTGGGCAGTTTTTCGGTATTCTGCGCTTTGACTTCTTTCGTTCCCCTCGCTGTTCTTCTTGGATGTTAAGAGTTTTTCCTTAATCCCTTCCTCCTGTCGGCAAAGTCCCTTCATCCTTTTCACTAAGGAGCGCAGCTGTCTTTTGGCCAAACTTATTTCAGCTCCTAATTTTCCCTTTGATGCACCGATAGATCTCAATTCTTTGGTAATTCTGGTAACTTCTTCGTCCATCTCGTCTATCATTCCTTTCCTGGGTGAGACTGTAGAAGAACCTCCAGCTTCTGATCCTTCGATATCCTCTCCACTGTCTTCTTCACTGCTACTTGAACGCTTTCAGTCTCCTCTTTGCAGCTGACTTTTCTCCCTTCTCTTTCAGCTTTCGCCAGCAACTTTCTGATCTGTAGGTCATACCCTCCAGCGCACTGGTCTTCGTCACTAGAGCTCTGTCCATGGCCTTTTGACCTTTCCTTCTCTCCATGTTTTTTCCTCGTCTTCCTCGATGATGTTTTTGCAAGGTTGACGGTTCTCTGGTTTGGGGATGATGACCTCTGTTTCTTACTTTTACGATCTGGTTGAAGTTGGTCAGAGTTTGGGATTGGCATTTGTGGATACAGACTAGTGAGCGTGTCTTTTCCCTCGTACGGTGGTGGAGTCACCACTGGAGACATGTGTGAAAATGGGGTGTTCATTTTGTCCGTAAATTTCTCCGCTTCATAGTTCCTATCCAGGGCTTTCTCTCTTCTGTTTTGTGCACCTTTTTGCATCTTCTGTCCTTCTGCCTTGAATAGTTCTAAAACTGCTGTTTCTAAAACTCGCTTGCTCGTTCGGTTATGACCCTTTCTCCATGTCGTCTGTTCGGACTTATATGTGTTTATAAGCACCTCCATTTGATTTATAACCTCTGGATCAAACGTGCCTTCTTCTGGCCAGGGCTGATCGATGTGAGCCCATCTCTTACTCCATTTTTTGGACACTTTGCCAATTTCTTTTATCAATGGGTTGTTCTTCTCTATCATGCCCACTGGAGTAGATGGCTTGTCTGACGCCATTTCCATGGTTGTCATTACCAGTGGTTACAAATATTTATGAAACTAACCCTTAAACCAATTTATAAAACAATGTGTTCATTAAATAACACACTTGTCAGTAATCTTACAAATGCACAAAATAGATAAACCAATCAATCAAATGAGTCGGCAAAACAATACCCCAAACAAAACAAATCAAATGAATCAAATCAATGTATGAATGAATCAAATAAAACAAAATCAATAAACAAATCAAATCAATGAATGAATTAATCAAATAAAACAAAATCAATAAACGATCAAATTAATGAATGAATGCATGAATCA
This sequence comes from Muraenolepis orangiensis, assembly GCA_027704905.1. Classification (NCBI taxonomy): domain Eukaryota; kingdom Metazoa; phylum Chordata; class Actinopteri; order Gadiformes; family Muraenolepididae; genus Muraenolepis; species Muraenolepis orangiensis. The sequence goes on from CM051006.1 coordinate 20,119,418, forward strand.
AATAAAACAACTTCCACTAATCAATAAGCCAAATTAATCAATGAATGAATTAATCAAATAAAACAAATCAATCAACTAATCAAATTAATTAATGAATTAATCAAATAAAACAATCAATCAACGAATCAAATTAATGAATGAATGGATGAATCAAATAAAACAAAAACAATCAACGAATCAAATGAATGAATGGATGGATGAATCAAATAAAACAAAAACAATCAATGAATCAAATGAATGAATGAATGGATGAATCAAATAAAACAACTTCCACTAATCAATAAGCCAAATTAATCAATGAATGAATTAATCAAATAAAACAATCAATCAACGAATCAAATGAATGAATGAATGGATGAATCAAATAAAACAAAAACAATCAATGAATCAAATGAATGAATGCATGAATCAAATAAAACAATCAACGAATCAAATGAATGAATGAATGGATGAATCAAATAAAACAAAAACAATCAACGAATCAAATGAATGGATGAATCAAATAAAACAAAAACAATCAATGAATCAAATGAATGAATGAATGGATGAATCAAATAAAACAACTTCCACTAATCAATAAGCCAAATTAATCAATGAATGAATTAATCAAATAAAACAAAATCAATCAACGAATCATATGAATGAATGAATAGATGAATCAAATAAAACAAAAACAATCAATGAATCAAATGAATGAATGGATGAATCAAATAAAACAAACAATCAACGAATCAAATTAATGAATGAATGGATGAATCAAATAAACAAAAACAATCAACGAATCAAATGAATGGATGAATCAAATAAAACAAAAACAATCAATGAATCAAATGAATGAATGAATGGATGAATCAAATAAAACAACTTCCACTAATCAATAAGCCAAATTAATCAATGAATGAATTAATCAAATAAAACAAAATCAATCAACGAATCATATGAATGAATGAATGGATGAATCAAATAAAACAAAAACAATCAACGAATCAAATCAATGAATGAATTAATCAAATAAAACAAATCAATCAATCAACGAATCAAATTAATGAATGAATTAATCAAATAAAACAAAATCAATCAACGAATCAAATGAATCAATGAATGTTTGAATCAAATAAAACACAACTTCCACTAATCAATAACTCAAATTAGTCAACAAACAAGGGATTGCAACCCCTATATTGTTTTATACCAGCTTAGCTGCTTCTTATCCTTTCAAAAGTTCAAACCTGTGTGTGTGTGTGTGTGTGTGTGTGTGTGTGTGTGTGTGTGTGTGTGTGTGTGTGTGTGTGTGTGTGTGTGTGTGTGTGTGTGTGTGTGTGTGTGTGTGTGTGTGTGTGTGTGTGTGTGTGTGTGTGAGAGGGGGTTTAACTGAGTATGGTTCTGACCTCAGATCCCTACTGGCTGTCCAAGGAATTGGTTGTTTGGCCTTGTTTCCTTGAATCTCACTAATAATAAAATATAAACATATTTTCTTATTGAAATATGTATGAATGACCCAGCCGAAATGAATTAGCCATATCAATCCTACAGTCAATACAAGAACATGAAATGTTTATAGGGAAACGATTATAGGTGGCCCAGAAAACTGCGCCACATTTGAAAAAAGAAAGGATTAATAGCCTCCATTCAGCCTAAAGCGCGCTGAAAACTAGATTTAAGTTATTAAACTTCTGAAAGATAAACCAAGAAGGTGAGCTCTACCTCTGGTTTAGTAGAGTAGGTTATTTACTCGCATCACGTGGAAACAACCCATATGTTCCATACAAAGAACAGAACAAAGGAGAGACCATGCTTCTCTCTTCATTTGCATACTAACAACCTCGTCATCGGGTTGGATTTACATTGGGATCATGGCGACTCAAACTCTTGCCTCTTGCGTTTGTCCTACGCCACGTGTGCCACCAATGCCTGTAGTACCACAAAGAACCACATGGTCCATGAAATAACCACGAGGTCCACAAAGGGCTACGTATGCTAACAAGGCCTACAATATCACAAAGAACCACCACATGGTCCATGAAACAACCACGAGGTCCACAAAGGGCTACGTATGCTAACAAGGCCTGCAATATCACAAAGAACCACCACATGGTCCATGAACAACCACGAGGTCCACAAAGGGCTACGTATGCTAACAAGGCCTACAATATCACAAAGAACCACCACATGGTCCATGAAACAACCACGAGGTCCACAAAGGGCCCCAATTTACCAACACATAACATGTGTTCTTTAGAATCTTTTATTAGATTAGATTTTCTGATTTTCTTGTACTCTTAAAGTGGTAACTTACTTATTTTTTTTTATTTGATTTTCTGATTTTCTTGTACTCTTAAAGTGGTACATTCACTCTTAATTTTTAGCGGACATGTGAATTACTCTATTCCTTCCAATAAACCCCAAAAGAGGTCTTTTTGGATTTGGTCAACTGTTAACCATAGCCATAATCATAGTAAATAAAAGCAGACGCACTTAAGCGCTCTGAGGAAGATGTTTAGAGCTTACCTCAAACCCCGGCCTGGCCAGTACCGGTGCCCACGTGCGCTCGCTTCACCGACAGCAGCTGGTCAACAATCGTTTTAACCAAATCCTGTTCGTGACGCCAATATGTAGTATAATTTCTACTCGGTGGAATAAGAATCTTTCTCAGAGGTCCGGATACTAAGTTCAAGGTGTTTATTGAACAAAGCATCAAATGAAAGCATCTGCTGCAGCGAGATGGAGCCTGCCGTGCCAATTCGCAGACTGGCGACGCGTTCCTTTACCAAACATTATATAGACAATAGCATCATAGAACATCCACTACTCCTAGTGGTCAAAGTAACAAACATCAATTTAATACTATTGGTCTGAGAGGTACAACCAGCACTCTGGTTGGTCACGGTGGTCATCGTCACGTCACAAGTTTATGGCTCAAACCCCCAAGGGGGTCGTATTTGGCTTGCGCAACATTTCACGGCACTACTCCCTACGTTAGAGCTCATGTTACACTCTGTAGGATACCGTTGAAAACCCCTAAAGGCACCATTACAAGGGCCTGAAGGCACACCAACACCTACACATCTGGAACAGCTTAACTATGTCCTAGTGGGCCTTGGGGTCCACCAGCAGATTATGCTGTAGCCACCTACTGCAATGTATAGAGGATCAAAAGACAGTGTTTTAGATTATAATAAGGGTATAAAAATACACTACACTATTCTCAAGAAGCATTGCCTGATGTGAACCATGCCTCACACAAAAGAGCTCTCAGAAGACCTAAGATTAAGAATTGTTGACCTGCATAAAGCTGGAAAGGGTTACAAAAGTATCTCTAAAAGCCTTGATGTTCATCAGTCCACGGTAAGACAAATTATCTATAAATGGAGAAAGTTCAGCACTATTGCTACTCTCCCTAGGAGTGGCCGTCCTGTAAAGATGACTGCAAGAGCACAGCGCAGAATGCTCAATGAGGTGAAGAAGAATCCTAGTGTCAGCTAAAGACTTACAAAAATCTCTGGCACATGCTAACATCTCCTTTTTTTTTTTCCAAACTTTTTTTTGCAGAAATTATTTTCTAGTTTTTCCGGTTAATGCGTTCAGCTTGGCCTTCCCCATGGAGGACAGTTATCGCTGGACAACATCGCTGCATAACCTTCCAAAAGTCAATCAAGACGATGTGGTTCAACTAGTGAATGAACACTACAGTGAAGAAGTCTAAATCCGAATCATACAATTCCCCGAGATTGTGTCTTGTGGCTGTATCTGGATATATCGCCATATAACGAAGGCGATTTTGTGTAGGAGGTATGTCTATGTATTTAATCTAGGCTATTTATTTGATGGATTTGGATTATTTACATTTACATGTTAATATGTAGTTTGCAGCTGTATATTTTCTAAAAGGGAATGCCTGTTATTCTTGTGAATATGAGATGTCTTAAAATAAAAGTGCTTGTGATACATGTGGCATTGAGTTAAAACTGAAAAATTACCTGAATTCGTAAAAAACAGATATATCGTATATCACGATGCAGCCTAAAAATACCGGGATATGATTTTTGGTCCATATGGCCCAGCCCTACTTGGGACCAGTGCTTTTAATCAAACACTTACCCGACATTGTGTGGCTCTATTCGGATGAGAGATGGAGTGTGTGTGGGGGTCAGGACCAGTGCTTTTAATCATACACATACCTGACATTGTTAGTCTATTCCGCCCACTTTTCGAGACGTATATGCGCTCCTTGTCAAAGTGCAAACTGCAGACATACGCGCTACCCTGATAACATGAAACGAGGGACCTTCATCCCTCCTTATCAGCCTCATACAAGACTTGCGGAGGAGTTTGTCTTTCGGGAAATTGTGTAAACTGAGGTACGGCTGTCTTTGTTTTGACGTTGAGCAGCCCAGTACACTACAATAACGGAGACGAGAGGAGGCAGCCGTAGTTTGTCACGTATCTGGGGTAAATACCGAAAGTAAGAGTACACTGCTCGGCGATTTTTAACGTAAGCAGGAAGTATGACATAGGCCCAAATCAACCTGTTCAATCTGTCATACATGATCCATCCATCGATCCATCTTCTCCCGCTTATTCGTAATCGGGTCGCGGAGGTAGCAGCTTCAGCAGGGGACTCCAAACTTCCCTCTCCCTGGCAACATCGACTCTGACTGGGGGATCCCGAGGCGTCTCACCCTATCCCTCCGGGAGATGCCAGCCGCCCTCTTGAGGAAACTCATTTCGGCCGCTTGTATTCGCAATCTCGTCCTTTCGGTCATTACCCATTGCTCATGGCCATAGGTGAGGGTAGGGAAGGAGCGAAGAGCTTTGCCTTCTGGCTCAGCTCTCTTTTGGTTACAACGGTGCGCCAAAGTGCACCCAATACAGCTCCCGCTGCACCTATTCTCCTGTCAATCTCAGCTCCATCCTCCCCTCACTCGAGAACAAGACCCGAGATACTTGAACTCCTTCACTTGGGATAAGGACTCCCTCCCTACTTGGAGTAGACAATCCACCGGTTTCCTGCTAAGAACCATGGCCTCAGATTTGGAGGTGCTGGTCCTCATCCCAGCCACTTCACATTCCGCTGCAAACCGATCCAGTGAGTGCTGAAGGTCACATACTGATGACGCAAACAGGACCACATCATCTGCAAACAGCAGAGATTCAATCCTGAGCCCACCATACTGAAACCCCTCCCCTCCATGACTACGCCTTGAAATCCTGTCCATGAAAAACAGGATGGGTGACAAAGCTTAGCCCTGGCGGAGGCCAACACCCACTGGGAACAGGCCTGACTTACTACCGAGAATCCGGACACAGCTCTTGCTTTGGCAGTACAGAGATTGGATGGCCCTCAACAGTGACCCCCGCACCCCATACTCCCGCAGCACCCCCCACAGTATTTCCCGAGGGACCCGATCATATGCCTTCTCCAAATCCACAAAACACAAATCCCAAGCCCCCTCCAGGATCCTTGCAAGAGTGAAAAGCTGGTCCGTTGTTCCACGACCAGGGCGGAATCCGCATTGTTCCTCTTCAATCTGAGGTCCGACTATCAGCCGAACTCTCCTTTCCAGCACCTTGGAGTAGACTTTCCTAGGGAGGCTGAGTAATGTGATACCCCTGTAATTGGAACACACCCTCTGGTCACCCTTTTTGAACAGGGGTATCACCACCCCCGTTTGCCACTCCTCAGGCACTGTCCCAGACTTCCACGCAATGTTGAAAAGACGTGTCATCCATGACAGCCCCTCAACACCCAGAGCCTTTAGCATTTCTGGACGGATCTCATCAACCCCTGG
>CM051006.1:20126206-20161619 GCA_027704905.1 Muraenolepis orangiensis
CGCTGATTGGCTACATTTTACGTCACTCGTTTATATCTTGAATCAGCAATTGGCTAAACTGCTACAGAGACCCGCCTCCGTGGGGCGATTTGAAAAGCGCCCCAGCAGCATCGTCATACAAATGCGCCCTTAAGGCTGCAGTGTACTAGCATAGTGTACTAGGAAAAGCATATTATGTTGCGCAAATTATTTAAAATAATTTTCTACACATATTTCTGGGTGCATTCCATATTTTAAACACACACATATTGACAATTTCTATATATATATTTTTAATTTTTTTATATTTTGTTTGTGCGTGTGGTTTAGGGGGGGCGGCGCCCCATCGCCCCCTATGGGTTTGCCTTACCACTGATTGCTGGACATCAAGAACCACCACTTCGTTCATGTCTGTTACATGTCACTTTATAGAAAATTATAAAACAGTGGCCTGTCTTCTGGACTGTTTTGAGTTTAGCGACAGACACACTTCAGAAAACTTGGCAGAGGACTGCAAGAGTGACAAAAGAGTGGGACATTGAAAATAAAGTGGCTTGCTGTGTTAGTGACAATGCAGCTAACATAACCAAAGCCATTAAACTCTTGAAATGGACCCACCACCCATGTCTCGTGCATACCATCAACCTGATGCTAAGAGACAAAGTGAAGGGGATGGTAGAATTCTTCCATAAGAGCACAAGAGCAACAGAGAAGTTGAAGTCTACTCAGCGCCAAATAGATATGCCTGAGCTGAGGCTCAAGCAAGACTGTGCCACAAGGTGGAATTCTACATTGTACATGCTGAAACGGGTTCTGGAGTCAAAGGATGCAATCATCTCTACCCTGGTGTTGTGCCTCCCCCACGCTCTAATCGATCCCAGGTGTTGCCCATCATAATCAGGCCTACTGAGACTAATTAACACCTGGGATCTACACTTCTTTAGGCTGCCGAGGACCGACGTCGGGCGCTTGGTTATTGAGAACCACTGTCACGAGAGACTGCATGTTCCAGCTCCGACCTCGCCAAGTATCCAGTCCAACCCTGCCGAGTTTATGTTTTTGATGTTGGAGATTAACAGTAGACATTTTTTCCGTTGTTTTGAGTGTCCGTGTCTCTCTACTTCTGGGTTCTTTGGCACATTTGGCTCTTCGGTCTCGTTGGGGTTTAACACCTGGCCCTTATCAATGCACATATTGATGCTCTGGATCAAGAAGAATGGGAGGCACTACAGGAGACCTGCACTGTTTTGGAACCCTTTGAGCAGGTCACTGTGGAAATCAGCTCAGAGAGGTACAGTTATTATATTATTTATTATTATAATAACATATTAAGGAACATTTTAGATGTGAATGTCAGTAATATTAAACCAGAATAAACTGTCCATATACCACATAATAAAACAAAGCATCATTTTCTGAGTTACTGTTTTCTCTTTTCAGCTATGTGACATCCTCCAAAATGCTTCTCCTCTGCAGGGGTCTGCAACCAGACACAAGTGACCAAGGGACAGAGTTGATGACTGCTCTCTCAACGTCGATGGACAGAAAGTTCCACAGAATGGAATACAACACTGTCCTCTCAGAATCTACTGTACTCGATCCAAGGTTCAATAGGCTGGCCTTTAATGATAACTGCGCTGTTGATGAGGCTCTTCAGAGGGTAGCAGCAGCAGCTCGATGCGACCGCAGCAGCCAGCCAGCTCAACCACCAGGAGGCCAAGAGGGAGACGAGGGAGCAAGGGCACCAGAAGTGGAGCCACAAATGTCTGCAGTTTGTAGGCTCTTTGATGCAAGAGCAACATAAGACATTGCAAGAAGGAATCCCTCAGCAGATGCTATGCTGGAAGTAAGGTCCTATCTGGAGGAGCCTCTTATCCCAAGAACGGCAGACCCGCTGAGCTGGTGGGGTCCAAGCCTTCAGTGTACCCACGACTTGTGAAGGTCATGGCACGGCGACTGTGCATTGTAGCCCCATTAGTCCCCTCAGAAAGGATCTGTTCTAAAACAGGGCAGATAATAACCGAGAGAAGAGACCGGATCAACCCTCTAAGCTGAGGCACTTGGTCTTCCTCAATGCCAATCTGCCCTGAAAAGAAGAAGAAAAGGTTACAGTTTGATAGTTGACGGTGGTAAGTTCATTAGAGTTTTATACTGCTGTTTTGCACATTACAATACATTTTTGGTAATTTTTATTTTTTCGGTGTCTTTTGTGTCTAAAGCAGTGGTGAGTTGATGAGTAGGGTTCAGTTGGATGTTAAACAAGAACGTCTTTAAAAAAATTATAATATATATATTAAAAAACAAAGCTTGAAATGAGAAATGGGTTCAAACAGAGAAAATATATATGATAAAGTTGTCATTTTGTCAGATGCTTTAGTTTGCTAATTTTCTTATTTTTATACACAAATACTTGGATGAAGTTATTTATAAAAATGCGTCCCACAACCCATGAACCTTTTTGGACGTAAAACATTTAACATTTTGTTCAAAAGAAAATAAATATAAATTGTTAAACATGATTTGTGGGGTTTTTTTTCTGTCAGTCAAATGGCGATTTGATCACAGGTTCGTTTAATTAATAAATTGTAAAAGTACAGCGGTAGCAAGTTTGACCGTTGGCCACTAGGGGGAGTAGTCACTCCAAAGTTAAATTACAACAAAAATCATTACATCATGACAACATACTACCGATATACTGTACATTCATCTATGTACAATCTCATTGTGTTCCTTAAATTCATCAGTTTATCTCGCATCATAGTAATTATTTAAATATGCTGTAGGTAAGAGAAGGGAATCGAACAGGTCTAGGATGCCCCCGCACCCCCCTACCGGACAAAAGTAGTTATTGCAGCCTTGTGACGCGCCAGGGTCCGTTTCTGGGCCAACTTTAATTGTTTCGGTATTCACAGGATTAACCCTGAAATGTTTTGTGTCCCGTTTCCTCTCCGTGCCCAAGGGCCCGGGGCAGTGTTTCCGAGACCGTTCAGCATTCAAACCATTCGGTTAATGCCTATTATTAACAGAGCGGATCCTCAACATGGCGGACCCTCGTCGCGTTTCAGGGGTTGGCCAAGGGACGCCATGGAATGACGTTGCAAGGCAAAAAAAGATTTCTCCCCCCCGCGGTCTTTTACACTATTTTACACACATTCGCAGTATCATTACAATACAAAATAAACCGCGTTCGGTAAATGCTATGGAATCATGATGACCAACTGTTTATTTGGCCAAACCAAAAAAACGAGTCATCACAAAATCTACTCATTCTTATGTTACAAAATCAACTCACTCATAGGGCTTGATTAAGAAGTCAATTAAAAGTAATTCACAAACATTGAGCTGCTATGGCAAACAATTAGGCTACATAATTTAACCAAGTTAGTTTCAATAATAAAAGCTGCTTAATTAGTTAAAAGCTAAACGCCGCGTAAATGAAAAAAAATACCGACTTCACAGGGGGCATCTTTCACTGATTGATGGCAAAGTTATGAAGTGCTGGTTCATTGAAAAAGCCGCCTCCAGCCGATATAAAAACAATACCTAAATAAAACCGTGCGTACACATTAAAAACAACCTCAACAAACAACATTGCAACATTGCTCTTTTACAAAGCTTCCACGGGAAACAGGATCGCTACGCCTCCGACACAAAAATAGATTGGGTACAGTCAGGTACGACCGTGCGTACGTCGCAGCAAGGTATCCGTTCGTCCGATCTTTGGTTGGCTGATTCAACGCAATGCCGGATGTACAGCGACCTGATTGTTATTTTGGCAACAGCGGATAGTCTGCAGTAGTGGAGAGATGGTCGGCAGTCCCTTCGAGGTGTCGGTGAGTCATGGTTCTGTGTGCGAAAGACAAAAAAGCACATGCCATGAACAAATTGACTGATTGTATTCAACAAAGCATTTATTTGACATCCAAATCCACGACGGGAAAGAAGGCAAACGTACCGGGAATACATTTCATACCACTTGCGTTATAAAATCGGCAATTGAGTGTTTAATCCCGGTGACCTCCGCTATGCTCTCCTCAATATAGGGTTGCAAAGTTACGTGAATTTTCAAAGTTGTAAACTTGCCAGGGGAACTAATGGGAATAAACTGCATTTTAGGTAATTTATAATACTGTAATTATCTTGCACCCTCAGACATAAATATAACCATTTTGTTTTGTCATAAGCACCCATGCATTCAAACATTCCTAATACAAATTAGAAAATTATTGAACAATGAACTTCTTAAGGTTTTAGTTGTAGGTTTTTAAGAGGTAGAAAATACATCCAACATGTTTATTACACTACAAGGACACATCGAATGTATTTGAAAAAAATTGAAGTTTAGTTTTTTTCCGGTCCAAATTCCCAAGCTTAACTTCCCGTGGTCAATTTCCCGGAAACTTTCCACCCCTTTACAACTCTACATGTAGGATGAGATTTCAACACTTTGTACGGTTTTGGTTACAATCATTCATTTACAATTCAGTGGTATATTAACAATATACGACAGAATACGATGATTTCCATCCATTGTCCGTGGTTGGGTCGCGCAGGTAGCAGCTTCAGCAGGGGTCTCTAAACTTCCCTCTCCCTGGCAACATCGACCAGCTCTTACTGGGCTATCCCCAGGCGGTCCCAGGCCAGCGTGGCGATGTAATCACCCCACCTGTACCTTGGTCTGCCCCGTGGTCTCTTCCCAGCTGGACATGCCGGGAAAACCTCCCTCGGGAGGCGACCAGGAAGCATCCTTACTAGATGCCCGAACCACCTCAACTGGCTCCTTTCTACGTGAAGGAGCAGCGGCTCTACTCCGAGTCTCTCACAAGCTTCTCACCCTATCCCTAAGGGAGATACCAGCCACCCCCTGAGGAAACTCCTTTCGGCCGCTTGAATTTGCGATCTCGTCCTTTCGGTCATTACCCATAGTTCATGACCATAGGTGAGGGTAGGAATGAAGACTGACCGGTAGATCTAGAGCTCTGCCTTCTGGCTCAGCTCTCTTTTGGTTACAACAGTGTGGTAAAGGGCACCCAATACCGCTCCCGCTGCACCTATTCTCCGGTCAATCTCACACTCCATCCTCCTCTCACTCGAGAACAAGACCCCGAGATGCGATGAACAAATTGACCGATGAACTAATTGATGAACAAAGCATTTATTTTACATCCAAATCCAACTTATTTACGACGGGAAAGAAGGCAAACGTCCTAATTAATTTTACACGTGACCCTGTTGCACTGTTCTACGTATTATTTCTTATGTTACTTTTACTTCTATGGTTACTATGGTTATTACTTCTATGGTTACTATGGTTATTATTACTTCTATGGTTACTAGGACTAACCTGGCCCGTCTGGTACCCCCTGATGCTCCGCTTGTCCTTTATGAGCTGAGGAGAAACAACAGGATAATATTGTTAGAATTCTGAAAACTACAACACAATCTTCCCATGACTGTGGAAAAGAAACATTTTCAGTTTTGGTCGATTCTGCTCTGTCGTGCATCAACGCCGTGGCAGGACAAAATATTCCAGCAATAAATAATTTGCTTTCTTGAGCCTTCATCATGTCCTCACCGTGCTCAGCAGGTGGTGAACCCAGGAGTCCCGTATCTTCTGGAAACACACATGGAAGGGCAGAAATACCATATTTAGCGTATGACTGTTGCCATGCTAAACCTGGAAAACCTCCCTCATGAAGCGACCAGGAAGCATCCTTACTAGATGCCTGAACCACCTCAACTGGCTCCTTTCTACGCGAAGGAGCAGCGGCTCTACTCCGAGTCTCTCACAAGCTTCTCACCCTATCCCTAAGGGAGATACCAGCCACCCTCCTGAGGAAACTCCTTTCGGCCGCTTGAATTCGCGATCTCGTCCTTTCGGTCACTACCCATAGTTCATGACCATAGGTGAGGGTAGGAATGAAAACTGACCCCTCACCCCTTTACAACTCTACATGAGACTGACCTTCTGCTGGGGCCTCCACGGTTAGTCCATTTGGTGCTGGGCGAAGTGAAAACAATACAAAAACATTTAGGTAACAGTAGGATGAGATTTCAACACATTGTACGGTTTATAATCACAATCATCAATCATTTACGATTCAGCCGTATATTCACGATATACAACAGAATACGATGTTTTCATGATATTTTAAAAGTAACTACCGTATTGACCCGATTATAAGACGACCCCTCTTTTTCAACTCATTTTTGGAAAAAATAAAAATTTTTTTTTTTGAAGACCAAATCTTTTTTTTTAAATTTTATTTGAAAATAATGATAACACACGTCACACATTGTGTTCAAATTTGCCTAACTTGGCAAACAAAAACAAAACAGGCTAGATAGATTGCAATAAAATAGTAGTGCAATGAAACAGTGCAAAATGTCAGAACATCAGTCTATTGGTCACATCACGTCTTCTCATTCAGCTCGTCTTCTACATCGCTGGTTGTTCCTCTCACTGCCGCCATCGTCATTCACGGTGTCTGCTTCCCCGTCTCCTCCCACATCACGTCATCCTCCCTGTCTCCTCCCACATCACGTCATCCTCGCTGCATCCATGGCATTCGATACGCAGCATTTCTTAACCCATTAATGATGCTTTCTGGGGAAACGTCAGCCCATGCTTGCAAGATCCATTCACAGAGCAAACGTACTGCAGGCTTTTGGATTTTTCCAGACGGTGTCAGTGCGTGATGACCAGCCAGGAGCCACTCTGTGGATCTCTTGCGCAGATTAACCTTGAATGGTTTAACGACCACATCCAACACCTGCAGCTGGCTTGTCATTCCGCCCGGTATGATCACTAGGTCACCATTCAACTCTTTCACTTGCTTTTTGACTGGCTCAGTCAAGTGTCCACGGAAAGCATCCAGAATCTTCTTTCTGAGTCCCCCACGACGTCTGCCCCACACCACCTTGAGCCAGTCCACCACAAGCTCCGTCTCCATCCAGCCCTTTGCCTGGGCACCTACGATAATGCCAGCTGGCACTGCCTCTTTAGGTACAGTCACTGCCTCTTTAGGTAGTCACTGCCTCTTCAGGTACAGTCACTGCCTCTTTAGGTACAGTCACTGCCTCTTTAGGTACAGTCTTGCGTTTTAAAACCACGTACGGGGGAAGTTTTGTCCCATCTGCGAGGCGCGTTAACATGACCGTTACTCGGCTCTTCTCGTTTCCAGTAGACTTCACAATCACTGATTTGTCGCCTTTCTTATGCCCAGTGACAGATGTTGGCATGTCAAAATACACAGGCGTTTTTCTTTTTTCAAGTTGGTCGCTGTGTCTCTCCATTTCTATCTCTCCAGGTAACTGTTTTTATGTACTGTTACTTTAAGACTTTGAGTGACTTTAAGTGTCGTGCGGTGTCTCGGAACACTCGTTTGGCGCGATCTGTTGTTGTGCAATTACATGTGCAATTACGGTACATCGAAAAGTCTAAACCCCGATTATAAGACGACCCCTCTTTTTCAGATTTTTTTGTAGAAAAAAAAACCTGTCTTATATTCGGGTCAATACGGTTTTTTGTTGTACAGCCCTGTTCTTTGACAACAATCGTTCGTTGACAGAGGATAAGAAATTATTAATATTATTATTATTATTACTATTTCTGAAGATCCGAGACTCACCAGATGCCAGGGCGTTGTTGTCTAGAAGGGCGGAGAAATCTCATAGTTAGTGTATTGAAAGGCTTTCAAAGAGAAATTAATGAGTTCCTTTCTTTCCCACAGTTTGTAAATCACAGTCATCTTGTTCTCTCTTGGTTACTACAGGCGACTGACCTGGGGCCGGACCAGGTGGTTGCTCACTACAGGCTGAGGAGAAACACCACAATAACATGATTTGAGTATTTTAGGCGATACGGCCCAAATCTCCTATATGAAGGCCATTTAATATCTTGATAACATATATGTACACAGTATATAACACTCACGCCAAATGTCTGAATTCTTCAGACGAAGGAGTCTCGTGGAAACGGTGTGATCTGGGTCTGCATCAGGGAGAAAGCCTCGGTGAGGCCATGATGTGTCAACACTTAATGTGATAAAACGTGTGGAGCTCTGGTTTTGGCCGTGGATCCGTTCACCAGCCATGCTCTCCCTCCACACAGCTCATCCTTTATACTATGTTCCCATCAGCACATCTATCTCCCCCACACACACTGTGTATATACAGTGTATCTTTTATATATACACACATATACATACATACAAACATTCATATACCTATATACACACACATAAACAATCTATCTCCACATACACATATATACACTATCCACACACACAGATCGGTAGGTCGATATGTATATATATCAACCTATATATCTAGGTCTACATCAATATAGAGAAAACGTTTATTGAATACTTACGGAACTTGATGCACCACCAAATAAAAAGTACGGCAGCAATCACGACTAAAACGACAATGACTGCGATAACTATGCCAACAATCTCCCCGGCAGTTAAACCTGCAATTAGAGAGGAAGCAGAAATGTGTTAAAACACACACACACACACACACACACACACACACACACACACACACACACACACACACACACACACACACACACACACACACACACACACACACACACACACACACACACACACACACACACACACACACACACACACACACACACACACACACACACACACACACACACACACACACACTTGGTCTCGTCAACGATCAGATCAACGATCACAGTGGTGTCGGCACACAAGTCTCTGTCTTTAGGGCAACACAAACTCACAGCAACACGCCTTAACATGTGTGCCAGGCATCGCCTAAACGGGCAACGGAGGCCTTTAAACTGAGACTGAGACAGAGACAGAGACAGAGACTTTTTGAAACAAGCTCCCAAGGTCGAGTTTTTAGTTTAGTTTTGCTGAACGAGTTGCAAAACAAAAAAAACGCTCACGGTGACCATTCAACGGTCCCAGTTTGTCCGGGATCATAACCGGGTCTCAAGCTCGGTGTCCGAGTCCTGGCCAATATCAACACTAAAAGGTCTGTCTGTTCCCTCCTGTAACTTTGGAAATGAGGGTGACACGTGTGTGTGTGCGTTACATAAGTACACCTTTCAAATGACTTGCGAAGTTCAGACCTCACTAGCGTGTATCGTCTCAAACGATCGTGTTCTGCAAGCGCCACAATGACATAGTCATAGGACTATTTTGTGTGTTTGTCCCACTACAACAACAACCGTCCACTCATACCAGGACCTACCAGCGTCCGGGTTCATCCCTTTAAAGAGCGGATTGTCCACCGGCAGGCTGTCCCGGCTGACATTCAGAAGGGTCCTCAGCTGGCAGATGAAGCTTCTGTAGGACGTGTCCATGTCCTTCAGCTCCTTGCCGTCGGTCCACACGCCACCGTATGGCCTCCACTGGTAGGTGACCGGTCCCAGGTCCCGAGTGTCCGCCGAGCACTTCATAGCACACTGCACACCAACATCAACGCACACCAGCGGCTTGAGGATGATCTCTGGTGTCGGGGGGGCCTCTGGTAGGGGGTGTGAGGGGGGGGGGGGGGGGGTGAAAGAGCGGAAACACATAATCTCAGAATAAAAACCCTAAATAAGAACAAGACCACTACAGCTACTACACTACAGAGTGCTACCCCAGTGCTTTTGGTTCTGCCACAAAAGGTGGATCCCAGCCCACCAACCAGACACAGGTAACCGGTAACAGGTAAGCACGGTAGCATACACACAAACGCTTACTGATGACTCGGACGTCAAAGGTAACCGGTAACAGGTAAACACGGTAGCATACACACAAACGCTTACTGATGACTCGGACGTCAAAGGTAACCGGTAACAGGTAAACACGGTAGCATACACACAAACGCTTACTGATGACTCGGACGCCAAAGGTAACCGGTAACAGGTAAACACGGTAGCATACACACAAACGCTTACTGATGACTCGGACGCCAAAGGTAACCGGTAACAGGTAAACACGGTAGCATACACACAAACGCTTACTGATGACTCGGACGCCAAAGGTAACCGGTAACAGGTAAACACGGTAGCTTACACACAAACGCTTACTGATGACTCGGACGTCAAAGGTAACCGGTAACAGGTAAACACGGTAGCATACACACAAACGCTTACTGATGACTCGGACGTCAAAGGTCCTGACGGGGCCCTTCCCCGTCTCCAAGTGGAACTTTCCGCCGTCAGCCGAGGACACGGGTTCAATGGCCAACGCCAGGCTGGACACGTTCAGGTGGGTGCGGGCCTTGAACGGACCGTAGTATTTCACAGGGTGAGGGTGAAACCGATCGACCACTAGGTTTTCGTTGAATTTCCACCGGATGATTTCTATCGGTGTTGGAATGGCAGACAAGTCCTGAGGGGTCACGTTCAGCACCAGCCGTTGACCCACCTCCACGTAAACGGGTTTTTCTTGTGCTGCGACATAAACAACAACAACAAATACATTTGTTGGTTGTGAAAATAACATAACCTCTCACAGTCTTACCATCGTGGAACATATCCACTAACTAACAGAACATGATGACTAACATACCCACAGACCCTGTCATATTTGTCTGTGGTGTTTGTGGGCTTTATGGAACGGTCAGTAAAAGAGAGAGTCTATCATTTAAATCTAAATCTGGAGGATTGAATCCTCTTCATTGGTGACATACATGAACACACACAGTGAAATGTGTTTCTCTGCATTTAACCCATCCTAGTGTTAGGAGCAGTGGGGCAGCTATTGTATAACCAGCACCCGGGGAGCTAGGGTGTAGGGGGTCTGGTGCCTTGCTCAAGGGCACCTCGGCAGTGCCCCAGGTGTTTCGGGAAAACACCCGAAACACAACGGTTTTCTTCAACCGTTGACCTTCCGGTTAATGTGAATACATTAAAAAAAATGTATTCTCGATTCAAAACTATTCAAAACTCTATTCAGTACATATGGGTACTCATTTATAGGATATACTCCAGTCCGCTGTAAACTAAGAAAGGCGATGTGGCAAAGTAAAGTGTGTATGAATAAAGCCATATCCACTGAGCAGTAATGTAAACACACAAAGGAAAAGGGGAAAACGAGTCAAAAGTTTCAAAAGTGTCATCATTTGTGTACACTTAAATTGTCTCCATGATTTGTTTGTTTGTTTTTATCATGTTCTGTGTCTCCATGCTCAATCCGCCATTGCTCTAAAATGATCGGCCTGATGGAGTGAACTAAGAACAAGCAACTTAACACACTAATGTTAGACCAAACACTAATGTTACATACAACACTAATGTTACATCGATGTTAACACTGTTACATCAAACTTCGAACATCGTAGCCTCGTACAGTGTGCGTGTGCGTGTGCGTGTGCGTGTGCGTGTGCGTGTGTGTGTGCGTGTGTGGTAAGTTGGGCGTGGTTGGTTCTCGGTAGTTCATTTGAGGGGAGTAATAAGACACAACGGAACCTACCAGCCACGATCCACAGGACAGCCGACAGGACGGCGAACGTCATTGGAAACGCCATGGTGGTCGTTAACTCGAATCGATTAATCTAAAGTCTTTATTATAGATCACCGATTTACCGAAAACCCGATAGAAAAGACATTTCGCAGTCGACGACCGGCCGAGTCGAGCTTCACTTCCGCATACCACATCCGTAGACGTCAAAAGATGGCGGAAGACTCTTTCTTTCTTCTTCTTTCTTCTTTGGTTTTAATGGCGAATCGCTTCCACTTGGAGCATATATCGCCACCTACTGTTGTTTTATTTAATGTTCATGTTAAATCCTCAGACCAGTGTTTTTGAGAAACTTGAGGATCAGCTTGTTTATTTCATTTCTTGAGTTACTTGCGAATATTGCCTTGAAATCCATGTCCTTGATGTTATGTTGTTCCAGTGCAGTTTTCAGAATGAGCCTTTGCCTTGAATATTCCGGGCAGCTAAAAAACACATGATGTATTGTCTCTGATTGTTGGCAACCGTCACAATTGCCATTTGGATGTTTTCCAATCAGATGCAGTGATGAGTTTAGTCCAGAGTGACCCATTTTTATCCTGCTGATAATGCTCTGTTCTCTTCTCCTACTCCCCAAGTGCTTTCCGTTCCTACTTCCCTTTGGATCTGGTATAGATGTCGTCCTTTGGTGCTACTGTCCCATAACTTTTGCCATTGTTGCTTGATGACAACTTTTGTAACGGATTTGATTTCTGCTCTACTGATGGGTACCATAATATCGATCTGATTTGCTTTCAAACCACATTTTGCCAGTTGATCCACTACCTCATTCCCTCTAATACCCACATGCGCTGGAACCCACACAAATTGAACAACAATTCCCAAATGGACTAACCTAAACATGATGTGTAAAATGTCATGTAAAATATCCTGACGACATTCTGACGAAAAGTTGTTTATACTCTCCAGAGCTGCGCTGGACTCTCCAGAGCTGCGCTGGAGAGCAAATGACCACTCTCATTGGCTGTACTTCCTCTATCCACTGAAGTGCTAGTGAGATAGCCATCATCTCTACTGCGTATACTGCGATGTGATCACTCGTTCGCTTTCCTACTTTGACCTTTAACTCAGGAACATAAAATGCACAACTAGTTTGACCATTTTCGGGATTTTTGGAACCATCGGTAAATATTTGTATAAACTGCCCATATTGTTCATGTAGAACAGTGTTCACATACGCCTGCACATTGATTTTATCTTTCATTGAATGTAACCGTTTTAATAGGGATAAATCTACTATAGGTTGAGGTAGCAACCATGGTGGAACAGCTGATAACACTGTCGGACTAATATTCCATTCTTTAACTTTGAATTCCTTACATAATTCCGTAACACAAACACAAAAACTTTCTTTTTTAATTTTGTTACTTTCCCAACTTGTTTTTACAGATTGTTTAGTAGGGTGAGTATCATTATGGCCCTGTAGATTTGCCCAGTAATTAACAATTAACTGTTTCCTCCTCAAAAAAAAAGGTATTTCTCCAACCTCTACCTGAAGTGCCAACACTGGAGTAGATCTGACTGCCCCACAACATATCCTTAGTGCTTGTGCCTGGACTCTATCTAATTTTTGAAGAGAAGAGTATGCAGCTGAACCATACACTATTAGTCCGTATTCTATGACTGATCTAATTAAGGCTGCGTATACGTTCCTCAAAGCAGCTTTATCAGCCCCCCACTTAGTGCCTGCCAAGCACCTGGCGGAAGACTCGAATGTTCTGTAGCCTACTTATTTATTGTATGGCGACCCCTATGGGCGAAATGGTACCATGGTTTTTGGACCAATGTTTTCACTAGTACTGAGACACTGATAGTGAGACGCTGTTTCAGTATTAAAGAATTAATACTAATAAGAAGAAAACGTACAAAAGCAACAGGTATCCAGATACTCAGCAAATACCTTATAACAATACTTTTTTTAAAGAGTGAAACACAAACGTGGGCAAAACATATTGGGGAAAGAAGGCTGCATTTGAGGGCTGCATTTGAGTAGTGATGTGTCGGTCGCGAACGAGCCGGCTCTTTTTAGTGAACGACGGGAGCCGGCTCGCACCCGCGAAGTGTCTGGAGGCTCTTTGATGCAAGCAACAGAAGACATTGCAAGAAGGAATCCCTCAGCAGATGCTATGCTGAAAGTAAGGTCCTATCTGGAGGAGCCTCTTATCCCAAGAACCGCAGACCCGCTGAGCTGGTGGGAGTCCAAGCCTTCAGTGTACCCACGACTTGTGATGGTCATGGCACGGCGACTGTGCATTGTAGCCACATCAGTCCCCTCTAAAACAGGGCAGATAATAACAGAGAGAAGAAACCGGATCAACCCTCTAAGCTGAGGCACTTGGTCTTCCTCAATGCCAATCTGCCCTGAAAAGAAGAAGAAAAGGTTACAGTTTGATAGTTGACGGTGGTAAGTTCATTAGAGAGTTTTATACTGCTGTTTTGCACATTACAATACATTTATTTTTATTATGTTTTTTTTTAAATGATAGAGACTGTTATTTGCTGCTGTTTTGAGCATTGCAATATATTTATTTTCATTGTTATTTATTTATGATTATTTTAATTTTTTTAAGATTTTATGTCAGCTGTTGCTGTCTTTTGTTCTATAGTTTATACTGAAATAGAGCCCTGCTGTTTTGTTAGGGCTTTTTGTTTAAATAAAAATGTCAAATATACAAAAATACAGTAGCTGTCCCCTTTTATAATGTCTATGCTTAAGTTGTTCTAGGTGTTGCTATCTGCTTTGTGTAGCGTGGTTCTACAAGCAAGTCAGTGCATTCATTGGGTGGTATCAGAGTTACAAGGGTCTGTAAATGCAATGAAAACAATTGGCCACAGCAAATCATTTACAGTATATTACATTGTTTATTTTTTACTTTTGAATACTTCAGTACAAAGGATGTATTGAATAATTTAAGTGATATATGTGTACACGTATAAATAGTCAAAATAGGGCTAAATTTGATTGAATTCTAAAAGGTATATGTGGTAAAATAGAAGAGCCGTTTGGGAGCCGAAAGAGCCGGCTCTTCTTGGTGAGCCGTAGTGATGTGTCGATCGCGAACGAGCCGGCTCAAAGAGCTGGCTCTTTTTAGTGAACGACGGGAGCCGGCTCGCACCCGCGAACGAGCCGTTATTTTTTTTTTTACGGGTCTTCCGCGTACATGCAGTGACTGAATGTCACTGTCATGACTGCATGTCATGCTGTGCATCACGTGAGGATAGATAAGGAGGGCGGCGTGTGCTCAGTGCTGATGGCTGAACAGAGGGAGGGGTGACACTTCACACGGCGAAGTGTCAGTTTGCGTCGCGCAAATAAGATGAGTGAAAGTAGGAAAAGAAGCAGCATTTGGCTGCATTTTAACAATTGTGCAAACACAAAAGCAGAATGCAGAATTTGCAACATGAAGCTCTCATATAGAGCAGGGTCCACAAACCACCTCCACAGGCACTTGAGAACTGTGCATCCAACAGTTCAGTTGGAAGAACATAGTGGATGAAGAATTGGCCAAAATGATTGCAAGTGATTTCCAACCATTTTCCATTGTGGAGGACAAGGGATTCCGAAGCTTCACACAGGCTCTCAATCCAATGTATGTTCCTCCAAGCAGGAAAACACTCTCAAAAAACCATTCCGAGACTGTATGATAGAGAACGTGCTTCACTGCAGGCCAGGGTTTAGGAAGCTACTGCAGTTTGCCTTACCACTGATTGCTGGACATCAAGAACCATCACCTCTTTCATGTAAATAAAAGGTATATGTGGTAAAATAGAAGAGCCGTTTGGGAGCCGAAAGAGCCGGCTCTTCTTGGTGAGCCGAGCCAAATGAGCCGGCTCACTCAAAAGAGCCGGAATTCCCATCACTAGTGTGTGTGTGTGTGTGTGTGTGTGTGTGTGTGTGTGTGTGTGTGTGTGTGTGTGTGGGGTAAGTTGGGCGTGGTTGGTTCTCGGTAGTTCATTTGAGGTGAGTAATAAGACACAATGGAACCTACCAGCCACGATCCACAGGACAGCCGACAGGACGGCGAACGTCATTGGAAACGCCATGGTGGTCGTTAACTCGGATCATTAATCTAAACTCTTTATTATAGATCACCGATTTACCGAAGACCCGATAGAAAAGACATTTCGCCTTATCTTTCCACATCCGTCGAAACCGAAAATAACATCTGGGCGTTTCAGTGTAAAGGTAGTATTAATAATAAGAAAACGATAGGTATCCAGATACTCAGCAAATATCTTATAACAATACTTTTTTTAATGAGTGAAACACAAACGTGGGAAAAAAATATTAGTCATATTTATTTAAACAATTGACAAAATGTTCAGTCCTCCTATATTCTATACATATGTGCTACACGTTGGATGGAGAGAGAGACACACACACAGTTTGTGTAGCTTTAGAAGGCTCTTTGTTCCTTGACACCTGCTTCAAAAGCCACAAACTAGTCTACCTATGTCAATTTATATATATTGTGGTGGAACGTTATGGGAACATAATTCACTGTTTGTATTTAGTGTGTGTTGCACCACGGACCGGTTAGGGTGCGTACCGTGTTGTTGTTGTTGTTGTGGTGTGCTAGCTGGAGTAGCAAGTAGCAGATGTGTTTCCCCTGTTGTGAAACTTAAATGGAAAATAAAGTGTGGAGTTCCATACTAAACACGCCGCCTCCGACTCCCATTCATCGGCTGTACAATATATATATATATAATTTTTCAAGTTTATTTTTTATAAAAGTGGGCATAAGTCTCATAACATTCCCCTCAGATCGAAGCCCGGGCAGAATTTGGTTTTATCTTTCAAGTCATGAAGTTGTGAAGAAAAATAAGAAGATGGCAAACTTGGGTTCGAGCATGTGGTCCGTTGCTATAACAATACTTAATGCAGCAGAAAACAGTGACAGTCAATAAAAATAAGCATATTGTTATATGATACATTCAAACAGATTTTAAAACAGTGCTGTTCATAAAATCATTAATTCTCCAAGTCGTAACTTTAAATCACCTGAGACCAGCGGTAAGCTGGATTTCACGGCCAACCGATCAGGTTTGCCGTCTACAGCCCACTGCACTTCGTCCTAGAGACCTCATGTTACACATAGGTCATGATTATGAAGGTAATTCAAAAGTAATTCCCAAACAGTGAGCTGCTATGGCAAACACATTATTTTACCAAGAGTTAGTTTCAATAATAAAAGCTGCTTACACATAAAAAAACAACCTCAACAAACAACATTTTAACATGTGCTTTCACAAAGCTTCCACGGGAAACAGGATCGCTACGCCTCCGACACAAAAATAGTCCACAGTCGGTTGCGACCGCGTGTACGTCGCAGCAAGGTATCCGTTCGTCCGATCTTTGGTTGGCTGATTCAACGCGTTGCCGGATGTACAGCGACCTGATTGTTATTTTGGTGACAGCTGATAGTCTGCAGTAGTGGAGAGATGGTCGGCAGTCCCTTCGAGGTGTCGGTGATTCACAGGGAGACTGCTAACGCACGACTGCTGTGTGTGAAGGACAAAAAAGCACATGCCATGAACAAATGTACTGATTGTATTCAACAAAGCAGTTATTTTACATCCAAATCAAACTTATTTACGACGGGAAAGAAGGCAAACGTCCCAACGACAAGTTGGTCTCATACCGGGAATACATTTCATACCACTTGCGTAATAAAATCGTTAGATTGCAAAAAGTTTAGATTGTTTTAGGGCTATTTTTTTTCGGTCCAAATTCCCAAGCTTAACTTCTCATGGTAAATTTCCCGGAAACTTTCCACCCCTTTACATCTCTACATGAGACTGACCTTCTGCTGGGGCCTCCTTGGTTGGTTCATTTGGTTCTGGGTGAAGTGAAAACAATACAAAAACATTTAGGCAACAGTAGGATGAGATTTCAACACTTTGTACGGTTTTGGTTACAATCATCAATCATTTACGATTCAGTGGGGGTTTGAGCCATAAACTTGTGACGTGACGACGAAGACACCGTGACCAACCAGAGTGCTAGTTGTACCTCTCAGACTAATAGTATTAAGTTGTTTGTTACTTTGACCACTAGGAGTAGTGGATGTTCTATGATGCTATATAATGTTTGGTAAAGGAGCGCGTCGCCAGTTCTGCGAATTGGCACGGCAGGCTCCATCTCGCTGCAGCAGATGCTTTCATTTGATGCTTTGTTCAATAAAGACATTGAACTTAGTATCCGGACCTCTGAGAAGATTCTTATTCCACCCGAGTAGAAATTATACTACATATTGGCGTCACAAACAGGATTTGGTTAAAACGATTGTTGACCAGCTGCTGTCGGTGAAGCGAGCGCACGCGGGAACCGGCAACTGATCAGGCCGGGGTTTGAGGTAAGCTCTAAACATCTTCCTCAGAGCGCTTAAGTGCGTCTGCTTTTATTGACTATGATTAAGGCTATGGTTAACGGTTGACCAAATCAAAAAGGACCTCTTTTGGGGTTTATTGGATGGAATAGAGTAATTCACATGTCCGCTAAAAATTAAGAGTGAATGTACCACTTTAAGAGTACAAGAAAATCAGAAAATCAAATAAAAAAAATAAGTAAGTTACCACTTTAAGAGTACAAGAAATTCAGAAAATCAAATCTAATAAAAAATAAGTAAGTTACCACTTTAAGAGTACAATAAAACATAAACTCTAATAAAAAATAAGTAAGTTACCACTTTAAGAGTATCATAAAACATAAATTCGAATTACTTTTAAATACTTTAAGTATCATAAAAGTATCATCAAGTCTAATAAAAATAAGTAAGTTACCGTTATAAGCGTACCATAAGCGTGCCTTGGAAGATACTAAAGAACACATGTTATATGTTGGTAAATTGGGGCCCTTTGTGGACCTCGTGGTTATTTCATGGACCACGTGGTTCTTTGTGGTACTACAGGTATTGGTGGCACACGTGGCGTAGAACAAACGCAAGAGGCAAGAGTTTGAGTCGCCATGATCCCAATGTAAATCCAACCCGATGACGAGGTTGTTAGTATGCAAATGAAGAGAGAAGCATGGTCTCTCCTTTGTTCTGTTCTTTGTGTGGAACATATGGGTTGTTTCCACGTGATGCGAGTAAATAACCTACTCTACTAAACCAGAGGTAAAGCTTACCTTCTTGGTTTATCTTTCAGAAGTTTAATAACTTAAATCTAGTTTTCAGCGCGCTTTAGGCTGAATATAGGCTATTAATCCTCTTTCTTTTTTCAAATGTGGTGCAGTTTTCTGGGCCACCTATAATCGTTTCCCTATAAACATTTCATGTTCTGGTATGACTGTAGGATTGATATGGCTAATTCATTTCGGCTGGGTCATTCATACAGATTTCAATAAGAAAATATGTTTATATTTTATTATTAGTGAGATTCAAGGAAACAAGGCCAAAGCACCAATTCCTTGGACAGCCAGTAGGGATCTGAGGTCAGAACCATATTCAGTTAAACCCTCTCTCTCTCTCTCTCTCTCTCTCTCTCTCTCTCTCTCTCTCTCTCTCTCTCTCTCTCTCTCTCTCTCTCTCTCTCTCTCTCTCTCTCTCTCTCTCTCTCTCGCGTTCCCACGCTCTCGCTCGGGCGTTCTCGCGCTCTCGCTCGGGCGTTCTCGCGCTCTCTCTCTCTCTAGCTCTCTCTCTCTAGCTCTCACACACACACACACACACACACACACACACACACACACACACACACACACACACACACACACACACACACACACACACACACACACACACACACACACACACACACACACACACACACACACACACACACACAGGTTTGAACTTGGAAGAAGCAGCTAAGCTGGTATAAAACAATATAGGGATTGCGATCCCTTGTTTGTTGATTAATTTGAGTTGTTGATCACTGGAAGTTGTTTTATTTGATTCATCCATTCATTCATTCATTTGATTCGTTGATTGATTTTGTTTTATTTGATTAATTCATTCATTGATTAATTAGGCTTATTGATTAAGTGGAAGTTGTTTTATTTGATTCATCCATTCATTCATTTGATTTGTTGATTGTTTTTGTTCTATTTGGTTCATCCATTCATTCATTCATTTGATTCGTTGATTGATTTTGTTTTATTTGATTAATTCATTCATTCATTTGATTCGTTGATTGATTGATTTGTTTTATTTGATTAATTCATTCATTGATTAATTAGGCTTATTGATTACGTGGAAGTTGTTTTATTTGATTCATCCATTCATTCATTCATTTGATTTGTTTATTGATTTTGTTTTATTTGATTCATACATTCATTGATTTGATTGATTTGATTTGTTTTGTTTGGTGTATTGTTTTGCCGACTCATTTGATGGATAGGTCTAGAGATTACGAAAGAGCAGTTTTAGAACTATTCATGAGGGAAGGACAGAAGATGCTAAAAGTTGCACAAAACAGAAGAGAGAAAGCCCTGGATAGGAACTATGAAGCGGAGAAATTTACGGACAAAATGAACACCCCTTTTTCACACGTCTCCGGTGACTCCACCACCATACGAGGGAAAAGACACGCTCACTAGTCTGTATCCACAAATGCCAATCCCAAACTCTGACCAACTTCAACCAGATCGTAAAAGTAAGAAACAGAGGTCATCATCCCCAAACCAGAGAACCGTCAACCTTGCAAAAACATCATCGAGGAAGACGAGGAAAAAACATGGCGAGAAGGAAAGGTCAACAGGCCATGGACAGAGCTCTAGCGACGAAGACCAGTGTGCTGGAGGGTATGACCTACAGATCAGAAAGTTGATGGCGAAAGCTGAAAGAGAAGGGAGAAAAGTCAGCTGCAAAGATGAGACTGAAAGCGATTCAAGTAGCAGTGAAGAAGACAGTGGAGAGGATACCGACGGATCAGAAGCTGGAGGTTCCTCTACAGTCTCACCCAGGAAAGAAATGATAGACGAGATGGACGAAGAAGTTACCAGAATTACCAAAGAATTGAGATTTATCGACAGAATAAAGGAAAAATTAGGAGCTGAAATAAGTTTGGCCCCAGCAGTCTTTGTTAAAAGACAACTGGGAGAAATCAAGAAGCTTTTAGCAACTCTGTTGGGTGTGTCTACAATGGAAGAAATCCTGGTGTCAACTGGGCTTCAAAAAGTGGGACTGAGCAGCATGGCCAAGAATATCTACCAAATGGACCACATAGCAATTCAGGTGTAACGGTTTCGCAAACGGGAACATACTCTGAGGGAGAATCTGGAGACAATCAGGAAAGTAAACCAAATGCAATTAATGAAAGAGGCTGCAGTTCTGCAGAATCCACCTCAACCGCAACAAATACAGCCACCCCCAAGACAGGCTGCTCCTCTGCCCCCTTACCTACAGCCCAACTCTGGACAACAACAACATGGGGGGCAAGGAGGAAGAGGAGGTTTTGGACAACAAGGGTACTTCCCCCAAGTGTCTGGACCATGTTACACATGTGGAGAAATGGGACACCGGTCTCGCGAATGCGAAATGAGACCAGAAGTCAACAGGGGTGGACGAAGAAATGGAAGAGGAGGTTACCAGCAGCGGCCACCCCAAAGACAGCAGTGGCAGCAGAGACCACCCCAACAACTGTGGTGGCAGCAACAACCACCCCAACAACCGCGGGGGCAGAAACAGCCACCCCAAGAACCGCAGTGGCAGCAAAAGCCACCCCAGGGACCGGTAAACCCATATAGGGGCCCGGAAGGGTTATAGGGGTGCCCAGAGAATCCGAAAGGGGGGTGTCAGCTGGTGGTGCATAGGCCGGAAAAGGAACCTACCATCTGTGTGAAGGTTAACAATCGTCGCACGTCACACACCTCCCTATGTCTGGAGAACATATAAGGACAGTCGGATTTGAGGGAATAAAACAGCTGATACCCACCACAAAGCCTGCGGAACTCCGATACAAGAATCAAAGAGCTATTTTACCTATTCTTGTGTCAAAAAACACCCCTATTGGACTTCTTGGAAGAGATACACTATGTAAATTGAACTGTACAGTGAAATGCACACCTGACGGCTGTCAGGTAGAAGTACCTTCTGAATATCATCAGTTATCCATGATGGTAGAAGAAGACGCTGCTATGGTATATTGGCTAGGGGACCTTAGCCAAGACCTCATGGAACCAGCAAAGCTGTGGGAGAAGTTCATTTCTGCAAACATCCCCGGTGCTAAACCACCTGAATATCCATCACACTGTACGCTTCAGTACTCGAAGGATGCCACCAAATCTGACCCAGACGATTGGCTAAAACACCAACCTGAACAAACTCAACTCAGTTCCGGCTGCATAATTTTGGGACCACAAGGAGCGGCTATGAAGATAAACAGAGATGATTATCTGAACCAAGAGCATAAAATTGAAGGTGCTACACTGGCTTGCCAGGGGAGCCAGCCCATGTAGCAAGGGGGGAAGTGAGAAGGAAGATCACAAATGAATATGGATTTTGGGCTCCATATTTGTTGGAAAGAATTGACCATGTCATAGGAAGATGCATGGTTTGTTTGAGAAACATATCTGTTTATGTCGCCCACAAACAGGCACAAGAGGACTTGAAGGAGCGAAAAGATGCCATTCAACCAGGCGACAAAGTGTTTGTCAAGATCTACCGGAGGAAGTGGCATGACGCCCGACGAGAGGGACCATTCGAAGTCATCCGCACCACAGGAACTGCAATTCAGATCAAGGGATCTCCGACTTGGTACCACCTACATCACTGCATTAAGGCACCAACAGACCGAGATGAGGAGGAGGTACCACAAGGAGAAGAAAAGGAGGCACCACCTCAAAACAGAGGTACTGCTCCCGACTCAGATGATGACATTGAGAATATAGATGATCGCATATCTCCTTTTCCAAGTGATGCCGAGTGCCAGTTCCCAGAAGATACACAACACGGAAGATTCAATGCACTTGATTTACGAGATGTTCCAGAACAACCAGAGCCAAACCCAAGAGGCCAGGAGGCCTCCCCCACTGACTCCAGAGAACCAAAGAAATGCCCTGATCCAGTCCAGTCAAAACGCTCAAGGCCAGTCAGAACCTCGGTCAAACCTATTCGACTCAAAGACTACGACATTGGAGATGTCAACACGGCATAAGTCTCTGAGGAGAAATCGACGAGCAAGACAAGGAAATGAAGTCACAGGAATGAAAGGGAGCTCAGTCATACTCCCATGTAACATTGGACTCTATAAAGCAGACGCTGTATGGACAAAACAAAACAGGAAACTCAGCGAATTACACTCAAATTCCACACATGAAAACAGAATGAAACAATTTTGGAATTGTTCACTCCTCATCAAAGATGTCAAACAGGAAGATGAAGGACAATATGAATGCAGAGATCCGATTTTTCCTTTGTTTAACTATAAGAATACAACCCTAACAGTACAAGAGAACAGTGAAAATCTAACACAACCATTAGCAACTTCAATGGAAACAGAAACTCTCATGACTCTAAGTCCACGCAGCTACTTTGAAACCAGCTCCCTCAAACTCAAGTACAATCTTTGTCTCTACCACCATCAACACACTGAGACCGGATTATCTGAACACAGAAGCCTCCACTGCGAGTATAGCCTTGACTATCGTAACCAGAATCCCACAAGATCCAGAAGGACTCCAATAGAAGCAACACAACCAGGCTTTGGAGTTGGTCTAATTGTTGTGATACTGATAATCAGTTGTGCTATTCCTATCATACGAGGAATGATAACGAGGGGTATTGGTAGAGCGATGAATATACAGGCAGTTCAGATGGCTATCATGCGAGCAGAAGAGTATGAAGGCCGATGTTTGTGTTCAATTCCTGAAGATCAGTACGCAGTACTTAAACATCAGAGTGTGTGAAGAGGTTGTAGATGTTTGAAGGGATTGACTGCAGACTGACAGAGTTTTCCTTTGGAACCCTGGTGACCACAAGATGAAACTGATCTTGTGTTTCATTGGTGAATTTATTTGTGTTGTATTGAAGGATTTACTTTGCAAGTTTTATTGAGATTTGTTTGTGTTAACATTGTTACATTTCATTTATATCCTTTATGTGTATTATTCTGTTAATTTTTTTATTTTTATTTTTATCAATGCCGCCAGGTTGGCAATGTTGTTCTGCAGATTGACACTGGGGTTAGTCACTCTGCAAGGGGGGAGATGAAGGTTTTCATTGATAAACATTTCATTGATAAACATCTCTAAATACATATGTTGTTGAGAACTACACAGCGATGGGTTACTTTCAAGTATAACCTATTCAAGCATGTTTACATTTATGTCATACAATAATCAAATACAATGCATTTTTTGGTCTATTATTCAGAGTCAACAGGACTAGTGGAAAGGGCTAATGGAACAATTGCATTGAATTTAAATAATGTGAAGAGGCTTAACTAACATGTTTGTCCCTTATATGATACTTGGACACAGTGAGGAACCAAAGCAGCTAGAAGATGCTAACTACATGTATAAAATGCCTCACATCTGTCTATGAGTGTTTGTTTGAACAGGAGCAGGCAGCCGATCCAACCTCAGACAAACCATCACCCAGGGGACCATCACCCCAGGTTGAGGACTGGGTATACGTCTGCATCTTAAAACCAACGTGGGTCCAGTCAAACGTAGCGATCATACAGACAGTCATCATCTGCCATCCTGGTAGATCTCAGCGGTTGTAGTCCAACACAACCTACATATGGATTCCATTGAATAACATCACACCATGCAGATAACAGGGGTTTTTCTTCTACAGCAACATTAAGAAGATTTGCTACAACAGCACATAGATAAAATACCTGATTTAGGGAATCATGGGCCCCCTAGGACCATAAAATACCTGATTTAGGGAATCATGGGCCCCCTAGGACCACTGATCGTATAATATCTTTTATCAGGATGATAATGGGAAAGTTGAGATACCTTAGAATTGGTATTACAGGTATGATGGGTCAACTCATTCCATTGATATTGTTTTTAAATACATATGTGATTTAATAATGTTTTTGATTAACTAAGATTTTATTTTTCAATATGTTTTTGATATAATGCATATAATGCAATCAAAAGTGTGGTTTAATGGTTATGAAGCCTATTCGTATCAGATGAACAGATTTTGTGTTTGTTTTGATTGTGTTTAATGTTTTGTGCTTAATTCCCCCCAGGGAATGGTGAATCATAAATGAAGACCTTAAGGAATGTAATCTTGAATAAGAAAACATGGACATTGTTTTACTATTGCTGAATATCAGTGTTTTCATTTTGTGCTACATATATACATATTTACCAGAGAGTATATTTACTGAGATACCAGAGAGTAATAATACTACATTATGCAATATTCACAGAAAGGGGTTTAATCGGAGTTGCAATGCTTGAACTAACGCATGCATGAACCTTGTGAACAATTAATTTTACAGGAAGTCCTGAAGGAGAACAGTGACTGTGGTTTTTCTCTGTATGCAGTACAATCGCATATGGTTTTTCAAATTGTCAGTTAAATTGTGCTATGACTCTATGTGAATAATATGTTAATTGCACTGTTAATTGTGAAATGGAATGATGATGCAATTGAAGGTATATGATGTTTTTTTATTTGTGTGAACATTTTTGTGTTGGGACTTCTTTATAGAGTCCCAAAGGGGGGATATGTAGTGTATTTTTAGACACTAAGTATAAAACTAAAACACTATCTGTGATACTGTATGCATTGTAAGGGCCATGCGTGTTGAGGCGACCAAAAGGCGTTGCCAGGAATGCGACCCCCTGGGGTTGCCGGAGATGCGACCAGCAGATATGGCCAGGAATACGACCCCCTAGGGGGTTTGAGCCTAAACTTGTGAGTGACGATGAAGACACCGTGACCAACCAGAGTGCTGGTTGTACCTCTCAGACCAATTGTATTAAGTTGATGTTTGTTACTTTGACCACAAGGAGTAGTGGATGTTTTATGATGCTATTGTCTATATAATGTTTGGTAAAGGAGCGCGTCGCCAGTCTGTGAATTGGCACGGCAGGCTCCATCTCGCTGCAGCAGATGCTTTCATTTGATGCTTTGTTCAATAAACACCTTGAACTTAGTATCCGGACCTCTTAGAAGATTCTTATTCCACCGAGTAAAAATTATACTACAACATCAACCAGTTCTTACTGGGCTATCCCCAGACATTCCCAGGCCAGCGTTGAGATGTTATCACCCCACCTGTACCTTGGTCTGCCCCGTGGTCTCCTCCCAGCTGGATGTACCTGGAAACATCCAGCTGGAGGCAACCAGGCAGCATGCCCGAACTAGATGCCCGAACCACCTCAACTGGCTTCTTTCTACGCGAAGGAGCAGTGGCTCTACTCCGAGTCTCTCACAAGCTTCTCACCCTATCCCTAAGGGAGATACCAGCCACCATCCTGAGGAAAACTCCTTTCGGACGCTTGAATTCGCGATCGTCCTTTCGGTCATTACCCATAGTTCATGACCATAGGTGAGGGTAGGAATGAAGACTGACCAGTAGATTGAGAGCTCTGCCTTCTGGCTCAGCTCTCTTTTGGTTACAACGGTGTGGTAAAGGGCATCCAATACCGCTCCCGCTGCACCTATTCTCCGGTCAATCTCACACTCCATCCTCCCCTCAGTCGAGAACAAGACCCCGAGATGCGATGAACAAATTGACCGATGAATAAATAGATAAACAAAGCATTAATTTTACATCCAAATCCAACTTATTTACGACGAGAAAGACGGCAAACTTCCTCATTAATTTTACACGTGACCCTGTTGCACTGTTCTACGTATTATTTCTTATTTGTTACTTTTACTTCTATGGTTACGATGGTTATTATTACTTCTATGGTTACTAGGACTAACCTGGCCCGTCTGGTTCCCCCTGATGCTCCGCTTGTCCTTTATGAGCTGAGGAGAAACAACAGGATAATATTGTTAGAATTCTGAAAACTACAACACAATCTTCCCATGACCGTGGAAAAGAAACATTTTCAGTTTTGGTCGATTCTGCTCTGTCGTACATCAACGCCGTGGCAGGACAAAATATTCCAACAATAAATCATTTGCTTTCTTGAGCCTTCATCATGTCCTCACCGACTCAGCGGGTGGTGGATCCAGGAGTCCCGTATCTTCTGGAAACACACATGGAAGGGCAGAAATACCATATTTAGCGTATGACTGTTGCCATGCTAAACGACAAAAAAAATGTTTTAGTCTACAAACCTTACTGGTTGTGAGTTAAAAGCCCTGAACGGAGGCACAAGACCTATGCCAAGAAACGTGACAAACTGAAACCTGAGGCTGCCCTTTACAAAGTAGTGAGAGTAAAGTTGGTCTCGTACCGGGAATACATTTCATACCACTTGCGCTATAAAATCGGCAATTGAGTGTTTAATGTGAAACTAACTTTAGCCCGGTCACCTCCGCTATGCTCTCCTCAATATAGGGTTGCAAAGTTACATGAATTTTCAAAGTTGTAAACTTGCTAACTAACTTGGGAACTAATGGGAATATATGTGAATTGCATTTTGGGTCATTTATAATACTGTAATTACCTTGCACCCTCAGACATAAATATAACCATTTTGTTTTGTCATAAGCACCCATGCATTCAAACATTCCTAATACAAATTAGAAAATGATTGAACAATGAACAACTTCTTAAGGTTTTAGTTGTAGGTTTTTATGAGGCAGTAAATACATCCAACATGTTTATAAGACTACAAGGACACATCGAATGTATTTAAAAACAATTAAAGTTTAGATAGTTTTAGGGTGTTATGACCCTGGCCTAGGGGGACCAGGGAACATAGCAAAAAGACAGGGGAGACGCAGTTTAACAATAAATTAGTGTTTATTAAATAATCAAAAGTAACTAAACAAACCAGGGATAAACAGATGAGGTGTGGAAATGAGTAAAGTCAGTAGTGTAATGGGTGTATGCATGAGTGGATTGTGTGTAGTGTGTGTGCAAAAGTCAGATGAGCTGGAGCAGAGCTCGAGAGGACTGGGGAGACAGGCTTTTATAGGGCTTGAGCACCCGGGCCCAGCTGCACGCCAATTAGGCTGATCGCCATCAGCTCACTGCTCCCCAAGTCCTAGAAATCAATGAGAGATAATTGAACACAAAGCAAATGCAAACCATATACCCTAAGAGTGACATAACATACTATACAGGGAACCGTCACACCCCCCTCCCCCATAAAGATGATAAGGGATCACCGGCATCCAATTTACATTAAATATACTGTGGTGGAACGTTATGGGAACATAATTCACTGTTTGTGTTTAGTGTGTGTTGCACCACGGACCGGTTA
The DNA here is from genome assembly GCA_027704905.1 of Muraenolepis orangiensis. Taxonomy (NCBI): domain Eukaryota; kingdom Metazoa; phylum Chordata; class Actinopteri; order Gadiformes; family Muraenolepididae; genus Muraenolepis; species Muraenolepis orangiensis. The sequence continues at coordinate 20,153,984 of CM051006.1, forward strand.
GGGTGCGTACCGTGTTGTTGTTGTTGTTGTGGTGTGCTAGTTGAAGTAGCAAGTAGCAGATGTGTTTCCCCTGCTGTTAAACTTAAATGGAAAATAAAGTGTGGAGTTCCATATTAAACACGCCGCCTCCGACTCCCATTCATCGGCTCTACACTGGTGACCCCGACGTTTTCGAGATAGATTCCGAAGACATAGTGAACATGGCTGATCGCGATGTTTATATTAAACTGCCGGAGTTTTGGGAACATGCCGCTACAGCGTGGTTCGCACACGTGGAGGCACACTTTGCCTGCCGCCAGGTCCGTGACGAGGACCTGAAGTATTTTCACGTGGTGGCAGCGCTGGGGAGCTCCACGTCGTCCAGGTTGGTCGGTTTTGTCGCGGATCCTCCACGCCACGGCAAATATGAGGCGATTAAAGCCCTTCTCCTTAAGACATTTAGCTTATCTGCTAAGGAGAGGGCACGCCAGATTCTGGATATTCAGAGTTTGGGGGACAGCAAGCCGTCCCAGCTCATGGAGAAGATGCTGAATCTGCTGGGGGGGGAGGATCCCCGGATTTTGTTCGTGGAGACGTTCCTGCGCCACTTGCCGCCCCGGGTTCAGACGGCGCTGGCCAACACGACCATTACTGAACCCCGCGCCCTGGCTGAGGAGGCTGACCGTTTTTTCCTGGCGACCCAGCAGCCCGGTGCAGATGTGCTAGCTGCAACGCTCAGTGCTCCCTCGCCGGTTAGGAGGGCTTGGGAGGAGCAGACCGCGGCGGTTCCAGGCCGGCGTGGGGACACGGGGGAATGTTTTTACCACGCGCGGTTCGGGGCCAAGGCGAAGAAGTGCATCGCTCCCTGCAGCTACAAGCCTCCGGGAAACGAGAGGGCCGGCGCTCGGTAGTGGCCCTGAGCGTTGGCGGCACGAGCGGGCTGCTCTTCGTTAGCGACAGTGTCTCGGGAAGCCGGTTTCTCTGTGACACGGGCGCTCAGCGGAGCGTGTTTCCTGCGTCGAGGGAGGACGTTGCTCGAGGGGGGCACGGACCGCAGTTGACGACAGCTAATGGCAGCCCCATCCGCACTTATGGCGTGAGGCCGATGTGTTTATGTGTTGGGGGGCAGCGGTTCAACTGGGATTTTGTCATAGCAGACATTTCTTTTCCCCTCCTCGGGGCAGATTTTTTATGTGCTCACGGGCTCCTGGTGGACGTGGGAAACAAACGCTTGGTTGATGCCTTGACGTTTTCCTCCCTTGTGTGTACGCTTGGCAAAGCGGCGTACAACGGGCTGTCAGGTTCGCTGTCTGGTATGGACAAGTACCTCAGGTTGTTGGCCGAGTTCCCGGACCTGACGGAGCCCACTTTCTCTGCGCCCACCACCAAGCATGGGGTGGAGCACCACGTCACCACTGAGGGATCCCCGGTCTACGCCAGGGCCCGGCGGTTGAACCCTTCTAAACTCGCAGTAGCGAAGGCAGAGTTCTCAACTATGGAACGCCTGGGTATCATCCGCCGGTCTGACAGTCCTTGGGCGTCTCCTCTGCACATCGTCCCCAAGCCTAATGGCGGTTGGCGCCCGTGTGGGGACTACCGCCGCCTCAACGACGCTACGACACCGGACCGCTACCCGGTGCCGCACATTCAGGACTTTTCGGTGCACCTGGCGGGTAGGCGGGTGTTTTCTAAGGTGGACCTAGTGCGTGGATACCACCAGGTGCCCATGCATCCCCTGGACATTCCCAAAACGGCGGTGATAACGCCTTTTGGGTTGTTTGAGTTCCTGCGGATGCCTTTTGGGCTCAAGAACGCCGCGCAAACATTCCAGCGCCTGATGGATTCGGTGCTGCGGGACTTACCGTTTGTGTTTGTCTACCTTGACGACATACTCGTCGCCAGCACTTCTGAGGAGGAACACCTGTCTCACCTCCGGGCCCTTTTTACGAGGCTCAGCCAGCACGGGTTGATAATCAACCCTGCAAAGTGTCTTTTCGGGGTGTTTGGCATTGACTTCCTTGGGCACCGCGTCACCAAAGGCGGAGCATCACCCCTGCCGGCGAAGGTTGAGGCTGTCGCGGCGTTTCCCCGCCCGCACACGGCCCGGTCACTCCGTGGGTTCCTAGGGATGGTGACCTTCTACCACCGTTTCATCGCCCGGGCCGCCCACATTATGCGGCCGCTGTATGAGGCATTGAAAGGTAAGGCCCCCATCCAGGAGATCGAATGGACGACGGAGGCTGAGGTTGCCTTTATGGAGGTCAAGACCGCGCTGGCTCAGGCGGCCTTGCTGGCGCATCCGTCGCCCACGGCCCCCATCTCCATTACCACCGATGCATCGGACTACGCAGTCGGGGCGGTGCATGAGCAGTGGGTGGACGGCGCCTGGCAACCACTTGCCTTTTTCAGCCGCCAGCTAACGCCCAGGGAACGCAGGTACAGCGCTTTTGACCGGGAGCTCCTTGGACTGGCTGGCGTGCGGCACTTCCGATTTTTGCTGGAAGGCCGTGAATTTACGGCGTTCGTTGACCACAAGCCGCTCACGTTCGCCATGTCCAAGGTGGCGGAGCCTTGGTCTGCTCGCCAGCAACGACAGCTTTCCTACATCTCGGAGTTCACCACGGACATCCAGCACGTGGCTGGTAAGTCAAACCTGGTCGCAGATTGCCTCTCCAGGGTCGTCATCGGAGCCGTCCAGTTGGGCCTCGACTATACCCGCATGGCAATGGACCAGGTCACGGACCCCAGCGTCCAGGCCCTGAAGGGGGCTGATGTGGGGCTGCGCCTGGAGGATGTGGTTTTCGGCGACGCAGGCGTTGCTCTCCTGTGTGACGTCTCCACGGGCCAGCCGCGCCCAGTCGTTCCCACCAGCTGGAGGCGTTCCGTGTTCGAGGCGGTGCACAACCTGTCGCACCCCGGCGGGAAGCCTTCGGTGCGGATGGTGGCCGCGAAATTCGTCTGGCGGGGGCTCAAAAAGGACGTGAGGGCTTGGGCCGGCACGTGTGTGGCTTGCCAGCGTGCTAAGGTGCACCGCCACACGAAGGCCCCCCTGGAGAAATTCCTGGTGCCTGAGAGGAGGTTTGACCACGTCAACATCGATCTGGTTGGTCCATTACCCTCCTCCCAGGGTTTTTCCTACCTCCTAACTATGGTGGACAGGACAACCCGTTGGCCGGAGGCGGTCCCACTCGCGTCGACAGCGGCGGCTGACATAGCCCGGGCCTTCATTGCGACATGGGTGTGTCGTTTCGGCACCCCTTCGGACATTTCCTCAGACCGCGGTTCCCAGTTCACATCCGAGCTCTGGAACGCTGTGGCCGGGGGTTTGGGGGTTAAGCTCCACCGGACAACCGCTTATCACCCTCAGGCCAACGGTCTCTGCGAGCGTTTCCATCGCTCCATGAAGGCGGCCCTCAGAGCCGGGCTGACGGACGGTAATTGGGTCGACAAGCTGCCTTGGGTTATGCTGGGCCTGAGGACCGCGCCTAAGGAGGATCTGCGGTGTTCCACGGCTGAGATGGTCTACGGTCAGCCGCTGAGGGTTCCAGGGGATTTCCTTCCCAACGCATCGGCCCCCTGGTCGGCGACGGCCCAGCGAGTTTTCCTGCAGGACGCCGCTAAGGCCTTTGCTCCGATCCCCACTGCTCAGCACGGCACTCAGGTGTCCCGGGTTCCCGTGGGGCTTCGCTCAGCGGAGCACGTGTTCATCCGGCACGACGCTCACAGAGGCCCCCTGCAGCCTCCTTACGACGGGCCTTTCCGGGTTTTGGAACACGGGGGCAAGCACTTGGTGGTCGACCTGGGTGGCAAAGCCGAGCACGTCTCGGTGGACCGGGTGAAGGCTGCTCACCTGGACTTGGACCAGCCGGTGGTGCTGGCACGGCCTCCGCGACGGGGTCGCCCCCCGGCCTTGACCCCTGTCACCAAATTGGGGCCTGCGATTCCGGTCCCACCTCTTCCAGCGGCCGCCCCTGTAGAGGTCGCCTCCCCGGCTCCCGTTCTCCGGAGTCGTGGTGGTCGGCCTGTCGTTCCTCCCCACCGCACGGACTTTGTGTATGAGTGAATTCTGGGGGGGCTTGTGTGGTGGAACGTTATGGGAACATAATTCACTGTTTGTGTTTAGTGTGTGTTGCACCACGGACCGGTTAGGCTGCGTACCGTGTTGTTGTTGTTGTTGTGGTGTGCTAGCTGGAGTAGCAAGTAGCAGATGTGTTTCCCCTGCTGTTAAACTTAAATGGAAAATAAAGTGTGGAGTTCCATATTAAACACGCCGCCTCCGACTCCCATTCATCGGCTCTACAATACTACCTATCTACTATACCAAACCTCTACTCCAATGGCCGCCCGCACCCTGTCACAGGCCTCCACCCCAGCAACCGGATCCGAGGGAGCATTTAAGGGGTGAAAGACAGAGGCAAGAGGAGGACCTACGGAGACAGTCAGGACCTCAGTCATGAGGAGCCCGTGATAACGCATCAGCCACCACGTTCCCCGTCCCTTTAACATGACGGATGTCCAAGGTATAGGACTGCAGGAACAGTGACCACCTTATCAACCTCTGGTTTGGACACTGATCGATGCAGTCTTCCATTCCTGTAAAATCTCTGTTTTATTGGCTTCCAGCCTTCTCAGGACACCGTCCCCGCTGGCGGCTGGGTAGTCCGCTATGGGCTGGCTCTGCGCGGGGTCGTGGGCTGCGGCGGGCCCCTGGAAGGAACAGCACAGGGTCCGGAAGAACGGCACCAGATGGCCGATGGACAGCAGGGGCCGCTGGGTGAGGAGAGGGAACTCCAGCGTCTCTGTGGACGACTCCTCCGCCAGCCTGTTGGATGCCCCTTGTTGCAGCTGTATTGCCTCCAGTATTCGGAGGACGTGCGGTTTGCATTCCTGCTCTCCCTCCAGGAGCGCGTTGTCCGGCCCGCTGTAAAAACTTCTGGGAAGTCACGTTTACTTTCATCCGCTTCCCCCGTTACCAGGGGAACGGACGTCACCACTGCCGGCGGTGGAACCCCCGCCCACACCCGAGCACCAACCAGGTCATTACCCAGGATCAGTGTGCGAACTATACCACGGTCTCCGGGGGAGCCGGGATTTTTATTTATTTTTGGGGGGGGGGGGGGCCTGCAAGCAGGCGACACTTTTTTCATGAATCATAAACTCTAAATATAATTTTATTTCACTTATTTTACACCTTTGAAAAAAAAAAACATGCCCAAAATGGAATTTATTTGGTCATCAGTATTTTAGAGAGCTCCCCCCAAATTTCACAAACCATGTTCCCAGGGGAGCTCATGTCACCACTCCAGTTCGCACCCTGCCCAGGATCACTGTCACCCCTGGAATCGGCAGTGCTGGGCGCACAGCAAGCTTCTCCCTTAAACAGTTCACATTTGAGCACCACTTTATGCAAGGGAACCAACAAGACATTCATGTTGTCTATGCCCCGGATAGGCACCGCGTCACCCGTGTCAGAATCATTAGTTAAAGGGAGAACACCAGCCTGAATAAATGAGTCAAAAGCCCCAGTGTCCCTCAGGATAGTTACAGGTCAGGTACTTCTTCCCCACCTTGCACCAAAGACACAGACCCCTTCATGATAAATGGACGGTAAGAATTCAGTGCTGCAAACGATGTGTCCTTGTTTTGACCGAAATTAGGTGAAACACAAGTGGACACCGGACAAATTGGAGCGGCCATGCCAGCTCCTTTTGGTTGCGAATTACCTGCATTGAAATTTGTAGTCCTGGGAGATCCGTTTAACATAAAACATTCTGATCTCCAGTGACCCCGCTTATGACAGTAATTGCAAACCTTCTCCGGCTCACACCAATAACTACTGTTGTCATTGTTATTAAATCGGCCATAAGACTCCTTGGCAACATAATTGCCACCGCCCACCTTAAACTCTCCACGGTGCGTCAAGACACAGTCATCAGCGAGAGCCGCTGCGTCCGCCGCGTTCCTCGCCTTCTGCTCACTGATATACGTCGCCACTCGAGCAGGAACAGAATTTTTAAACTGTTCCAAAATCATCAAATCACATAACTCTTCAAAATATGTTACCTCCGAGGCGTTACACCAGCGGTTAAAATAGGTGGTCAAATCACGTGCAAATTCCAAATGACTCTGTTTGTCATGTTTTTTCCAAAACCTAAACCGCTGTCGGTACGCCTCGGGGACGAGCTCGTACGACTTATGCACCGCAGCCTTAACCCGAGAGTACTTTTGACTGTCAGCAACACTCATTGCCGAAAAAACCTCTTGTGCCCTACCTGTTAAGACGCATTGTAACATCAACGTGCGTGCCGAGTCGGGCCATTTACGCATGTCGGCCACACGTTCAAACATTGTAAAAAATGCCTCAGGGTCACGTTCAGAAAACTTGGGCACCAGAGGTAGATTTCCATTAATATCAAAACCCCCCGCGGACTGTCCGGCAGGTTCTGTAGATACCTGTGCCGCAGCTGAAATCTTACCATCCCTTATCAAATCCAACCTGGACTGCTCTACTTGCACTTTAGCCTGTTCAGTCTGCTGTTTTATTTTTTCAATCACATATTGTGTTTCTAGCCTCATTCTCTCCTGCTCAGCCTGCAACTTAGCTTGCCACTTAATTTGTTCCATCTGCAGTTCCATTAACTCTTTTTGTTGGTCGAACGTCAACCCTGGCATCGCTGCAGGTAAAGGCACTGCCGTTGCAGCATCTAACTGAGTAGGAAGATAAGTCTTCTCTGGCTCTACATATTCCTCTAACAAATCTTTTTCAAATAAATGTATTCTTAACACTGCCACTAAGGTCTCCTTTAATTTCTTGTCACCTGACCCGATTCTAATCCTGTAATGCTCTGCTATTTTAAGTAACTGGTCTTTGGTGCACTGAAGTAACAGTTCCTCAGAAGGAGAATCCAAAAATGCCTCTAGGGTAACCATCCTGGCTAATGTGCGCTTTGTTAGTCCCCCAGCTGGTAAACCAAACAAAAATACAAGTGCCCCTCTATTAAATCCCCAAACTAACTCCACCCGTCTTCATGCCGGTTTGCGGAAGGTATTTATGCACTGAAGGCCACCGCAAAGGCCTAGCTCATACCAAGGGGTAGGAAAGGCAACCAATAGCTGGCGACCCGCATGCACCCCGCAGCTGTGCCCCTGAGACGGAATGCGCACGCACCGGTACGCACCTGCAACAGCCGCACCTTGCACCTAAACCACCCCCCGGCCTAAACCCTGCGACCTCTTTTACCCCCAGACGCTAACCCGCACCTAACAGGGACACTCATATAACACCAAAACAAAACCAGCCAGGCAACTTTTTTTAAATAATTGTTTTACTTAGCAGCACAAATACTACCAGGAAAAACAACCCCACCCACAAAACTTCATCCAATACTGTAACTGTAACTTATCTAACAAATTTAACTGATTAAATTCCAACCAAAGAAATTAACTGCATCTCCCGAAGTCCAGACAAAAACAAGCGTGTAACATCGCTTTGTCTCTAATCACCGGACCGTTGACCCAACAGGACTACAAGGGAATCCCCGGATTGATTCCCAAATGACGTCACTCCATTCACAAAACTACGGCGCAAACGAGCCCTTAATCAACTGCCAATTCGGCCAATTGACCCCTGCGTCGCCGCACAAACAAATGCAGAAGG
>CM051006.1:20162619-20172619 GCA_027704905.1 Muraenolepis orangiensis
GATGTAACGTGTGTCTATTGAGATTTAATTATTATTATATTATGTATGTGTATATATATATATATATATATATATATATATGTATGTGTATATATATATATATATATATATATGTATGTGTATATATATATATATATATATATGTATGTGTATATATATATATATATATGTATGTGTATATATATATATATATATATATGTATATGTATGTATATATATATATATATATATATATACCCAATTCCAATCCTGTAATGCTCTGCTATTTTAAGTAACTGGGGTGGGTTTCCCGATAACGTTGTCTCTTAGCGTGTTACGAAGACTTGAAAGGTATACCTTACTAAAGTTGTTTACTGTTCTACGTGTGTTCCCCGAACTATCCCTTAGGCGGTTGCTTAAGGTATAGCTTCTTACGTCCGACGTTGTGCTGAAATCAATGACTCGAGAATCGACTTTTCACTCCAGGTAGCGACTGTTTCACCGCGTTATGAGAGGATGTGGTGTTCTTTATCAATAAAACACTGCAGGAATACTAAAGAATATTGCATTTATCATGACTGAGAACATATTCATAGAATTTAAAACTTACAAACTCAATTATCAAACGGTAAATCTAATGATTGCCTACAGGTGGCACGAGCCCGCCACCTCAGATTGTGATATCAAGCCTCTTCCCGCTACACCACCTCAGCTAATTACGCCACCTACCAGTACACCTTATTGGGCAAGAAAAGGTTGATTTAAATATTTTTTATATCATTGTCATGGTGCCTTAAATAACTTTGCAATTAGGGTTGATTAACCAGCAGCCCCATCACATAACTGGTGTAGTTCACAATTCTCTCTGATTGGCTGACAATTTCAATAAAAGCGCACCAACAAGAAATTAACATTAGATATGTAACATGAGATATGTAACATGAGATATGTCAGGGCAAAAACATCGCAAAAAGCGGTCCGCCAGCTTCACCAATGTGGAGATGGAGGTCATGCTGGATGAGGTGGCGCTGAAACGTGAAGCACTGTTTTCGAGTTTTAGGAGTTTAAGAGGCGATTTCATGTTCAATAAAGTGCAAAATGTATCCACCGTAATGTACAATTTCGGCATGAAAACATTCCCATTAATGTGGTATTTTTGTTGTATATTATTACCGTTATGAACTACATATTGATTCACAGATTGAAATTAAACTAGGTCAACAGCTGATTTCAGAGGCTTGCGGGTCGGAACAGTGGTGGCCACTAGCGGAGTGAGCTGACAACATCGTTGTCAGCTCAGAGAGGTCCAGACCTGCCCTACAAAAGTGTCACTTACGGAAGGTATACTTAGCTAAGAACGTTTCGGGAAACACGGCGAGACGTTAAGGTACAGCTTAAGGTGGAACTTACGAACGACGTAGCGTTAAGAAGGCTTCGGGAAACGCACCCCTGGTCTTTGGTGCACTGAAGTAACAGTTCCTCAGAAGGAGAATCCAAAAATGCCTCTAGGGTAACCATCCTGGCTAATGTGCGCTTTGTTAGTCCCCCAGCTGGTAAACCAAACAAAAATACCAAGTGCCCCTCTATTAAATCCCCAAACTAACTCCACCCGTCTTCATGCCGGTTTGCGGAAGGTATTTATGGTTGTTCTGTACCTAGTATTGTAGTGTTTACTGTCGTACCCCAGTGTTATGGAGTTGGCTGCTACGGTCAACCCTACAGCACTGGGTACTAGTTATGTGTAGTACATGTTGTAGTTCCAATAGTATTCTGTAGACTTATTAAACAGTATTGTTCTCTGTGTTTCAGAGCAGGAGGCGCTCTTGTCCAGGAACCTCAACTTCCAGACCCTCTTCAACCAGGAGGCAGAGCCAGCAGTGAAGACATAGTCATCTCAACAAAAACCTCAACAGGCCCCATTCTATATCTCTCCCCCCCGGCCCCCTCGCGGGGGGCCGGGGGGGAAAAAATAAATAAATAAATAAAGCTAAGGAGACCAGCCTCAGTGGGACTTAAACATACATCTCCAGAGTTGATACTCACCAGCTCACTCCGCTAGGCCACAGAGTCACTGGTAGAGACATGGTCATTTACTTTACAAAAATGTATTATATAGGAAAGGAGACTAACCTCAGTGGGACTTGAACCAGTGTCGCCAGGGTAGATGATCACTAGCTCACGCCACTAGGCCACAGAGGTTGTGATATAGTCAGTGGTTATATTTGACATTTAATTTATACAAAATATTTACTTTTACAAAAGTATTACCTTTCCAAGGAGACTAACCTCAGGGGAGTATAACTAGGATATCCAGGATTGATGGGCACTAGCTCACTCCACTAGGCCACAGAGATGGTGCATGTTTCATGATCGGCGGTTATATTTGTCATTACAATGCACATTTGAACAGTTTTTATGAAACTACTATTGCAGTACTTAAGCCCAGACCTTCTGAGCCTTTAACCAAACAGCTCTCCACTGCACCACCAAGACGGCGCTCAAAATCTAACTTTGTTTTAGCTTAAGAAATAAAGGCATCTTACTTGGATTACCACAAAGTCTCATATTGGTTTGTTTTGGGACACACGTGGAGCAGCGTGGGTGGTGCCTTACTCAAGGCACTTAGGCAGTTACTTGGTGTTTCTGGGACTTGAACCGACGACCTAGCAGCTCCCAAGACAAGTCCTTACCCGCTGAACCATGGATGTCATAATACCAATAGTATCCCTGGATCAGTGACGGCTGATGGTTATGAAACTAGGGGAGGGAGGATTTTGTCAGTGTTTTAGTGGGTCATTTTAGCAGACAAGCCAAACTGAATTGAAACCTATTGTGATCTGAGGGGGAAAAAGCATTGACGAAAGAGCTATTTAGCGATTACTCTATTAATGATGAAAATAAGAAAAATATGAATGGAAGTTCTATGCACAGTGGCTATTTCTACCAAACAAACCAAATTTAATTGAGTGAGATTGAGGGAGAAGTGTATTTTGTGTAAAGTATATTTACCTGTATTTAATTAAAATAAGACATACTATCATAAAGTAAAACCAGTTATGCACGTAAATCACATCAATTGTTTAATGGCGACCCAAAGAAACACCACCTTGTCCCGGTCAGCCATGCTTTCTGTTGACGTTTGGAGTCACGCTGAACGCTTTGAGGAGGAACTCCAAAGTTTCAAGTCTGAAATACACGACTCACAGGTTGTCTGGAACGCAGAATAAATGAATGACACAAGATCGATCCTTGCATGATGATAACCCGCCCCCCAAAACTCTGATTGGGTATTCAGATGAATACCCAATCAGTATTGAGATGAATACTGAAACATGTCTTCACCGTTGAGGTTCCTGGACCAGAGTGCCTCCTGCTCTGAAACACACAGATTAAGTCTACAGAATATTATTGGGACTACAACATTACTACTACAGACAACACATAACTAGTACCCAGTGCTGTAGCAGCCAACTCTACAACACTGGGGTGCGACAGTAAACACAGGTTCTACTGTCAACACAACTCAAGGTGCTACTAGGTACTACAATATTTGATAATAGCATTACACTTCTCAATACTAGGTCCTCTATTGACTGATTAACACATGCTAGATCAATACGTTTTTATATTTAAAATAGATTAACCTCTAACCTTTAAGAAAGAAATGAAGTGTCACCTGACCTTAAATCCTTGTTGGGTTCAGGGGGCGTTGCCATGGCAGCGCCGCTCATCTGGTCCTGCATGACCTGTGATTGGTCAGCAGCTACACACAGGAAGCAAATTGATAGAATTATACCATTATACAATAACTTTAGATTAATAAAGTAACAACTTAATGTCATTCTGGTCAATATGTCATTACTCTAATACAAATATATATTTATAAAAATAACAAGAATTACTCCAATACTAGTATAACATGAATTACTCCAAATTCTTAACACATTCTATGAAATATATAAATACAAAAATAATAGATTATTGAAGTATATATATAATTGAAGTATAATACAATATACATATACATTTATATGTATTGCATTCACTTTAAACATATTAACACAATTCAAGGACAATTTTGAGTATCAGTTTAATATCAAACTCAGACTCTTTTGGCTGCACATTCATATCAACGTTGAGAGTACACTACAATTAACAGAAAGTAGACACATAATTCAATCTTAGTAGACAGTGACATGTTACATTAATATTTCTTGTCAATGAACAAACACAACCTCACATTCATCATTACACAGCGTTGACCTGTACAGTTTAGGCTGATAATATAAGTAACTTATTCAATATTAACTCTGACGATGAAAAGGGTTAATGGGCCCAGGTCGGTGAAGAAGAGGTACAACATGCTTCATGTTTAATAGAACATTAAATATTAATACAGGCTCCACTAGAAAACCCCTTGGTATATTGAGAACTCTGATAAGAGCTGGGAATTTCTGGACTTCACTACATAGAGAGTGAAGTCCAGAAATTCTACCGAGAGCAGGGGGTTAAAGCAGATGCTTTTTCCTTTAGGAAAGTGACTGAGATGGAGGTCCAGGAAAAGCTTAAACATCTTGACACCTCAAGGGCTACTGGATTAGATAACATCCCTGGTAAATTTTTGCAGGATGCTGCAGGAATCATTGCCCCTTGTGTAGCTCACATTGCTAACCTAGCCATAGATACAGGAACATTTCCAAGCAAATGAAATCGGCGAGAGTTATTCCTCTCCACAAAAAGGGAAACAAATTGGAACCGGGTAACTACAGACCTATTTCTATCCTGGGCGTCCTTTCAAAAACCATTGAGAGGCTTGTATATGAGCAATATACAAGCCTGTATTTCTCCACTAATAACCTAATGTACAAATACCAATCTGGTTTCAGGAGGTCCCACTCCACAGACACCTGCTTGCTGTTCCTCACAGATTACATCCGGAAAGAGGTAGATGAGGGAAAGTTCTGTGGAATGGTAATGTTAGACCTCCAGAAGGCATTTGATTCAGTGGATCACAACATCCTGTTAATGAAGCTTAGGGCTCTAGGCTTTAATGAGGCAGCTCTGAAATGTATTGGTTCCTACCTAACAGGGAGACAACCGGTGGTAGATATAAATGGAGTACTCTCCAGCCCTCGGACAGTAGAGTGCGGGGTCCCGCAAGGGAGTGTATTGGGTCCGCTCCTATTTCTCCTGTATATTAATGACCTGAAAGCAGCTTGCTCATGTGACCTTTTTTTATATGCGGATGACTCCGCCTTACTAGTGTCTCATAAAGACAAACAAGTGGTTGAGCAGATATTGAGTGCAGAACTAGAGAAGGTTAGTGACTGGCTAGGCTACAACAAGCTGTCCCTCCATGTGGGGAAGACTGAGTCCATCCTATTCGGGTCAAAGGTCAGCTCAGAAAATCGCCAGGTTTTAACATTAGAATAGGAGATACTGTTCTCACCGACAAAACATCTGTGAAATATCTTGGTTGCGTCCTGGAAAACAGCTTATCAGGGGAAAGCATGGCTCAACAAGTACTTACAAAGATCAATAACAGGACTAGATACCTAGCCAGAATCTCTAATTTTTTAGATCAGTCAGCGATGAAAATTCTTGCTGGAGCACTCATACAGTGTCACAATGACTATGCGTGTGGCTCCTGGTACAACAGCGCCCCCAAAAGTCAGAAATAAAACTACAGACATCACAAAACAAGCTAATCAGGGTAATACTAAGGCTACCTGCCCGAACCCACCTTGACCCATCACACTTTGTGAACATGAGATGGCTAAAGGTGGAAGACAGAGTCACCAATAGGGATGTGCCTAGTTCACAGAATCGTGCACGGGGTAGTGCCAGTGTACTTCAACAACTACTTCAACCGAATCAGGGACACCCATGCATACCCAACTAGGCGTAGCTCAACTGACTTTGTGCCAGTCAGATTCAGGAGTTGTATGGGGAAGGAGTCATTTTTGTATTCTGCAGCTGTCTTTTGGAACAGTCTGCCCAGTGACCTGAAAATCGTAGTCAATGCTGTTAGATTCAAGTCCAGCCTGAAGACATGGCTCAAAAGGGACTATAATTAACCTAGACACTCAGCAAAAAGGCACCCTTGCATGTTTATGCGTCTGTTATGTATATAAATGGTAAATGGTATATGTGATGTGTTGTTGTGATGTCATGTCTGTATGATGCATGTCTAAGCATCTCATTTCCCTACCCCCCTACAAGGACCACAATGGAAATAAGCTCTGAGCTTTCTTGTGTACATCCTTGGCAGTATCTCCTGACTGTGCTTTCTGTCACATGTTATTTTTTTTATATATTGTCAAATAATAAGTCATTCATTCATTCATTCATTCATTAAAGAACATACCGGACTCTAACATGGCCATTGGGACTAATGCGGTATAAATCAATGCACAATCGATATACGTGATGTACAGTTAATCAGCAAAAGTTTTAAACATATTATCAAGAAGTGTTTTCCCATGTACCCCACCCTTTAGATGAACAGTGTATGAAGCTTTGATGTATTTACTCAGCAGCATAAAGAAGTGTTTTGGGCAGTTGAAGACTGTGTGAGAGCGCTGTGTCTAGGTTGTGTAACGGGAGGGGCAGGATACCGGTAAATGAAGAGGCCGGAGGGTAGAGAGGAAGAAGAACATGGCGGGTGGTTTCGGCCCGAACAGTCTCCCCCTCACACTGTAATCAGTTTGAGAAACAGATTACAGCCAACCACAGGATCAACCAAAACCGTCTCCTCCTCACACACAGGCACTTTAAACTCCAGCACTGGTGAGAAAGTATGAGACAAGATGAGGAGAATGATGAGAAGGACCACGTGAAGACCAGAAGAAGACCAGTAGTTCGGGTGAACTACTGACAGGCAGTGAACTGGTTATCTGGTCTGTCGGGCGGGAATCTCGGGCTCTCTGTTCCATGGAATATTGTATTGAATTGTATCGGATCTCAGCAGTCTTTAATACATCTTTTATGATTCTAAATTCTGTTTTGAGTTTGTTGTTGATTAGTTTGTCTCCGTTTCCCCGGTTGGAGCACAGTTAATATGTGTATCCGAAGATCGGACTAATAGAGCGAAGATCTGAACACAACACTAAAAGCTTGAAGTTAGAGAGATATTAACTTTAAAGTGTGAGATTTTACAACTTTAAAGTGAGTGAGGGTTAATAAATTGAAAGTTAGTGATAATTCATAAATGTAAAGTTAGTGGCAGTTAATAACTTTAAAGTTGAAAGGAGCTCCGAGTTAGCTGGTGGCTAACTAGCACGCTAACACGGCGGTCTTAATGTTTAAACTACTGCTAAATACGACGTCCTGTGACACAAACATCTCTATGGATTCATAGTGGAGACGGTACGTGTTGCAGAAGATATAATGAATTAATTTATAGCTCGTTATAATGTTGTTGTCACGACTTACCAGGTTTACAATGTTGAGTTTGACCACAGATGAGACAACTGAAGGAGGAGACGCAGACTTTGTTCTTCTGTCCACAATAATGAAGTGGAGGCGGATCACTGCCCCCCGCTGGACGACTGAGGAAGTACAACACGTTACAATTACTAAACACACACGCCAGTGGTGGTTGTTCACGATACTGATGGATCGGTCATATTGGGCTCCGAGATGATTTATTTAATTTTGGGTGGGTGTGATTGCTCAAAAGATGTGCTTTATCTCGTAGTGACCACTTTTAATAATCGCCACTATCTTGGAACAAATAAGACATACTGGTCTTGAACTGCCCGCGGGAAGAATGAACATGTAATAGTTTTTGCTGTCTACCTTTGGGTTTTTAGAGAAATGACTGACTGTTTCTCTCTGCGTGTGTGTGTTGTAATCTGCTCACTCACTGGCTGTAGCGATTTGATTGGTTGAGCAATGTCACGTGAGAGGAGTTGGGCCCTTGTCGTAAAGACAAGAAAAGATGCGCCGGTTAAAATACAATAATTATTGGTGCAATTTCCGACAGACCGTAGAAAGCAGCTCCTGGCCACGTGCCACGTGTAGAAACACATATATGAGGTGGATATTAATACTGTAGCCTATGCGTGTAAGAAAATCGAATAAATATTATAATATTATTATTATAATATTATAGTGATTGTTATAATATTATAATATTTATTCGATTATAATCAGTGGCGGCTGGTGCATTTTTCACCAGGGGGAGCTATACCATTTTTTTTATTTACAATTACATATTGTTAATTACATTATATACAATTACTTTTTGTATTGAAATGTCACCCTTCTGTCAATCACTTTCATCATGGCCACGCAAGGCCAGCTCAAAGGCACCACAGAACTTCACACAGTCTATTCTTTTAGACAGGATGTGTTTTTGTCCACCTCCTCATTGTGTTGACAGATCCCTATCCTGTAGCCTTCATCAAGTTGAACAGCTACACTGTTAAAAATGATTTGTTGACTCAACTTGACGAAGTCAAGTCATCTTGTTGCTTTGACTGAGTTAAGTTTAGTCAAGTTGATTCAACATTTAGTGTCAAGTTGATTACACTTCAATAAATTAGTTGATACAACTTGTAGTCTGTTGACAACTTCATGTGTCAAGTTATTTGGACTAGATATTAGTTAAGATAACTTAAAAAGATGTTGGTTAAACATATTTTCAGTGGCGGCTGGTGCATTTTTCACTAGGGGGGGCTATACCTCCCCCCCCCCCCTTGGACTTCACGATCGCGATATATATATATATACCTGCTTGTTTAAATCACTCACGAAAACGATATCAATCACTCAACAAAAATATATATATATCGGCACACACATATATATGTCAGTGTTTTTTGTCAGTGTGTGCCGATATATATATATTATATATGTGT
Source organism: Muraenolepis orangiensis (assembly GCA_027704905.1). Taxonomy (NCBI): domain Eukaryota; kingdom Metazoa; phylum Chordata; class Actinopteri; order Gadiformes; family Muraenolepididae; genus Muraenolepis; species Muraenolepis orangiensis. The sequence goes on from CM051006.1 coordinate 20,171,463, forward strand.
GTGTGTGTGTGTGTGTGTGTTTTTGCGTATGTGTTTGGGCGTGTGTGCGTGCGTGTGTGTGCGTCTGTGTGTGTGTGTGTGTGTGTGTGTGTGTGTGTGCCCGCAGAGACAGAGCATAATATGCTTTTCCTAGTAGTACACTGTGACGCACACAAATGACGTCTTCCAAGGCAAGACGTTTTGAGGACGCTGATTGGCTACATTTTATGTCACTCGTTTATATCTTGAATCAGCAATTGGCTAAACTGCTACAGAGACCCGCCTCCGTGGGGCGATTTGAAAAGCGCCCCAGCAGCATCGTCATACAAATGCGCCCTTAAGGCTGCAGTGTACTAGGCATATGTGTACTAGGAAAAGCATATTATGTTGCGCAAATTATTTTAAAATCATATTTTACACATATTTCTGGGTGCATTCCATATTTTAAACATACACATATTGACAATTTATATATATATATTTTTTATTTTTATTTTGTTTGTGCGTGTGGTTTAGGAGGGGCGGCGCCCCATCGCCCCCTATGGGCCAGCCGCCACTGCTTATTTTATCAAGTTTTTACAAATGTCTATCAAGTTGGCTCAACATGTAAAACTTTGTTTGTTCAACTTCTATTACCAAGTTAGCTTACCAGGACAAGCAAACCAATACCAAGCAAACCAAAGCTATACTATAAATCTAAATGAGAATTAGATTAACCTAAATATTAACACATGTAAAGAATTGCTGAAAAGACATTTCAATCAGGACTTTTATTACAATATCAAGAACTGTATTCCAACTCCAACCCACACACTCATTAACTGTTCAGTGTTAGTTTTTCAATTCAAATAAGTGTGTCAATGGATGTCAACATATAAAGACCTTCCTTGGGACATGTAAAAACAACACCCTCCAACACACCATTGCTTTTGCTCGGGGCTGCTCAAAAACTGAAATGACACGGTCCCATAGATAAAACTGTAATTGAGTGACTTGTTAAACAGTCCATTCTGAGGAGTAAGTGTGCAGGGTTGCTGCAGTAAAGTAAAGTAAAATGCAGTAAAACATAGAAAATTGTATCTCTCTAACTGAGAAACTTAACTCAAATGTCAGTCTTTCCTGCTCTGCCGGGTCCACAGTAATCCGGTTTCCCTGCTCCGCCGGGTCCACAGTAATCC
>CM051006.1:20177619-20182619 GCA_027704905.1 Muraenolepis orangiensis
GTGGCTCAGCAGGCAGGGCCTCGGGCGGAGGTTTTAATGGTGGAGTTTTAACGGTGGCAGTTTTCCGTTCTTTCTTTTTCTCTTTCTTCCGGTGAATCTCTGGTGTTTCCGGGTGGGGGGGGGGCGTGTTGGGGGGGAGGGGGGGGGGAACAAAAGCTCCCACTTCATTCAAAGACGTGACGAACAAGCAGTTGATTTATGCGCACAATAATAACATTTAAAACGCCTGATGACCACATCCTGCTGCTCCGAACACGTCGGGCCGTCGGCCCGTGGGTTCGAACAGAAAAGAGTCAAGCGACAAACTAAAGTGACACACTTTTCATATACATATTTTAAATATACTGTAATTAGGAATTGCCTTGATTAGTGTGATTAAATCTGTCTGTTCAATATGTCATCCATCCTTTTCTATTCGATTAAACGGGGTGTAATCGGCATTTCACAATGTGTCTCACTGTGTCCCAACCTGTTGTTGTTGTGAAAGAACACACGTTTATATTATTATAGATGTACATATTCCGGGCCGATCAATGCCCGCAGCGGGTGTCCGCAAGGGGGAGCTGTTGGACAACAGACTCACGGTTCGAAGCCTTATCGCTGTCCATTTGAACTATAATGTTATTATAATCAACTTCATCATACTATTAATTATATCATTTTTCTTTGCCTTCGCACATTATTATACATTGTGCTGTGAGTTTTTCAATTTCACACACACCAATTTATGTGTGTGTGAAAATTTGATGAAAGTGAAAATGTTAGGAATTCGTTTTAAGTGAAATGTGTAAGATGTGGTTCTCATATTCGACGTAAAACACGTAAAACATTTTTTCAGGTAACTTAATCCATGACAAACGCAATTTTTGTGAAATATTTTGAACAAATATTTCAAGCACTAACAAAAATAAAATGACCTTGCTCTGTGCGGTTCCTTTGAAATATAACAAATTAAAAAAATATATATATAAAATGATTTTATTCTATTTATTTGTAGGTTTAGAAATTGTGAAACCCAATCAACTCACAGCGTTATGCTACCACGATATTACCTGATGTCCTCACATAAATGTTCAAAAGTTGATATCAACTACCTTTTCCAGGAAAGGGATATGAATCATTTTGTAAAAGTAAATGTATTTATGTATTATGTAAAGATATGCACCTTTCTTCCTGAAGTCGTAACCCTCGTAGCGCAGTGGCCTATTATCATTTTAAAGTACAGACTAGTATAAGCTTGACACACACACACACACACACACACACACACACACACACACACACACACACACACACACACACACACACACACACACACACACACACACACACACACACACACACACACACACACACACACACACACACACACACACACACACACACACACACAGAGAGAGAGAGAGAGAGAGAGAGAGAGAGAGAGAGAGAGAGAGAGAGAGATGGAGAACGTCAAGTGGTCTGAATAAGCAAGAGGGTCTTGCTGAAGCCACTTTACTCTGCAATCTGGTGGAAATGCGTCTGAAGGCGACGCGTCCACTCGAGACCCACGGGGCGGGATGGGGCGGGATGGGGCCCCGAATCAAAGCCTCCCCCCCGGGGTCATTAGACAGATAGGTGAGTGAGGGACACACAATTAGGACTCATTGGCTCTCTTGCATATTCCCCAGAGCTGCCTCTCATCGCCGCAAGACTAATCATCCCCCAACCCGGGCCTGAAATGGAGAATATAGCCCCCATTTTGTTTGTATTATTATTATTATTATTATTATTATTGTTGTTGTTGTTGTTGTTGTGCTTCCTCTTTTCTTTTCGCCATCCCACACGGCGTTTCAATAAAGGTATTTGAAGTGACGATATTAGATGCGGTATAGCGCTGGGGGCCCCGTGTCCCTTAATGATAACTAATGGCGGTCCGGGGGCCCTCGCGTCGCGCGGCGCTTGTTGTGAAAGGCGCGCGGCGCTCCTGTCATAATATTAACAATAGAGCCATTTATCTTCCTCCTCAAATGAGGCCGGGTTTATCAACTCGAGACGAGGAAGTACAAAATATGACTTTGGTTTGGCAAGGATGCAGTCTCTCTCTCCCACTCTCTCTCTCTCTCACTCTCCTCTCTCTCTCTCTCTCTCTCTCTCTCTCTCTCTCTCTCTCATCTCTCTCTCTCTCTCTCTCTCTCTCTCTCTCTCTCCTCTCTCTCCTCCTCCCTCTCCTCTCTCCCTCCCCCCCCCCTCCCCTCTCTCTCTCCTCTCTCTCTGCCTTCTACTCTCCTCTCTCTGTTCTGTTTCTAATTTGGCCTCCTAATCATAAAAGCATCACCAAGCCAGAAGCCATCGGCGGGGCTAAGCTGAGAGGTAACAAAAAAAAAAAATCGCCATTTTCACTCAAGTGGACCCGACACAACAACACACGGAACACGAGGTGGACAAAGACACGCATCTCCAACCCGTCAGATCAAATGCCACAGCCGTGGATATATACGAGAGAGAAGAGAGAGAAAGAGAGACACACACACACACACACGGACACACACACAAGCACACACGCCTTTCCCTAATCTATATCTATTTGGAGTCGTGCGCCATTGGCACACGGACGCGCGGAAGGCGCACTCCAGGGTGTACCAATCGACACAAGGTCTGCGCGCAATTGCCACCATAATGCGGGTCGACCTGCTCGGTTCATTTGAACTCGCTCCCTAATGGCCGTCGGGGGGGGGGGGGGGGGGAGAAATAAAATGCTCTCAACCATTTCGCCTCCCCTCGCTCGGCCTCTGCCTCCCTTTTACCGTTCACTATCTCCTAAAAGCATGCGTTGTGTGTGTGTGTGTGTGTGGTGTGGTGTGTGTGTGTGTGTGTGTGGTGTGTGTGTGTGTGTGTGTGTGTGTATAGGTTGAGACCTCCCGACGGGAGAGGTTCAAAAGAAGAAGACACACACACACATTTAACAAGGCCTAATGTCGCCTGGCTGGGAAAACATCCAGCGACATCCAGCGACTAGCAGCTACCACATGTTGGCTGTGTGGATGAAGCGTCCAATGAGCCAATAATGAGCGCTAAAAACACAAGGAATTTAAAAATGACCGAAAGACAAAGAAACGTTGTGCTCGTTAAGCGCAAATGTTCCTCGCTAAACAAACCACGCAGTACAATAAACCCCACGATGCGTTTTCATTAGCGACCTGTAGCGGCTTGAGTCCTAGCTTTGCTGTATAGCCTACTTTTCAGATGACAGTTACTAAATAAAATAGTTGTTATATTTTATATTGAGGGGGAAAACTAATAGTATTCATAATTATTATATTCACGAGAAACCTAAAACAGAACCAAAACCTAGTTCTCTGCTCTTTGTAACTTTTAAAGTAACATAGTGCAGATTTAAGCTGTGTCTTTAAATCGGTTTTTCTTGTGCTTTTGCACATCGTTAGTGAACTCACGGTCTAAAGCGCTTTGGAACTGTTTTCCGTGGACGTATTTCTCACATTACAGTCCATGTCCGCGTTGGCAGCCTTTCCGACCAGCTATTATTCGAGTCATTCGTCTCCATTTGTACGTAGCAGATGTTTCTCCGTGTCCACAGCAGGGCCTCCCCGACGGAGCAGGACGGAGCAGTGTCTTCTTTTAAATATTTGCACATGTCCATATTTGGGTTTGAGTAGGACTCAAGTTAATGGTCATGCTATCAGGCTCCCAGTCAGCGCAAACATGTGTGTGAACTGCTCACGAGTTTGAAACATCAAAACTTTAAGAATTTGAATTTAACTGACGGACAAGATCACTTATTTCGTGACGAACTGGGGGGATTGGAGGGGTGCTGTAGTGTTGTTCACTTAAAGCTGCACTATGTCCGTGTTCTCATTAGCAGCCTCTAGTGGCCTGAGTTGTAGCGGCAAAAGTGAACCTGAATAAAACGATTTATAGATTTAAAACGATTGGCTAAGTGGATTGGTGGATGGGTGGATGGGTGTTTTTTATTCTTGAGAAACTAGTTCTGATATTTTTCAATGGAGTAAATATAGTGGCAGTGGAAAAGTGCCGCTTTAAATGCAGAGTTCTTCTTCTGTTCGACTGATGGAGATGTTGAGAGACACTAATGAAGGAGGTTTTTTAGATTGGTAGATATATTTGGTCAATATTATGTCTGTCGTCTCTGAAGGGAACATTTCACATGCAGTATTAGCCTGGAATTTGTATTTATTTATTTACGTATGTTGTATAATAGCCAGATTTGGAGAACGAAACATAACTGTGAGCACCTATGCAGCATAAGTATGATCATATCTTAAAAGCATTGACTAGTTTTGTTTAAACTGAAAACAAACATTAATATCATGCATGCATATCTGTTTAAAGCATATGCATTTCCTCTTAGCACTTTCTTCTTGTTAGCGCTATTTCTTGTTTGGCAGCGCTTGTTAATAAAGCTTTAGCTCATTGTCTCTGAGTGTGTGCTGCTGTCATGGTAGTCCCTGCTCCATGCTCTTATTGGGTCAAGTCTATGAGAGCCCACTTTCAGCTGAGGAAGGAAATGCAATGCATTATATATTATGTTATTATATATGTGTATGTGTATATATTATATTATAATGGTTTGTTAGGAAGGAAATGCACACATGACTTTTGGTGACTAGTAGTTCTCTTGCCTACCTGTTGAATGACCTTACTGTAATGTAATGAATTATATTATATGTTATTATATATGTGTATATGTATGTATATATTATATTTTTATGGATTGTTAGGAAGGAAATGCACTTATGACTTCTGGTTGGAGTTCTCTCTTGTTTACTTGTTGAATGACCTTGTTGTAAGTGGCTTTAGATAAAAGCCATTACATGTAATGTAATGACATTACATTACATTACATGTAATGTATTATTTTTCTAAAAGGCCTCATTATTGTTGTATATGGGGACGCAGAACAATGAGTGAAGCTAAATTAACACACAATGTCAAATAAATACCATGATAATAAACCAAGAGCAGATCATGTGAAAGGGTAA
>CM051006.1:20190358-20215358 GCA_027704905.1 Muraenolepis orangiensis
TATCTCCATCTCTCCCTCTCCCTCTCTCACCCTTTCCTCTCTCACCCTCACCCTCTCCCTCTCTCTCTCTCCCCCCCCTCTCTCTCCCCCTCTCCATCTCTCTCTCTCTCTCTCTCTCTCTCTCTCTCTCTCATCGTCTTTCTCCCCCTCTCTCAACCCCTTTTGAAAACATGGAAACGTGAGCGATTGCTTGTGTTTTACGTTTGGGTTTCACTCAGAGCTCCGAGCCTCCCCCCGATGCTCTGTGATGTGCACCGCTCACTGCACTGCACTGCACTGCACTGCACTGCACTGCACTGCACTGCACTGAATGCAAATCTGGTCTGAGAGCTCTATAAGTCACTGAGGACAAACTGTTCCCAGGTGGCCATGTGAGATAAGTCAGGATATAAGAACAGACAAGCAGCCTCCTCCGACACCATGAAGGAGCTAAATTAATGGAGTAAATGGGGTGAATGGGGGATTTAAGACAACTTCTGCTGTCTGATAATTAATGCCTCTCACACACACACACACACATACACACACACACACATATGCACACACACAAAGGCACGCACACACACACACACATACATACAGACACACACACACACACGTATGCACATACACACACACACACACACACACACACACACACACACACACACACACACACACACACACACACACACACATGCACACACACCCCGGAACTTTAGGGTTGCTCAGGCATCTCGCTCAAGGACACTCAAGTTAGGCGGCACCAAGGTTTTCCCGTTCAGCCCAGGAATTAAACAGCCTTGGAGCTGTTTGAAATACTTCTGAACCTGTCAATCAACTCATCGATCAGTCGGTGATCGTCAGACAGACGGTGCTTCAACACACATTCCAGGGTGGCTAGACACGTGGCATTTCAGCAGGCTATTAGCTCTAGCCAGACATGTACTCAAATGTAATTAACTTTCACTGTAACTTGCCGATATTATTAACATGTCTTCACTTTTGTACTGTTTTTAGGGCGATGTCATTTTTATAAATTGCACTTTAACTTTTGACGTAATGACCGGCAGGATATGGGTGTCCACCTGAGGGTAATTCTAGATTCAATATGTTTTTATTTGCCATGTGCATCAAGTTAAATGGAATGCTTTCTTCCCATTCCCTCCGGAGTATGAATTTCCTACCAAAATGATTGTAATGATCGAGATGCAGTTTGACCATTGACCAAGTTGTAGCCTGCATGACCGACCAATAGCGGCACGCAAGAAGGAATAAATGATAAGAGAATGAATGAATGAACGCCCCCTCTCCTCCCGGTCACCTTGAGGAACAGCGGACACTGGTTCTGCGCCTGCGGGTACGAGGCCCAGAACCAGTGGGGCAGGCCGGTGGTCTGGGCGGTGGACACGTAGTAGCCCAGGGCCAAGGGCTGCTGCTTCAGCTCCTCTGACGGGTGGTCCCGGGACAGCAGGCGCTCGCCTTGGCTCTGCAGGCGTCACCGAGGGGGGGGGGGGGGGGGGGGGGGGGAGGAGATAACGCGTGAGTGACAATACGCTTAGTGCCGTTAGCGAGCTAACTTACCTAGCTACGGGTTTGTGTTTGACGATGTTGCAGATACACGTATGGGAAGATGATATCTTCCCACATACCTGATATCCATACTCAATGCATTAAAGATTTTTGCTCAATTGTAAAGTAAATAAAAATATTAAAATTATAATAATAATAAAATATTATAAATAAAATAACAAATGATTATTGACAAACAATACAAATAAATAATAATTGTGAAAATATCTGTGCAAATAAATTCTCCAAATATTTAAAGAATATTAAGAAGTTCGAAAGCCCTGAAGCCCTGAGAGCAGGTCTTTGTGTGGTGGGCTCACCCGGTGGTGCTGGGAGTGCGAGCCCAGGCCCAGGCCAGATGGGGAGCCGGGGGACGGGACCGGGGAGGTGTTGGGGGAGGGGTGGAGGTTCCCGGTGATCAGCATCATGTCGTGGCCGATGTCGTTCTCCAGCTCGTCCGTGTCGGGGAAGGGCAGGTCGAACATGTCGTCTGGGGAAGAAGAAGGGACAACCCACCCACGGTGAGCAGAGAGAGTTATATAGTATAGTCCAGCGGGGGGGAGGGGAGAAAGGCTCCGGGTTCCAACCCCATATCTCCCCCCTACTGGTAAGGAACCCTAACCCCTACCATCTTCTTAAACACCTTGATCGGTGTTCACTCAAGCACAGGCTAGTAATATGTTGCTAGAGATGGATGGACAGCCAGAGACAGACAGACAGACAGACAGACAGACAAATAGACAAGAGGCAGACAGACAGACAGGAGACGAACAAGACAGACATTTTCTTTCTTTAAATATGAGCTGTTTAATTCGTTCATCATTACTTCTGCCTTTACTTTACTTTTGAGCCCCTTGTGTACACGCGTATTTGTGTGTGTGTGCGTGCGTGTGTGTTTTTAGGGACGGGAGGCGGGGCCTACCGGCGTTGTCCTCGGTGGGGTAGGAGCTGGGGGCCAGCTGGGTGGTGGCGGAGGTGGGGAACACCAGGATGTGGGTGCAGGAGGCGTCCTGAGGCGTGTTCAGCTGAGAGGTCTGGAGGTTGAGGGCTGTGCTGCGCCCAAACACAGACCCCATGGTCACTGCGTCTGGAAACGCACACGCACACGCACACACACACACACACACACACACACAGATACACACACGCATACACACACACGCACACATAAACAGACAGATACATATGCACAAACGCATTTGCACACACACATACACACGCATACACATGCACAAACGCATACACACATGCATACAGACACACAAACACACAGATACACACGCACACATACACAGACAAACATACACAAACGCACATGCATACACACACACACAGATATAAAGATATAAAAACACATATCGACTGTGTTCAAAAACTTAGTTCGATAAATTTCGTATCAAATTCTACATAATACATTTTATTAACGTTTCATGAAGACAGGTAACTCAAAAGAAGCCCCTATATTTCATAATATAATATTTATTGTAACATAATATAAAATAATAATAAATTGTCAATGTCATTATTTAAGGGTTAGATATTCATCATCAATCTAACACAACTATTAATTATTGTTAATATAATTGTTTTTATTGTTATTATTATTATTAATATTATTAAGTATATTTTGTCAAATCAACATTAACACAAAAAAAAACATCCCATATAATGACGATGATGATGATACTCTTCATCATCATCAACCCAAACTTCAAGTCAAAAGGAGAGAAAAACAATAAACAGAGACGCAAAAAAATACTATAGTTTTAATGTTTAAGGTGTCCAAAATAGACATGAACCCTTGAGTTTCAAAACGCTCCATTCAAAAGACCACAGGATGATGCGATTGGCTGTTGGTCTGTCACCCACCTGGCATCACCACCAGGGACCCCTGGGGCTCCATGGCAACCAGACAGGCGCTGAGGATGGAGGGAGAGTCGGCCGCCGAGATGCCACACATGCGACACGCCTCCCGCAGCTGGCGGCTGATGGAGAGGAGGGAGTGCTCCCCCAGCAGGGAGCTCCAGTCTGGGGAGGGGGGGGGGGAGAGAGAGGAGGGAAGAGGGGGAGGAGAGAGGTGGGGAGAGGAGGAGGAGAAAGGAGGAGGTGGGGAGGAGGAGGAGAAAGGAGGAGGTGGGGAGGAGGAGGAGGAGGAGTGAGGAGGAAGAGAGAGAGGAGGGAAGAGGGGGAGGAAGAGAAGAGAGGAGGTGGAGGAGGAGGAAGAGAAGAGAGGAGGTGGAGGAGGAGCGAGGAGGAGAGAAGAAGGTGGGGAGAGGAGGAAGAGAGAGAGGAGGTGGGGGAGGAGGAGGAGAAGAGAGGAAGAGGTGGGAGAGGAGGAGGAGAGAGAGGAGGAGGTGGGGGACGAGAAGGAGGAGAGATGAGGAGGTGGGGAGAGGAGGAGGAGGAGAGAGAGGAAGAGGCGAAGGAGAGATGAGGAGAAAGAGGAGGTGGGGGACGAGGAGCGAGGAGGAGGAGAGATGAAAAGGTGGGGAGAGGAGGAGGAGAGAGAGGAGGAAATAGGAGGAGGAGAGAGAGGAAGAGGGGAGGAGAGATGAGGAGAAAGAGGAGGTGGGGGACGAGGAGCGAGGAGGAGGAGAGATGAGAAGGTGGGGAGAGGAGGAGGAGAGAGAGAGGAGGAGAGAGGAGGAGGTGGGGAAGGAGGAGATGGTGGAGAAGGAGGAGAGGAGGAGTGGGGGAGGATGAGGAGCAAGAGGAGGGGAGAGAGGAGGAGGTGCCGCACACAGTATGTCGTTGAGTCTTCATGTAAAGTGCTCTATGAAATACATTATTATAAGTATTATTATAATCAAAAAATAAGTACACGATAAGTGCATATGAAGCCGACCTAATCCCAAAGCCATAGTTGTGGAGAATAACAATAAATATTTTGTTATGGCGAATCATGTGTAAGTAATACACTAAAACCCATCATAAAACATAATCCCATGCATATTCCATGCACATTTTATGGTTATTTCTTGTATTTTTCTTCTTCTTCTCCTCCTGACGCCTCCTTACCTTTCAGCTCCCCGTGTCCCAGCCGGCCCAGTCGACCAATCACCATCCTCCAGGGCATGGAGGTCATCTGGATGAGGCCCACGCACCACTCCCATAGCTTCTGCAGACCCATCTTCCTGGCCGAGACTTTGGGCCTCCGCGCTCTGCCACACGCACGCACGCACGCACGCACGCACGCACGCACGCACGCACGCACGCACGCACGCACGCACACACACACACACACACACACACACACACACACACACACACACACACACACACACACACACACACACACACACACACACACACACACACACACACACACACACACACACACACACACACACACACACACACACACAGCAGAGAGCACAGATGTGGTCTCTTGATGAAGCAGACCTACAAGGTGACCTATAGATCTCTCTCTCTCTCTCTCTCTCTCTCTCTCTCTCTCTCTCTCTCTCTCTCTCTCTCTCTCTCTCTCTCTCTCTCTCTCTCTCTCTCTCTCTCTCTCTCTCTCTTTCTCCCCCCCTTCCTTAAAAATATGTTATTCTCGTCCACACTAAGCTCCCACGTAGCTACAACCCGAGCCACCAGAGGGTGCTAAGGGGAAAACAACATACATATCAGTGTTTCCCAAAGTGTGGGCCATGGCCCACTGGTGGGCAGTCAAGGTACTGCATGTGGGCCTCGAAATAAATAAAGAAAAATTAAATAATAGATTTATATTTTTTTATTGCCATAAAATATTTATGATTGAAATTTAAATATATAACTGTATATATGCAAGTGTTGGCTTGATTAACAAATCAAGCCAACTTTCAAATTATATAAAAAAATATATATACAGTATATATGGAAATATTCTCATATTAAATTGTGTGTTGATCAGAGTTGTGAATAAAGGTTTGGGTATACACTGTCGTGGCTACTGTGTTGCACTTGGACAACACCAAGTGTGAGCGGTCACGCCCCTTCTCACCTGTTGGGCACGTCGATGTTGATGACGCAGGTCTCCAGCAGCTCCCCCAGCTGGTCGGTGCAGGAGACCAGGATGGAGCGCTGGTCGTGGGACAAGCAGTACCCCACGAAGAGCACGTTGTACCGGGGAGGGACCTCGGCCCACACCTCGCCCTGCTCCGGCTGCTTGGGCCGCGGGGGACTCAGGATGAAGAGCGGGGAGTAGAGGAGGACAGGACTCGGGTGCTGGGGGGGGGGGGGGGGAGATGGGGGGTGGGGTGAAGGAGGGGGGAGGGGAGAGAGAGAAAGGGATTAAGGATGAATAGATTAGATTAAATTAGAGGGCGGTACATTATAATGCTAATAGATGAAAGCCACACCACACCGATGCATAGCATTAGATTGGATAGGAGATTTCAATGATCTCCTTTTTTTTTTGTGGTGGTCAATCCCTCGTGTACGGTGGCCCTGAAGTGCAAATCACAACCACCATAATAAAACAGAAACAGAAAACACGCACACACACAACGATATAACAGAAAACACACCCACAAGTCAACAACACACGCACAAGTCAGAAACCGATTAACCTCAAACCACGGTTGTATTTTTAACTTGTGGGCGTGTTGTTGACTAAAGCAGATCCGGATTCTGATCCAGATCTGCTCCAAAATCGAAACAACTGTTCCTTGGCCCATCTATCTATCCACCACCAAGTTTAGTCCAATTCCGTGCATAAGAGTTATCTTGCTAACAGACAAACAACAAACAAAATAACAAACAGACAGAAAGACAGGCAGACAGGGTCGAAAACATAGCCTCCATCCCATCTTTGATGGCGGGAGGTAAACACAGTATATATCGTATACACGTGTTCTGTCCCTCCCCGACCTCCTCGACCTCCCTACCTCGGGGCCCTTGAGCACGGCGTTGACGGTGGCCACGGGTCCGAAGCCGGTCAGGGACCCGATGTGGGTGTGCTGTGGCAGCAGGCGGCGGCTCTGGGAGTAGCAGGAGAAGGCCAGCGAGCGCAGCTGCTGCAGGTACACCCGGCCCTCGCCCCCGGTGGGCCGCAGGAGGCTCTGACACGGGACCACCTGGGAACAGGACGAGAAACACCTCATTTGAGGGGTTGCTGGTTCCAACCCCCCCCCCCGGCTCCTCTCTTAGCCCAAGTGTCTTGATGTCCCTGAGCAAGACACCCTAACCCTAACTGCTCCCGACCAGTGTCAGATCACAATCTCAAGTCTTTCCAAGACTCTTGAAGGATCAACATTTACAGTCCGCTGTACTAAGCTCACTCCCCATTCCCTCCCTCATCAATATCCACAACAACACTATACTGTGCTATGCTAGACAAAACCATGCAATACTATAATATACAAAACTATACTATAAACAACACTATATACTACCTAGTATATACAATACTATTTACTATAAACTACTATATACTTCCTACTATAAAGTATACTATACAATACTGTACTATACAATACTATAAACAACACTATATACTAGACTATATACTATAAACAACACTATATACTAGACTATATACTATGAACAACACTATATACTAGACTATATACTATAAACAACACTACACTATAACAATAATATAATATACTGCTTGCAAATGCGTTTTAAGTGAAATTATTGTTGGCAATAACAAAATGCCAAAAATCAAAATGCCTTTTGAAGCAGCACTTTCTGGTTCATAAAAAAACAAGGGGGAACGGTTCTCTGAGGATCCTCACCTGCAGGACCAGCGCCGGTCTGATGCTCTCTGGTAACAACTTGAGCATCTCGGTGTAGCACCGCAGGAGGCCTAGCAACCAGATGCTGCCCGGCTCCACCTCCTCCCCCTCGTCCTCCTGGCACCCACCTCCTCCTCCTCCTCCTTCTCCTCCGTCACCTCCCGCGCCGCTGGAGCAGAGGAAGGGGTCCACGATGTAGATCACGATGGCCGGAGGGTGGGAGAGGCTATCCACCGAGTCCCCCAGTGTGGGGACGCCGATCCTGGCTTGCTCAGGGGTTCTGGAAGGGAATAGAACACAAGAGAAAACACAGGTTAAGACAAGAGGGCCACAACACAGGAGAGCGTATACCTCACACGCCACACCAAAAAGTCCCCTGAATCCGGATTCGGATCCGGAGCTGCACCAAAATGGAATCCACGGTTCCTTGGCCCATACGTCCTCTGACCACAACGTTTTGTCCGATTCCATACAGAACTTTTGGAGTGATCTTGCTAACAGACAAGCAGGGGCAAAAGCCTTTAGATGTGTACAACACACATCTAAATCGTGTTTTGGTATGTATAGGGATAAAGAAATGTTCTGTTCATTGCCAATAATCCAGCCAATCATCTTCCAGCACACCACACCTTCCAGCCAATCATGAACCTTCCCTGTGTGCGTGTACAGAGCTGTCTCCTCCCTCCCAGGCGCCTCCACTGTTAAACTCAACTCTCCGCTTTAATTCGATTTAGTCTGTGATGCACTTAAAACCATAATAGCTTAACCGCGTTTGCTACGCTTTAGTTCATCGTTTTTTAAAACAGAATAGTGGAGTTTATTACGGTCCTGCCCAGTTTGTGGTAGGTTAAGTAGTGTGCGTAGATGAAGCTGTGTCCTAGTGTCATTCATTATATTCCATATTGAAGTAAAGGATTTACAAAACCCTGCTTCCAGAAGCTCTACTATTGCATTTTATCACTTTCGATAAAGTGTCTGCTTTTTCGCTGTTGATAAAGTGTCATCTTTATCTCTTCCTGAGGCCAATAACAATCAAAGTTTATAATCACTACCAGATCATTCCGTGTGCTAAATGAGCACCCAAGCTAAGACACGTCATGTAACAGAAACAGGTTTGGGGTCTTACAGTTCGGGGGGTTCTGCTGGTGTGTTGGCTGGTGCTGAGGAGGAGGAGGAGGACGAGGAGGAGGAGGAAGGAGGCGGAGGCTGGACGGTCTCCCCCGTCTGACTCCCGTTGCCAGGCGCCGTTGCCGGGGCGTTTCCCGAGCCGACGGCCCCGGCGGCCTGCTCTCCGTCGGTGGGCTGCTGGCCGGAGGACGCCGGGGTCTGGGCGGTGGAGGTGGAGGTGGAGGAGGCGGTGGGAGTGGAGTTGGTGGTGGTGGGCGGTGGGCTGGCAGGCAGCAGGAGACTGCTGTCCAAAGGTAAGGCTGACAGCTGAGGAGCTGGACAGAAGAAGAAGAACAAATACAACCAATTACATCGCAAATCCTGAGAAATCCACCAAAGTTCATAGAAAGAGTGTTTCACAACCGTGAGCGTGGAACATTGGATCTGTGAGTCTGGCAAAGGGAAGGTTGCCGGTTCGATCCCCGGCTCCTCCTAGACAAGTGATCGGGGTGTCCCTGAGACAGGGCCTTGCTCGGGGACCAGGTCCCTAACTGCTACACCGTAGGTGTATGTATGTGTGTATGAATGGGTGAATGTGTGTATGAATGGGTGAATGTGTGTATGAATGGGTTAATGTGTGTAATAATGGGTGGGTGAATGCGTGTATGACTGTATGAATGGGTGAATGTGTGTATGAATGGGTGAATGTGTGTATGAATGGGTTAATGTGTGTAATAATGGGTGGGTGAATGCGTGTATGACTGCATGAATGGGTGAATACGTGCATGAATGGGTGAAAGCACGTATGACTGTGTGTATGAATAGGTGAATGTGAGGCACTAATTGTAAAGCGCTTTGCGTCTTTTTACAAAAGAAACTACAACCACGACAAAAACAGACCAAAAATATAAAGTCAATCTAAAAAATGAAGCGTAAACCAGCAGATCATTCAAATGAACCTTTATTCCGATAAAACACAGAGTGCCACTCACCTAGCTGCCGCCTGCAGACGGAGGCGTACAGCTTGAGCTTGCTGAGGTTGTCGTTGTGGTGCTGTCCGGCCCAGGGTCCAGTGAACCACTGGTCCAGCTGCTGGTCCTCTGCCAGGTCCCGCTCCACCTCCTCGCCCACCTCCACGATGCCGCTCCGGGACACCTTGGACAGGGGCCGGTGCTTCCCCAGCCGGCAGGTCTGGGAGGGACGGAGCCGGTGAATGAGATCATTACACTTACTATTCAACTCAAAGCAAGCTCTTGGCAGGCAGCGATACACATCATCCAGGGTGGTCCTGCACTGTTCTGCAGTGTATTCATGATGCTGCTGCACTACTGGCACTTTAAAATGCTTTTAAACGTGTTTTGCACAATTCAACACATATCATGCTTTAGTCATTTGTATGTTCATTTTTATTGTGTATAGTATTTTCTATAGTATTGTTTTAGTAATTCATACTGCGGTAGGGAATGGGGAGTAAGCATTCCATTGTACTTGTTACAAATGGAAAATACAATTCTTGATTTTCCATTCTCCTCCTCCTCCTCTTTCCTCCTCCTCCTCTTTCCTCCTCTTTCCTCCTCCTCCTCCTCCTCCTCCTCCTCCTCCTCCTCCTCCTCCTCCTCCCCATTCCTCCTCCTTCCTTCTCCTCCTCTTTCCTCCTCCTCCTCCTCCTCCTCCTACTCCTCCTCCTCCTACTCCCCATTACTCCTCCTTCCTTCTCCTCCTCTTTCCTCCTCTTCCTTCTCCTCCTCTTCCTCCTCCTCCTCCTCCTCCTCCTCCTCCTCCTCCTCCTCCTCCTCCTCCTCCTCCTCCATCTGCCAGTGGTTTCCGTACCTCGTAGACGGAGCTCAGCTCCTGGAAGAAGGCCCGGGCGCCGGCCAGCATGAGGGGGCTGTCGGGGCAGAGCACCAGGTAGGCCACGTCCCTCTGGCCCCCGTAAGGCTCCAGCAGCAGCTTCTCCCAGAAGGGCAGCGCCAGCGGCGACAGCGCCAGGAAGTCCCGCTCGCGGTCGTAGCCCAGCAGCAGCGGCGGGATGGGCAGCGGCTCGGGGGACTCCTCCGAACCTGAGGGGGGCGCCGTAGCAGAGCAGCGTGGTAAGCTAAATAAACTTTTTTTGCCAATCATCTGTAAGCACACAACACATACCAGCCAATCATCTGTACGCACACCACATATACCAGCCAATCATCTGTAAGCACACAACACATACCAGCCAATCATCTGTACGCACACCACATATACCAGCCAATCATCTGTACGCACACCACATATACCAGCCAATCATCTGTACGCACACCACATATACCAGCCAATCATCTGTACGCACACCACATATACCAGCCAATCATCTGTACGCACACAACACATACCAGCCAATCATCTGTAAGCACACCACATATACCAGCCAATCATCGGTAAGCACACCACACATTCCAATCATTTCCCCTTCCTGTGTGTACATAACTGTCTCTTTCCTCCCAGGCTCTATAAAACTCACCGGTGATTATATTTACCCTGTGATTTAGTTTGCACTTAAAACCATAAGAGCATAACCGTGTTTGCTACTTTTAGTTCATTGTATTTTAAACGCAATAGTGGAGTTTATTACAGTGCTGCCCAGTTTGTGGTAGATTTAGTAGTGTGTGTAGATGAAGCTGTGTCCTAGTTTCCTTCATTATATTCCTTATTGCAGCCTAAATAAAGGATTTACAAAACACTGCTTCCAGTAGATCTACAGCTGTGAAGGAACAAATCACACAGAGTTAAGATATGAAATGTCTCCACTGACATCTAATTTTGAGGTCGGTAATTATGATGTCATTTCGGGGTATTATCAGTCATTAAGCAAAGTCGATCAAAGCAAATAATTAAATATAGTCACTGTCAGTTCCTTCCATGTGCTAAACGTCCGCCAAAGCTACCATTCTGCGTCGATTTTAATGTGTCAGAAACACAGACCAGTCCACAGTCCTCTGCTATTTTAGAATAACCTAATCTTACTCTAACCTTCGTTCATCTGCTCTGTTTATGCTAGCGTTATGTGGCCTGTTTCGCTCCCTTTGCAGCGTTCTTCGGCCCTCTAGAGGGCTTTGGTTAAGGGTGTGGGTGTCATAAAATGTGACCGGCGAAGCCCTTTGAGACTGTAACTGTGATTAAGGGCAGTATAAATAAAATTCATTCAAACCTTGCACTATCTCACGGTGCTACAGCAGTAATTTACTCCGTGAAAATTAATATCTGAACAAGACACAAGTTTCTCAACGGATTTAAAAAACGCCCGTCCGCCATGCGCCAGTGTTCCTACCTTCAGGGAATTTGTCTCTATAAATCTTTTTATTCTGGTCCCTGAAAATGATATAGCTATAACTACTGTAGCTACAACTCCTAGCCCCTAGTTGCTGGGAAAACGTACATAGTGCATATAGGTTTAATATTTGAAAATATTATTTGATGATTGATATATATATTTGTACAACATTTAAACGTAGAGTAAAAAGGTACGGTTAGGCTTCCTAAACCCTTCACAATTCTGAATTGTTGTAATACATTTTTCCGAAAAACATTGCGACAAAAACGAAATCGGAGGGAGAAAAAAAAAAAGGGCGGGAAAATGAGGCCATGGTAATAAGCCAAAAGCCCCCCCTCCCCTCCTCCTCCTCCTCCTCCTCCTCCTCCTCCTCCTCCTCCTCCTCACCATACGAGCCTCTGCCGGCCATCTTGTGGAACTGCTGCCAGGTGAGTGGGCCCTGGACGTGCTGGATGTTCTCCCAGGTCCGGCCGCTCTTCTTCTTCTGGATGGCGTCCTGCAGGAAGGGCTGCAGGGAGAGCAGCACGCGGACCACGTCCTGGGAGGACAGCAGGCTCATGTCCACCACTGCACACAAACAACAACAACACACACAACACACGTCTATTTAGAGAGATTTATAAAGGCACAAAAACAAAAGATGATATATTGACAAAGCAACGGAGATCACGCTGGCGGGAAGATAACAGGGATAAAACAAGGATAATAAAACGCACACGCACGTTCATCTACAAAGATAAACCAAGCCCAGAGATGATACCGTATATCCGCTGTATAAGACCATACGGAAAGTATGGTCAATCCCCAGATTGACACAAACATAGAATCGTTTATACACACATTTAAATAATATCTAGGTCAACAGCCCTTACCTAACCCTATTATATATTTTTATATAAGAATGTTTTTTGCTTCCAGTGTTTTTGACACAATTATGACAACAATTATAATTGCAATTATTATGGCCAATGTTGTGATCGAACAGATCAGATGCGATTTTGGATTTATCGACAATTTTTAAATGTTTCGTTCCATTTTTTGTATTTGTTATTTGCATTTGTGATTTGTTATTTGTAGTTTAGCATTTTTGTTTTGTATTTTTAATTAGTTATTAGTATTTTTAATCCTATTTGTAATTCGTGTTAGTTATTTGTTAATTGTATTTTTAGTGCGTTAGCCGTATTTAGTCTTTGTCTTACCGTTGGCGTGCGGCCAGGCGTGCAGCGCCGTGCTCCTGACCACCGCCGGGTCCACGACGCCCCCCGCGGGGTTGTCCACGTACTGCATGCCCTGCTCCAGGGCGTTGTAGCACTCGGTGCACGCGTCGCTGCCGTCCGCCCAGCGCTTGTCCGCCATCCAGCTCTGCAGCAGGGCGCCGGTGCGCCCGTGGCACGGGCAGCCGGGCGGCAGGTGCAGCGAGGCGGGCGAGGCCACGGGGTGCGAGCACTGCTCCCGGATCAGCAGCACCACGGAGGGCGGGGCCGGGGTGGGCGAGTCCCGCGGCCGCTTGGCGCCGGGGTCCCCCATGGGAGGGTCCCGCCGGCACAGGGCCAGGCGGCGCTCGGCGGCCCGGCCCACCTCCGAGCCGGCGCCGAAGATGTCCATCTCGTCCTCCAAGAAGAGGCCCGTGCCGTGGGCCAGCCGGCGGTTGACCACGGCACTGAAGCCGCACATGCAGCGGTACTGGTCCTCGCTCGTGGAGTCGGGGATGTACACGCCCACGTCCGCGCCCTTCACGTTCATGTTGCACGCGCAGATGCAGCAGCTGTCGAAGTTGCGGTCCTTGAAGATGTCCAGCACCGAGTCGGACAGCAGCAGCACGGCGTAGAGGCTGTGGGCCTCGGGCAGCGAGGGCCCCGGGCCCCGTCGGCCCGGGGGGTCCAGGGGGTCCACGGAGGACGAGCGGGAGGAGCCCGGCGGGGGGCCGGCCGAGGGGGCGGATGCCGGCGAGCCGATCTCCGCGCCCTCCTGCTTCACCGAGCCCTGGCCGGAGCCGGCGGCGTTGGGGCCCCGGGGGGTGCGCGGCGTGCGCGGCGTGGGCACCGAGAAGCGGGGCGTGGCCGGTGTGCCCACCGAGGCCGTGGTGGCGCTCATCTGGACGTAGTCCTGCTCCGTGAGGCCGCTGACGCTCGGCACGTTGCTGCTGGGAGGGGCAGAGCAAACAGGAATGTTAAATACTGTTAACTCCCTCGGGAAACACTACCCTGACCCTTCCTCTTAGCACTCAGGTCCCGTTAGCTCTAGTGTTAGCTCTATTGTTAGCCAATAGTTAGCTCTATTGTTAGCCAACTTATTGTACTTTTTACCTGAGCACCTGTGGAGCTGCTCATGGAGGCTTGTTGTTAGGAATTAAATGAACTGTATCATATATAATGTTATTATATATGTGTATATGTATGTATATATTATATTATTATGGCTTGTTAGGAAGGAAATGCACTAATGACTTGTGACTCGTAGTTATATTGCCGACCTGTTGAATGACCATATTGTAAGTCGTGTAAGTGTGTTCACCCTGATGCTCTGTGTTGACTTATAATCATCCCCTACAGAGACCAGAAAAGCCACACCAGGGTTGTACGGCGGTCTAACAAGACACGCACACACACAACCTCCACAGAGACTTCAATAAATAAAGGTCAAGTCAACACACACACACACACACACACACAAGATCGACAAGAAGCCCAACAGTTGGCAGACAAACAAGACACAGACACTCACACACACGCTGTTTCTGCCACTTAGCACCCATAACACGCTTTGTTTAGATCGATTCCTCTGAGTAATACAACTTCCATGAAAGACAACACTCAAACAAACATCTTGTTAAACTAGGGGGTACTCCGCAGTCCCCTGGATCCGGATTCGGGTTCGGGGCGGCAGGATAGCGCCGTCTGTTGGGACTTGGAGCTTGGGAACCGGAAGGTCGCCGGTTCAAAGTCCCCGAAACACCGGGGCACTGCCGAGGTGCCCTTGAGCAAGGCACCACACCCCTACACTGCTCCCTGGGCAGCTGTATATACAATAGCTGCCCACTGCTCCTAATACTAGGATGGGTTAAATGCAGAGAAACACATTTCACTGTGTGTGACCAATGAAGAGGATTCAACCCTCCAGATTTAGATTCAGGTCCGGATCTGCGGCGAAATATAACCAATCATTCCCCTGCCCATATGTCATCAAACCACCAGTTGTTGTCCAATTCCGTACATAACTGTTTGAGTTATCTTGCTTACAGACAAACAGACAAACAAACAAACAGGGGAGGTAATAAATCCCCTAGAAAACAAAAGCCTTTACACAATTGAACACACACACACACACACACACACACACCACCAAACAACTTCCTAGTGCCATCAGCAAACTGGACCGGGAAGACGGGGGGAGGAGAAGAAGAAGCATGGTCCAGTACTCACGTGTATCCGTCCCTCAGGTAGGGGGTGGACGCCTCCTGCTGGCCGTGCAGCAAGGAGGCGTCGTAGTGCTCCATCTTGGGCATGAGGGCCCAGGACGGCCGGTAGTAGCACTGATCGGGGACCTGCAGCGGGGGCAGGCACTGGCTGGGCAGGTTGGTCAGTGGGGAGAACATGGAGCAGCCCGGCGGCAGCTAAGAGGGGGGAGGAGGAGAAGAGAGGCAGGTGGTCGGGGGGGGGTGAGAACTGGACGTCCCACAAGGGACCAATCAGGTGAAACTCTTCTCAACACACACACACACACCATCCTCACCTTGAGGTCGTCGGGCCCTGGACTGCCGGTGTCCTCGTCCAGCTCCATGTTGTAGTCGGCGTGGGGGTGATGGTGGTTGTGATGGGGGTGATGGGGATGATGGTAATGGTAATGGTGGTGGTGGTTGTGGTGGTAGTGGGGGTGTTGGTGGTGGTGGTGGTGGGCGGAGACCAGGGCGTGCTCGGCCACGCCTGCAGAGGCGGGGTTCTCCAGGCAGGTGCTGTACGTCATGGGGGAGAAGGCCGGGTGCTGCTCTAGGGAGGGAGGGGTGGGGAACATACGCTGGAGGTCTGCTACTGCTGAAAGGAGAGAGAGAGGGAGAGATTGGGGGGTAGGTGGAGGGAGAGAGGGAGGGGGAGAGAGAGTTGGGGGGAGAGAGGGAGGAAGAGAGAGAGACAGAAGGAGGGAACAGATAGAGAGATTGAAACAGAGAGCCATATATGAAGAGGAAACAGAGAGAGACAAGAGGTGGGTGAGTGGTTTTTGCAGGACACATTCTACACATGAACAGCTAATACCCAGCGAGGTGGTGACCTCTGAGAGGCAGGGCAGCGAGGTGGTGACCTCTGAGAGGCAGCGGAGCAGCGAGGGACTCACTTGAGGGGTATGGGACGGCCACTCTCCCCTCCTTCCCCGGGGGCCGGTCCTCAGCCGGCTGGGGCGTGGCCGTTGAGTGCTGGTTTGGATAAGTGCCCTAAAAAGAAAAAGTAGAAATTAAATTAAATACATTTTACGCACACCAAGACCGCAGCCAACGACGCAATCCATTCATCCGTCGACGCAACGCCGAAAATGTTTAGCTAATTTGAAAATTCACTATTACTAGTGCGTGGTCTTCGGGCCGGTTAAACTGTGTAGTCATCGGGTTTAGCGTGCCGTCGTATAAATTAATCGCCAGGCGTCTATCTAAAACATAACAACCTTCGAACATGTCGTAAAGTGTGAAGCCGGAGGTGTGAGCGGGGAAGGGGGGGGGAAGGGGGCGTCGTTGAGTTTATTAAACGTCTTAAATCGTGCCGTACTTCCGCAGAATGACCCCTTTAGAACGGAGAAGGTGTGTGAGGCTCCCCATCGCTGCTGCTGCTGCTGAATTGTTCTTCCTGATACCAGGTGTGTTGTTCTGTGTTCTGTGTTCTGTTGTTCTGTGTTCTGTGTTCTGTTGTTCTGTGTTCTGTGTTCTGTGTTCTGTGTTCTGTGTCACTACCACACTGTTTTGTATCAACACTACATTACCTGGTTACATTCAACAGAACTTTTCTGTAGGGATATTCACTGGTAATTTGCACTACATTTGTAATTTGCATTACTGTTTATAGGGCCACCGAAATAGGTACAGTCTATTAGATTAGATTAGATTCTAATGTATTGTCCTTTCACAGCACAGTACAGTACAACGAAAATAATTTGGCATCTAACCAGGGTGCAAATGTTGCAGTAAAGTTCATGGTAATATATCATTTACAGTTGTTAAATAAGATATTAAAAAAACTACTACTAAAAACAGGTATAAAATAATTCATAGAGTAGGTATGTGATATGTCACCAGCGCAGGGAGCTCTGCTGATTGGTTCACAGCCTCTGGCTAGACCCGCCCTCAGAGAGGATGGTCCTCCCTTAGCGCCGTACACACTCATGTTAAACCAGGACTCACCGGCCGCTCGGGTCCGGGAGTTTTAGAATGGCTTATAGCGCTTTTATATAACGCTTTTATCCAAAGCGCTTTACAAGTTATGTTAAGTCCTCACATCACCCATTCATACACCAGAGTCAGCCATGCAAGGAGACAGCCGGCACGTCAGGAGCAGTTAGGGTTAGGGTGTCTTGCTCACACCTCCACAGTTTTTGCTAGGTGGAGCCGGGGGATCGAACCAGCGACCTTTCGGTTGTGAGGCGATCTACCTCCTGAGCTATACTGCTGCCGACTTCAATGGGAGCTTGGGGAGGGCGGACCTCCGTATAGTGATTAAAGAAATTGTTGTTGGGGCTATTTTGACACACATATTTGTGTGACTTTAAGGCGTTAGAAACAGCCTTTTGATCAGTATTTTCACAGATTAATCTGTTAAATGTATGTGTATTTAACAGTTTTTTTTCTCTGAAATGATGGTCCTCCCTCCGCTGTATACATATGCATGTATTAAATATTTCAAATTGAAATTTTCTAACCTGTTCATTTAGTTTAGTTTAGTGTTCTTTTTTGTAAGAGTGTCTTTAAGATTCCAGATGTATAAGATGTGCAACAAGTACAATGGAATGCTAACTGCCCATTCACAACCACAGTGTGAAAAGGATCGCTAGTCTTAGGGATCGCTAGAACATCTGTTGCACTTGTAAGACGACAATAATGGCATTCCGATTCCGATTCCTCCGATTCAGAGGCTCGATTCGGTTGGTTAGCACGTTAGCATCTAGAAAACGTACCCCTAGCTCCTCGTCGTCCTCGTCGAAGATGTTGTCCAGGTCCGAGATGTTGACCGCCAGGTCTCCCTCTCTGGTCAGGGACGGGTTGGTCTTCGCCGATCCTTCGTCTTGGCTCGAGTCAACTGTAGCTGTAGCCAGAACGATGGTCAGTAACCTAACTAACCTAACTAACCTAACTAACTAACCTAACTAACCTAACCTAACTAACAAACTAACTAGCCGCCGTTGTTCTAAAGTTAGCTAGAGATAGACCTTCATGCGGTTGACACGTGACAAGCTTTCAATTGTGCGGTTGGCAGCGCTACTAGCGCTACCCGTGCTAATGATTCTTTCCTGGAGTTCAGCGTTAAAGGTAACCTAGTGTTGGAGCTAACCTAGCGTTGGAGGTAGAGGACCGCCTCAGATTCTCCACCTTGACCCCTCTCTTTAAGTTCAAATAATTCCCTCTTTGACCCCGACGTCGACCTTTCCAAGTGGATCCAATCATATCAAAAAATGGTATAAACTGTTTCTTGGCCCATAAGTAATCGAACCACTAAGTTGTTTCCAATTCCGTACACAACCTTTTGAGTTATCTTTATAAAAGACAGACAAACAAACCGACAGACATGGGCGAAAACATAACCTCCATCCGTCTTTGATGGTGGAGGTAAATAAATGTTTCTAAAGTTTTCTTTATTTATACCACTTTAGAAGTGACGGTGGACATCCTGCGGTTCCTCTCACCTGACTTGGGGGCGGAGCTGAAGATGGACATGGCGTCGTTGACGTCCAGC
The DNA here is from genome assembly GCA_027704905.1 of Muraenolepis orangiensis. Taxonomy (NCBI): domain Eukaryota; kingdom Metazoa; phylum Chordata; class Actinopteri; order Gadiformes; family Muraenolepididae; genus Muraenolepis; species Muraenolepis orangiensis. The sequence continues at coordinate 20,208,973 of CM051006.1, forward strand.
AGCGCGCCATTGGTGGTGATCTCCTCTCCCTGGTCATGTGACCGCCAGAAGGAAAACACAGCGGTCAGTCGCGCTCACACCCAGCGGTTTGATTCTTAATGCACACGTAAACACAGGACTGGACTGTGTTTTATAGATAGCACTTTGAACCAAAGAGAGGGACTCTTTAAGTCATGACTCATTCAAACACACATTCATACTCTATTTAAACACACATTTACATCCATACACACATTCATACACACATTCATACACACATTCATACACACATCCACACACACACATTCATACACACATTCATACACACATTCATACACACACACACACACACACATATTCATACACACATTCATACACACATCCACACACACACATTCATACACACATTCACACACACATACACACACACACACACATTCATACACACATTCATACACACACACACACACACATATTCATACACACATTCACACACACACACACACACACATTCATACACACATTCATACACACATCCACACACACATTCACACACACATACACACACATTCATACACACATTCATACACACATTTAAACACACATTCATACACACATCCATACACACATCCATACACACATCCATACAAACATCCACACACACATACACACATTTAAACACGCATCCATACACACATCCATACACACATCATACACACATTCCTACGCCGACGGCGGTGTCAGCCAATGAAGGCATGTTAATCCTGCTTCTCCTCCAGGTATCGGAATTCACTCTGGATAAAAGCGTCTGCTCTGATCGATGACTAGAAACATGCTTCCTATGCTGCCAGGCGTCCTAACGCCACAGTTCAGAGAGAACATTCCCAGACACAAATAAGGCGGTATGTGTCTAACTACTCCTCTCCAAGCTAAACGTTTATCTTTGAACGGCAATCAGACTGGAATGATTCACAGAGGCATTCAGGACATGAAGTTGCGCGGCTAATTATGCAAAATACATAATTCTATTCAGTGTGCATCCCTGTGCAGTATCACAGAAGATAATAACCACGCAGCGAGTCTATCTACGATGGCATGGGAATGCAGTTACATATGTGCAGTCTTTTTTGATACATTTTTCAAAAAGTCAATTATTTTATGAATTTATATATATTTTTTCAAACAAAACCTTGAAAAATGTTTCCCAAACGTCTCACATTTTGTACTCAATAAGTAAATTATAGGAGGACACGATTTACATTCACGCTTCAGGGCAAGGGCAAGGCAAATGCATTTCCATTAAAAACATATCTGAACTAGAAAGTTTTTCTCAAGGACGAAATGCATCCACGAGTAAACCCATCCGGGGACATTTCCTCTAAAAATCAGATTATTCTGGTCCAAGAAAAATAATATCTCCAGATGTCACGTCTTAAAAATGATGGAGTTATACCTCAAGCCACTAGAGGCTGCTAAAGGGAAAACGTACATAGTGCAGTTGTAAGAAGTCAGCTTTCACGTGATCTAATGTCACACATATCTATATATAATATAGATATATATATATGGTGAATTGCGGTACTTGTACAAAGGGCCACTGCAATATGACCATATATATTTGAACCCATATTTGGAAATTTAAATGTTTATTTTCTTTATTAGTTTAATTTTAAAATAATTTTGATTCATTATATGTTAAGAGTGACTGAGTATTGCGAAACAATTTTGTTGCACTTTGGTGCAATGACAATAAAGGCATTCTGAATCTGAATGTGCTCTATACAGATCTAGTCCTACCTTAGCTCTTTTGCTGGGGTCCCGTCCCTGGCTCCGGAGTCTCTTGGAGGTGGAGAAGGTGTAGTCCATGTCCTCCTTGAAGTCGTAGGGGTCGTCCCCAGCCTCCCGGGGCCCCTCTGCCCCGGGCCCCTGCTGGACCAGGCTGAGGGTCTGTATGTGTTCCTTTACCCGCTCCTCCGAGATCTTGAAGGTCTTCTGGGTCTGCATGTACAACCTGGGGAAGATGAGGGCAACAATGGCTGTTTAATAACGTCACAAGTCACGGCTCATTAGGTCTATTCAATCATTTCTAGAAGACATGTCTCTCTGTCTCTGTCTCTCTCTTTCTTTCTGTCTGTCTGTTGTCTCTCTCCCCTCTCGCCCTCCTTTTCTCTCTCTCTTCCTCTGTCTGTCTGTCTGTCTGTCGTCTCTCCCCTCTCTCCCTCCCTCTCTCTCTCTTCCCCTCTCTCTTTCTCTGTCTGTCTGTCGTCTCCCTCCCCTCTCTCCGTTGGTCTTTCTCCCTCTCTGCATCTCTCTCTCTCTCTCTCTCTCTCTCTCTCTCTCTCTCTCTCTCTCTCTCTCTCTCTCTCTCTCTCTCTCTCTCTCTCTCTCTCTCTCTCTCTCTCTCTCTCTCTCTCTCTCTCTCTCTCTCTCTCTCTCTCTCTCTGCCACTCTTCCTCCCCCTCTCTGCCTCTCTCCCTCCCTCTCTCTCGCTCTCTCTCTCCCTCTCTCTCTCCCCTTTTCCCTCCCCCTCTCTCTCTCTCACCGTTTCAGTGCCATCCCGTCGGAGGCCGTCTCCATCTTCATCTCCCCCAGCCGGTCCAGCGGGAGGTCGGGGGGCTTGGGGTCGGCTTTGTTGCTCTTGGGCGTCCGGAAGCCCCTCCACCAGCCCACCGTGGCGTCCTTGGGCCCCAGCAGGGCGGCGTACAGCGCCGTCTCGCTGGGCATCATCCCCAACAACCCTCCTCCCCCTCCCCCTCCCCCTCCCCCTCCTCCTCCGTCGGGGCAGTGGCTCATGTCCACGGGGTCGGGGTCCCCCGGCGGAGGGTCCCGGTGGTCCTGCTCCCGGGGGTGGGGGCTGAGCGTGGGGGGCAGCGGCGACACGGGGGAGCGGAGCGGGGACTCGCCGCTGCCCTTCCTGCCGTCCGACAGCGTCTTGGGGTACTTGCAGCCGGGCGTGGCGCCCGAGGCGGGGACGGCGGCGGACGAGGAGGAGGAGGAGGAGGGGGGGACGGGTAGGGGCTCCAGACACGGCTGCTGCTGCTGCTGCTGCTGCGTCTCCAGGGGCCCCAGCGGGGGGCCGCCGGCAGAGGGCTCCCGATCCGAGGCGGCGTCGGCGGCCAGCCGGTGGTGGAAGGGCGTGGCGGCGGCGGGACGCTTGGACTGCTTGGACCCGTCGGCCTTGTCGCTCTTGTCGGAGCCCTTGGCGTGCTTGGCCGACGACGGGAGGTAGGAGGAGGAGGAGCCGGAGGAGGAGGAGCCGGAGGAGCAGGAGGAGGAGAGGACGGCGCCGGCGCCGGCGCCGGCCGAGGGGTTGGCGTTGGCGGCGTTGGCTTTCGCCGTCTGCTGCTGCTGCTTGGACCTGAAACCCGAGCGGCGAGCGGCGAGGGATCACATGGGGATGTTTGGGGTTTGGAGGGCAAACCTCATCCTGTCCTTTCAGATATTCCACCTCCGCATCGTTTTAATATTTAATAATAGTGTATCAGATCATGCCAACGTCAATACCGTCAAACCATCCTTCCCTCAAATAGGAATTTGTCATTGAATACGGCAAACGTGTACTTCAATATGAATGTATTATAGTATATATATATATATATATATATATATATATATATAATTGGACAGTATATAAATGTAGCATGTAGTACAGTATCAATTAAGTACACATACATAAAGTACAGAATTAATTAATATGGTAAATGCATTCCACACGTTTCCATTTCCAATTACATTGTCGATGAATACTTCCAACGTACACTACACTTAATAATGTATTAGTGTATATATGTAGCATGCAGTAGAGTTTAAACTAAGTATACATGAACAAAGTACAGTACAAATTAATACTGTAAATGCATTTCACGCGTTTATATTTACAATTACATATCGGTACTTATAATGTATTATAGTATATAAATGTAGCATGTAGTGCAGTATAATATATAAAGTAGACATCAAATTAAGTGCAGTATAAACTAAAACTACAAATGCATTTCCATGCATTTTTATGTCCAATGACACATAAACCAGACCAGCGGCAGGCTGGTACAGCCCTGCTGTAGGCCCCTGGTACTGCCCCTAGCGGCAGGCTGGTACAGCCCTGCTGTAGGCCCCTGGTACTGCCCCTAGCGGCAGGCTGGTACAGCCCTGCTGTAGGCCCCTGGTACTGCCCCTAGCGGCAGGCTGGTACAGCCCTGCTGTAGGCCCCTGGTACTGCCCCTAGCGGTAGGCTGGTACAGCCCGGCTGTAGGCCCCTGGTACTGCCCCTAGCGGTAGGCTGGTACAGCCCTGCTGTGGCCCCTAGTACTGCCCCTAGCGGTAGGCTGGTACAGCCCGGCTGTGGCCCCTAGTACTGCCCCTAGCGGTAGGCTGGTACATCCCGGCTGTGGCCCCTAGTACTGCCCCTAGTGGTAGGCTGGTACAGCCCGGCTGTAGGCCCCTAGTACTGCCCCTAGCGGTAGGCTGGTACAGGCCTGCTGTAGGCCCCTGGTACTGCCCCTAGCGGTAGGCTGGTACAGCCCTGCTGTAGGCCCCTGGTACTGCCCCTAGCGGCAGGCTGGTACAGCCCTGCTGTAGGCCCCTGGTACTGCCCCTAGCGGCAGGCTGGTACAGCCCTGCTGTAGGCCCCTGGTACTGCCCCTAGCGGTAGGCTGGTACAGCCCTGCTGTAGGCCCCTGGTACTGCCCCTAGCGGCAGGCTGGTACAGCCCTGCTGTAGGCCCCTGGTACTGCCCCTAGCGGCAGGCTGGTACAGCCCTGCTGTAGGCCCCTGGTACTGCCCCTAGCGGCAGGCTGGTACAGCCCGGCTGTAGGCCCCTAGTACTGCCCCTAGCGGCAGGCTGGTAGAGCCCGGCTGTAGGCCCCTAGTACTGCCCCTAGCGGCAGGCTGGTAGAGCCCGGCTGTAGGCCCCTGGTACCCACCTGTAGCAGGAGCAGGGGGCCCGGGGCCCCTGGTCGTTGAAGTCCCAGCTGACCACACCGCTGGACACCACCGTCTCCTCCTCCGTGGACATCAGCTCACTGCTCTCGCTCCACCTTACGGGGCGGAAGACGGACACACACACACGTGCGTGAATAAGTGAGATGGTGAATGAGTGAGATGGTGAATGAGTGACATGGTGAATGAGTGACATGGTGAATGAGTGAATGAATGAAGGGACGAATTCATTCATTCATTTAAGTCTTGTTTTACAATATATTTCATAAATAGTAGGTGGTTGCTGCAGGGTTCAAACCCACGACCTTTGGGCTGGCGATCAAAGCTGGGTGACTTCCTCCCCCATCGAAGACGTACGGAGGTTTGTTTCTCTGTTTGTTTGTTTGTCTTTTTGTTTGTTTGTCTACTAGCACTATATCTCAAACCATTACGTATGGAATTGGACAAAACTTAGTGGTTAGATTACTTATGGGCCAAGGAACAATTGTTCCGATTTTGGCGCAGATCTGGATCCGAATCCGGATCCCGGGGACATTTTGGTGTGGTGGAGGTATGTGCTCTACTGAGGTAGGGTCTACTAAGGAGAGAGCTAGGAGCTCAGAACACCACTGAACAGAGGAATCACAGCTGCTGTTGTTGTTTTGGTTTTGTCCGGTCTCTCACTTCTGCTGATGCTGGTTGAGGTAACACTCCCTCCACGCCTGGTGAACCACGTGGTCCGTTAGATTTTTCCCAGAATGCTTGGGGCTCAGGTGGGTCACCCCGATGGCGGTCTCCTGAGGGGGAACGCTGGAGACGGTGGTCACGAAGCCGCTGTCCGCTGGAATAACAAAACACAAACAAACAAAATGGCCTCTGTGAGAAGACGACTAGATGCAACTGTATTTTTCTCATTTTTATACAACACCCCTGTGACACGCAGCCTCATTAAAACGTTGTAATATATGCAAAAATACCTTGGGCAACCTCTGGGTTAGTTATATTAGCATAAACTATCACAGACTATTAAATATTTTTTTATTTATCTTAAAGGAACAACACTACTGTCCGTATTGAATAATATATATCGCTAGCAGTTTGGGTAGAGTTGTCTGTCGCTACTTAATGGTTTGTTTATCTCAGTAATTCTACTACTTCATTTGTTGTCTATTGTCGGGCCTAATTGTCCACCAGGTCGTTTGGAAAGTTTAATTAGATGTTGATTGAGTGTTCCTGACGATGTGCTCACAGTTTCACAGACAATCAGACACCTTTCATTTATCTCCCGTAGGTCTTTCTCCGTCGATTATCCGTGGTTATCAGTACGCCGGATCTAAATTGCAACGAGGTCCACCGGGTTCAGCGGCTTTTTCAATTATTTCCAATTATACGGGCAACTGCAATTCGGTTAATTTGAAAACAGCAGTCCAAATGGTTTCTTTTTGTTATTATAGAAGGTAGGGTTTCTGTATGCTGTCTGTTTGCTACAG
>CM051006.1:20222858-20225358 GCA_027704905.1 Muraenolepis orangiensis
TCCTGAAGCAGTGACGGCGTTGGCCTGCAGGGGGCGCTGAACGCACCCACCGAGAGCCTTATGAACATTCCTGGCACTCCCCGAGAACAACGAGCTGGCTCCAGAGCGGCCGTCCGCCCCGCCAGGGAACGTGTGTAAAGCATACCAAAGAAAAATGTAATTACAAAAAAAAATGAAAATCACAAAAAATAAAAATAAAAAACACAAAATCAAATGAAAATACATAAAATAAATAATAATACTAAAGTTACTCATTTACTAATACTAAAGAAACTAGACCAGAGGCGAGGGGGGAAAAAGTTCCAGAAACCCGTTTCCCTCACATGTGCACACAATTACACGAGGAGCCGTCAAACACATCCGCTTCCTGTCCAAGCTCTGGTTCTGCCAACATGCACACACACACACACCACACACACACACACACACACACACACACACACACACACACACACACACACCACCCACACACACACACACACACACACATTTGTGTATTTACACGTTCCTCACATTTCCAAGTCATGATTCATATGTCATGTTTGAACACACAATGCGTAAGGTTAAAATAAGCCTCAGTCAGGGTATCCAATGTCGCCGTGTACACGCTACACGGCTACACGCTACACCGCTACACCATACCAGGAGCTATTAATAGAGCACTGGTCTGGCTCTGGGGAAAAGTTGCAATTCAGAGCAACACAGTCAAGACACACACACACACACACACACACACACACACACATGCATACACACATAGAGACATGCATACACACACACACATGCATACACACACACACACACACACACATGCATACACACAGAGAAACAGACACACTTTCAGACATACACACACACACACACACACACACACACACACACACACACACTTCCCTTCTTCAGATCCCAAGCTGTGGTCTGGGGGCTCCACCTGTTGCTGACACTGCACCGCCACTTCCTGAAGCATTGCCGCCGGCGATGACCAATACAACAACAACAACCGCGGTGGGTTTGTTTAAAGGTGCTGTGTTTGCCATTTCGGCTGACCTCCTGTCAGTTTCGGCTGACTTCCTGTCGGTTTCGGCTAACTTTCTTTCTGTTTTGGCTAACTTCCTTTGTGTTTTGGCTAAATTCCTGTCCGTTTTGGCTAACTTCCTGTCTGTTCTAGCTAACTTCCTGTCTGTTTTTTAGTTAGACGCTGTTACTCAAACCAATCAAACGGAATACGTAAACCGACTGAAAAGGGAATCGTGAACAAAAACTACAAGTACCATACTGAACAACAAGTACCATACCAGGGCTCCACAGTAACGGTTGGCAGGTTGCCATTGGCAACCATTCAGAAAAAATGTCAACCACTTCTTGGCCTTTGGTTGCCATCAGTGGCAACCAGTTTTTAACATAAAGAAATAAGGACAGCAAACAGCAAAACGTGCTCTGCAAAATAGATAAATGTTGATTATTTGTTGTATTAAGAGTGATATTTAATTATTGTTGTGACCAGTCTGAACCGGATACTTACGTGTAGGGTTAGGGTTAGATTTACGTGTGCTTGCGGAGCGGAGAGCGACGCACGTTGACTCGCCTGCGCCGTGTGTTTGTTTTACAAAAAATGGCGAAGCAAATTAGTTCTTTGACTGTGGGGTAAAAAGTTTGGCCAACCGTCAACATCTCAAACGAAGACATTCAACTGATAAAGCGCAAGATGAACCCGAACAAAATTTGTAAAGTCTTAAATAGCGAAATATCCCGGCATCTTTGAGCTCGACGGAGAATGATACTGCAAGGCACGTACGACGACGTATGACGTGTCGACAATTTAGTGCTGAATCCAAATCTGTTGAAAGAAATGGCTAAATGTTTTAGTTTTTTGGTAAATTGGAAAAGAGTAGGAGCTATTTGATGCTTCGAAATTCTTGGGCACCGCAATTACAAAGATGTGCATTGCTCACCTAAAACCCCTGGTTACTTTAGGTTGTTTTGAGTGAGCAAGAAAGAGAAATAGCCACCTACTTAAGATCTCAGCTGAACTGATTTTTGTCAATCAAACAACTCAGAATTGTAGTTTAAAACTTTAATTATAACAGCCAACTTCTTAAAAATGTCGGGTTTTTTTCAGACTCAGGTCCATAAATATCCTGTTAATGGGATAGGCCGGACTCAAAGAGAACAGGCTCTGGTAGGGTGGGTCTGGATGGGCCCTAACTTAGCTCTTATTTCTATACAGTCAGAGAAAGTGTGCTTCCTGCTGAAAACCAAATTTGAAAGGGAGACAACGGATGACCAAGAAACGAGTGACTGATCAGCTGCTCTACTGCTATTTAGTATACCAGTAATTGAGGATGGACAGGTTTACTGAGATCACTTAAGTTTCAAATAATTGTGTTCATTACTTATTGTAAAAAAGCATTTGAACATTCTTTTGTGTCTCATTTTCATTATTAAGTTGATAAGTTGAAGTTGTATAACTGTATAGTATCTTAATTATTTAAAATACATG
>CM051006.1:20232858-20236145 GCA_027704905.1 Muraenolepis orangiensis
ACAAAAAGGGAAGAAAAGGAGTGTGTGTGTTTGGTAGGCCATCGACGTGATGTATCACCTTCATCTGTATTGATCCATGTCCCTCCCCCCTCTCTCCCTCCCTGTCTCTCTCCTCCCCTCCCCTCCCTCTCTTCTCCCCCCCTCTCCCCCTCCCTCTCTTCTCCCCCCCCCCTCTCCCTCCTCTCTCTCCCCCTCTCTCTCTCTCCCCCTCTCCCCATCTCTTCTCTCCTCCTCTCCCACCCCATCACTCTCTCTCCCCTTCCCTCCCTCCCTCTCTCTCTCTTCTCCCCCATCTTCCCCTCCTCTTCTCCCCCCCTCACCCCATCTCTTCTCTCTCCCTCCCTCCTCTCTTCTCCCCCTCTCCCCATCCCTCTCTCCACCCCCTATCTTCTCCCCCTCTCCCTCCCCATCCCTCTCTTCTCCCCCTCTCCCTCCCCATCCCTCTCTCCTCCCCCTATCTTCTCCCCCTCTCCCTCCCCATCCCTCTCTCTCCCCCTCCCTCCCCTCTCTCCCTCTCCCTCTCCCCATCTCTCTCTCTCTCTCTCTCTCTCTCTCTCTCTCTCTCTCTCCTCTCTCTCTCTCTCTCTCTCTCTCTCTCTCTCTCTCTCTCTTCTCTCTCTCTCTCTCTCTCTCTCTCTCTCTCTCTAGCCCTCTGCATCCGTTTGCTCTCTGACTGTCTGTGCCTTTATCATTGACTCACCTCTGCCTCTCTTTCACAGTGTTCATGGGTCGTACCACTCCCCCCCCCCACACCCCCCTAATGGGTCGTACCACTCCCCCCCCCCCCACACCCCCCTCATGGGTCGTACCACTCCCCCCCCCACACCCCCCTCATGGGTCATACCACTCCCCCCCCACACACCCCCCTCATGGGTCGTACCACTCCCCCCCCACACACACCCCTTATGGGTCGTACCACTCAGTAATCGAGGAAAACATTTGTAGAGCAGCTGCTGTTTTCTTAGCAATGGGATGAGCTAAAGTTAGCAATGGCTGATGAGTATGATAATAATATATATATATATATATGTATAACACAAATAATACTTATATTACTACTTATACTAATAAAACTACTACTACTTATAATACTACTACTAATAATAATTAAAAATAATAATAATAATAATAATAATAATAATAACAATAATTATAATTCAAAGAAGAAGAAAATAATTACAAATGTATTACAAAATGTTATGGGTCAAGAAGCAAAGGGGTCAGAGAGAGAGAGAGAGAGAGAGAGAGAGAGAGAGAGAGAGAGAGAGAGAGAGAGAGAGAGAGAGAGAGAGAGTTATAATAATAATAGATCATGTCAAAAACGACATAAGGCAATATGACTGTAAAATGGAAAAACCTGCATAGGTGAATTTTATTCTAATTATACAAGTATATGTATATTGTATATAATTATAATTATAGAAGATATATATATATATATAGAGAGATATAGATAGATATAATTATATAATTAGAAAATATAATTAGAAAATACATTCAAGTAAGTAATTCCTCATCACATGCAATTGATTCCCAATCTAAGTTTCCGCTGTAGCTAATGCTAGCTTCTCAGCTAGCAGTGCGGGATAGAGGAGAGGGGGGGGGGGGGGGGGGGGGGGGGGGGGGGGGGGGGGGTGGGGGGGGCTAGCATTAGCTAAGCATCATCGGGCCCGTCTATGCAGGCCCCCCCCCCCCCAACCCCCCCACTGCATTAATATCTCCCCCTGCTCACAATGCGTGGAGTGAATCAATCCGCCTCAGCCTCCACTTAAGCCATTAAATCAGGTATAAATCAGGTTCAAACGGGAGGTCTTCATCAGAGCGGCGCGCCGCAGAATGCTGGATCGCACACAACCGCTGGGGAGGAGGGGGAGGGGGGGGAGGGGGGGAGGCGGGGGGGGAGGGAGGTAGGGGGAGGGTGGGGAGGGGGAGGGAGTAGGGGAGGGAGGAGGGGGTAGGGGGAGGGAGGTAGGGAGGAGGTAGGGGGAGGGAGGAGGTAGGGGAGGGGGAGGGAGGGGTTAGGGGAGGGAGGGGGAGGAGTTAGGGGGAGGGGGTAGTGGGGTAGGGGGGAGAGGGTGAGGGGTAGAGGGAGGAGGGGGGTGGGGAGGTAGGGGAGGGGGGAGGAGGGAGGAGGTAGGGTGGAGAGGGGGAGGAGGGAGGGGGGGGGGGGTTAGGGCGGAGGAGGGGGTGATTGTAGGGGAGGTAGGGGGATGGGGAGGGCGGAAGGGACGAGGAGGGGTGGGGGGGAAGGGGGAGGGGAGGGAGGAGGTATGAGGTAGGGTGAGGAGGGGGGAGGGAGGAGGGGGTAGGTGAGGGGGTAGGGGTAGGTGGGCGGGGGGAGGTATGGGAGGTAGGGGGGGGGGTTTCATGAGGGGAGAGACAGACGGCAGAGGGAGACGGCGGCGGGCGGTGTGTCACGCTGTCTCATAACGCTGGGTTTCCGGTTTCAAAGCGCCCGAGCGCCAGTGATCTCTCTCTCCTCCTCTCTCTCTCTCTCCTCCTCTCCCCCTCTTCTCTTCCTCTTCTATCTGCTCTCTCTCTCTCTCTCTCTCTCTCTCTCTCTCTCTCCCATCTCTCTCGCGTCTTCTCTCTCTCTTCTCTCTCTCTCTCTCTCTCTCTCTCCTCTCGTCTCCTCTCTCTCTCTCTCTCTTCTCGCTCTCTCTCTCTCTCTCTCTCTCTCTCTCTCTCTCTCTCTCTCAGTCTCTCTCTCTCTCTCTCTCTCTCTCTAGATGGTAAGTGAGCGTGGGTTAGGCCGGTTCTCTGTTGACTGTGGATTGGGGGGTTTTGAACCCACAACCTTTCTGACGAGGAGTCAGGGCGCCCCCCTAGCCCCCCTCCGGAGGTTATGTTTTCAGCTGTTTGTTTGTCTGTCTGTCTATTAGTTTGTCTGTTGATAAAGAAGATAACTCAAAAGTTATGTCCAGAATTTGACAAAACTTGGTGGATGGATTACTTATGCGCCAAGGAACAATTGATTCAATTTTGCGCAGATCCGGATCAGAATCCAGATCCAGGGGACTTTCTGGTGTTTCTGAGGTATGCGCTCTACTCAGTGCCCTCTGGTTTTAAAAATAATTGTTTTCTTGGCCCGACATGCGAGAGCACAACAAGTCAATATCCACATTAAAGGCAGCGACTGAGCAGAGCTGAATCCCTTTTGAATACGTTCAGCCAACAGAAGAAGAAGAAGAAGAAGAAAGAAGATAAGAAGGAATAAGGCTGATGATGAGCAGGGGAGGAAAAGCCGGGTGTTGGACTCAACGAACGGGCGTCTGACGAAAAAAACA
>CM051006.1:20242145-20247145 GCA_027704905.1 Muraenolepis orangiensis
GATTCAATCCTCTTTATTGGTCAAACACATGTACACACAGTGACATGTGTTTCTCTGCATTTAACCCATCCTAGTATTAGGAGCAGTGGAGCAGCTATTGTATATAAACAGCTGCCCCGGGGAGCAGTGTAGGGGTCTGGTGCCTTGCTCAAGGGCACCTCAGCAGTGCCCAGGTGTTTCAGGGGACTTGAACCGGCCAAACTTCCGGTTCCCAAGCTCCAACAGACTGAGTTATACTGCCGCCCATTAAGGTTGATAGGGCAGCAGCAAAGTAATCCTTTAGCATCGCAGGGCTTGTGCACTCGGGCACAACGCAGCGCACAAGAGCACCGCAGAGAGAGCCCTCCCAAGGCCCAGGGAACGAGGAAAAGAAAAGAGTATTTCGACCTCGTGGGATCAGCGGAGCACATAAAACTAGTTCTAAGTTCACTCTCGCCTGCCCCCTCTCTCTCTCTCTCTCTCTCTCTCTCTCTCTCCCCCTCTCTCTCTCTCTCTCTCCCTCTCTCTCCCCCTCCCCCTCTCCCTCTCCCCCTCTCTCTCTCTCTCCCCCTCTCTCCCCCTCTCTCTCTCTCTCTCTCCTCTCTCTCTCTCTCTCTCTCTCTCTCTCTCCTCTCTCTCTCTCTCTCTCTCTCTCTCTCTCTCTCCTCTCTCTCTCTCTCTCTCTCTCTCTCTCTCTCTCTCTCTCTCTCTCTCTCTCTCTCTCTCTCTCTCTCTCTCTCTCTCTCTCTCCCTCTCCCCCTCTCTCTCTCTCTCTCCCTCTCTCTCCCCCTCTCCCTCTCCCTCTCTCTCTCTCCCTCTCCCTCTCCCTCTCTCTCTCTCTGGGAGAGGTGATGCTGGTCCGTTCTCCTTCCACCAGAGGGAGGGGCCTCCTCAGCGGAGAGGGACGAGTCACACGCTGGTTCTCACTATTGATCCCTTAGAGTCAAGGTGTCAGAACGGCTCCTTCTGACACCTCCTCCCCACCACCACAGCTTTCACAGCTGTGCTGCTCTCTCTGGATCTCTCTCTCTCTCTCTCTCCATCACTCCCTCTCTCTGTATCTCTATCTCTATCACTCCCTCTCTCTGTATCTCTATCTCTATCTCTCCATCTCTCTATATCCCTCTCTCTCTCTCTATATATCTCCTTCTCTCGCTCTCTGCCTCTCGTTCCCTCTCTCTCTTTCTCTCTCCATCTCTATCGCTCCCTCTCTCTGTATCTCTCTCTCTCTTTCTCTCTACATCTCTCTCTCTATATATCTCCTTCTCTCGCTCTCTGCCTCTCTCGTTCCCTCTCTGTCTGTCTCTCTCTTTCTCTCTCCATCTCCATCACTCCCTCTCTCTGTATCTCTCTCTATATCTCGTTCTCCTTCTCTCGCTCTCTGCCTCTCTCTCGTTCCCTCTCTGTCTGTCTCTCTCTGCCTCTCTCTCTCTCTCTCCCCATCTCTCCCTATCTCTCCTAGTGTATATAGTTAAGGAGACTATGTCAGTGACAGCACACCGTTATGCTGGTGTTGGCATGTTGGTTTCCTTGGATATGAATTAAATACAGTGACATCCAAGAATAAAGGTTGCGTGAAGAGAACATCCATAATAACCGTCGGTATCTACTGTGTATTACTCCATCCATGCACTGTCCAGGTGTACAGCTCTACACAAGGCCGTGGTCACTCACACAACACAGGCTTTATGTTATGTCAAAGTGTCTTCCATTTAAAATGCACCGTTATTCCTATGCATTATGTGTTGGGTTCATCCAGAGGGGAGACACACACACACACACACTCACACACACACACACACACACACACACACACACAGATCACACACACACACAGTGTGTGTGTGTGTGTGTGTGATCTGTATATTCTGCAGTCCTTATTTGTACATAAACAACTGCTATGATATGCATATTTATATTCCGCAGTGGTGCGCCTGAATTTTGAATGTATTCATTCACTTTATCTAAGGCTCATTGCAATGCCAAATGTAGTGCTTCAAAATGTACAAGCACTACCTCCTAGCCTGGGTACAAGCACTACCTCCTAGCCTGGGTACAAGCACTACCTCCTAGCCTGGGTACAAGCACTACCTCCTAGCCTGGGTACAAGCACTACCTCCTAGCCTGGGTACAAGCACTACCTCCAGACCCCTGGGTACAAGCACTACCTCCTAGCCTGGGTACAAGCATTACCTCCTAGCCTGGGTACAAGCGCTACCTCCTAGCCTGGGTACAAGCACTACCTCCAGACCCCTGGGTACAAGCACTACCTCCTAGCCTGGGTACAAGCACTACCTCCTAGCCTGGGTACAAGCACTACCTCCACACCCTGGGTACAAGCACTACCTCCTAGCCTGGGTACAAGCACTACCTCCCAGCCTGGGTACAAGCACTACCTCCAGACCCCTGGGTACAAGCACTTCCTCCTAGCCTGGGTACAAGCACTACCTTCACACCCTGGGTACAAGCACTACCTCCTAGCCTGGGTACAAGCACTACCTCCACACCCTGGGTACAAGCACTACCTCCTAGCCTGGGTACAAGCACTACCTCCCAGCCTGGGTACAAGCACTACCTCCAGACCCTGGGTACAAGCACTTCCTCCTAGCCTGGGTACAAGCACTACCTTCACACCCTGGGTACAAGCACTACCTCCTAGCCTGGGTACAAGCACTACCTCCTAGCCTGGGTACAAGCACTAGCCCTAAGCCCCTGAGTACAAGCACTAGCTCTAAGCCCCTGAGTGTAGGAGACTCTACATGGCAGGCTTTGGGACCTTGACGACACAGATGGACCGAAACAGGAATGGGAGGAGACAGCGAGAGAGAGAGAGAGAGAGAGAGAGAGAGAGAGAGAGAGAGAGAGAGAGAGAGGAGAGAGAGAGAGAGAGAGAGAGAGAGAGAGAGAGAGAGAGAGAGAGAGAGAGAAGTGGGAGGGAGAGAGGGGGAGAGAGGGGGAGAGAGAGAGAGAGAGAGAGAGAGAGAGAGAGAGAGAGAGAGAGAGAGAGAGAGAGAGAGAGAGAGAGAGAGAGAGAGAGAGAGAGGAGAGAGAGAGAGAGAGAGAGAGAGAGAGAGAGAGAGGAGAGAGAGAGGGGGGGGGGGGGGGAGAGAGAGAGAGAGAGAGAGAGAGCGAGAGAGCGAGAGCGAGAGCGAGAGAGAGAGAGAGAGAGAGAGAGAGAGAGAGAGAGAGAGAGAGAGAGAGAAGTGGGAGGGAGAGAGGGGAAAAGAGAGAGAGGGGGGGAGAGAGAGACGAGATGAGGGGAAAGTCTGGAGTCAATTAGAGGAATGAGTCGGAGGAGACCTTACATACTTTTTGGGGTGAGTCAGGCAGAGGGGCGGGAAAGGAGCGGACAACACAGTGCATGTGTGTGTGTGCATGTGTGTGCATGTGCGTGTGTGCGTATGTTTGCATGTGTGTGTGTGTGTGTGCGTGTGTCGTTGTTGCATGTGTGTGTGTGTGTGCGTGCGCGCGCGTGTGTGTGTGTTTAATGCTAGTTTTTGTGTTTCAGAATAACCTTCTGTTACCCCACCCCTCCTCCCCCCTTTTTTGAAACTTTATTGATATAGCGCCATTCGAACACATTCCAAGGGGAGAAATCACACGTGAAAAAAAACACTACAAGGACAAGTAGCATCGCAACCATCATAAAACTGGGAGGAAAGGAGAACTATGAAATAAAAAGACTAAATATAAGACGCAGATATGCATATTTGAGTGAAAGCTGTGGCAAACAGAAACAGATTTAGACGTTGTGGATGGTGAGGTCAGAGCAGGAGGGTAGTGGAGAGGGAACCTATATGACACTCAACTAGCTTCCAGAACACACCCTGCTCCTCCTCCCCTACCTCCTTCCTCCTCTTCCTCCCTCCTCCCTCACTCCTGTCCTCCACCCTCCTCCCCTACCCCCTTCCCCAAACCTCTTCCTCCCTAACTTCTCCCCTCCCTCACTCCTTCCCTCCTCCACCCCCTTCCTCCTCTCTCCTCCCTCCCCCAGCCTCTTCCTCCCTAACTTCCCCCCTCCTCTCCTCCTCCCTTCTACCCTACCCCCTCCCCCCACCAATTCCTCCCCTACCTCCTTCTCCCTTCTCTCCTCCCACCTCCCCCTCACCCCCACCTCTTCCTCCTCCTGCACGGCACAGCCCAGTAGCGCACACACACACACACACACACACACACACACACACACACACACACACACACACACACACACACACACACACACACACACACACACACACACACACACACACACACACACACACACACACACACACACACACACACACACACACACACACACACACACTCTCTGAGCTGGCTTGTTGTTGGCGCGGATGTTGGGGGATTTCACTGTGAGGGTAGTGAGAGCGCTGGGGAGAGAGACGGTCGGTGTGTGTTTGGATGTCAACTCTCTAACGCTGGTACAAACCATACGATACGTGGGCACGATAAATACCTCCTACTATATTCATTGTGTACAATATCTGTCTAGTATATTAGAAAAAAAACATGAATATCGTGTGACTACTCGTGTTTAGGATGCTAGTGAAATGTGACTAAAACGTAATTGTATTTTGTCCGCAGAAAGCGGAAACAGGAGAGCAGAAGATATAACAAGATTATAAAAATATGTATTAGAATAACTGAAAGTGACAACGGCATCACGCGATCAGAATACCTTTGTTTTCATTTCATGTAACGGAACTGGGTAGTCATCCTCACAGTGCACTCTGTACACACATAACAGCAATAGAAAAATATGAATTAACAAAAACAAAAAATTAATATTTAGACATGCTGCAGTGGCCGTATGTACTAGTGGCACACACTATTAGAGCAACACCCATGTGAGAATGCTTTTCATCAACTTCAGCTCAGCACTCAACACCATCATCCCCTCCAAACTCATCCGCAAACTTGGTGACCTCATGGAAACCAAGAATCTTAACATTAACCCCTCTGTTTGTAACTGGCTATTGGACTTCCTAACCAACAGACCCCAGTCTGTCAGGTTAGACCAT
>CM051006.1:20252145-20254645 GCA_027704905.1 Muraenolepis orangiensis
CCCCCTTGCAGTTTCTTGTTTCCTGCCCAGGCTTTGTCCTGCCTTCCTTTTCAGAAGTTATACTATAACTGGATCAGAAGTACACAGAAGAACACAGTAGGACTGATCAGAGGTTCTACTAGAACACAGTAGGACTGATCAGAAGTTCTACTAGAACACAGTAGGACTGATCAGAGGTTCTACTAGAACACAGTAGGACTGATCAGAAGTTCTACTAGAACACAGTAGGACTGATCAGAAGTTCTACTAGAACACAGTAGGACTGATCAGAGGTTCTACTATAACACAGTAGGACTGATAGATCATAAGTTCTGTTATAACACAGTATAACTGCTGGATCCCAGATTACAGGATAGTGATAATCGTACAGCATCAAGAGACATAATTGGCTTTTATCCTACAACTGTGCGTTTTTCATTTCATTTCATGAATCTTTGTGAAGGCAGAGCATAAAGCGACATTACACCCCCCTCCTCACATATCAAAGGACATTTCTTTGGTTTGATATTTTCCTTCTCATGAAGTGTCTGAAGTAGGTTCAGATCCTTGGGCTCAGCTCCGCCGGGGGTCAACAATGAAAGAGAGAAAGGTAGACCGCTTGCTGCTTGCACTTTTTGTAGTCTTACTTACACCACTTAAAGGACTTAACGCTAGGCCTTAACGATGAATACATCTCATTCCCGACCTCAACACACACACACACACACACACACACACACACACCACACACACACACACACACACACACACACACACACACACACACACACACACACACCCCCCCCACACACACACACACACACACACACACACACACACACACACACACAGAAACCAACCCAGTGTGTGGGTGCGT
This sequence comes from Muraenolepis orangiensis, assembly GCA_027704905.1. Lineage (NCBI taxonomy): Eukaryota > Metazoa > Chordata > Actinopteri > Gadiformes > Muraenolepididae > Muraenolepis > Muraenolepis orangiensis. The sequence goes on from CM051006.1 coordinate 20,253,002, forward strand.
GGCTGCAAGCTGCCTTCCAGTCTGTTGCTCAAGGACACATCAACAGTTGAAGGAGCGACCCGCGTCATCGCCGGCCCGGGAGTCCTTCAGCGGACGCCACGCCCGGATCATCTGGAGTAGGACCGGAGCGATGGCCTATCCAGCGGAGGGCACCGTGTGTTTGCGTACACGTGGTGCGACTCGTCACACCAAACCACACGAACATACCCGGGGTTCCACCGGCTCAGCACAGGGACACTTCGTACTCCTTTCTAGATTCAACATTCACGATGTTTTTATTTGCCATACGCCAACAAGTACAACAGACTGCTTTACTCCCCATTCCCCCCCGCAATAGGAATTTCCTACAATATAACACTATATGCTCGACTATGTACTATACTTATATTATACAACACAAAACTATAACAATACTGTACACAATGAAAAGAACAATAAAGTGACTGATGGATGATATATACGTTGAATTTTGTTGATATATATGTTGAATTTTGCAAAAAAAACATTTAAAAAGCATGTTAAAGTGCCAGTAGTGCAGCAGCATCATGAATACGGTGCAGTAACTGTAATGAGTCCAGAAGGTCCAGCTAAATGATAATAGTGCATGAAAGTGTAATGTAATGTTTCTTCCCGTCTGCGTGGCGCTCCCTTGCCCCCTGAACTGCTCCCGCCGCGCACCGCGCTCGCCATCGCTGGACGCTTTGCCAGGCGATTATTCCGTAGAGCCTTGAAGTCTTTAACACTGGCGTTATTATCACAGCCTAACCACTTAAAAACAAGCACAGGAACAGCTGCTCTCGCGTTTTAACAACCCCCGATCTCTTAATAACATTGCTGAATTAAAATGTAGGATTTTTAAATAATGCTACTGAGCTAGTGGTGGTATGGTCTGGCGTGTTGAATGCGGCTCACAAAGCAACAATGCCTCGTCTTTCACACAAAGACAATATGGAAAAGAGATGTTGGATCTTTTCTTTTTTTGTCTCCCCTCCGGTCAATACGGCGTGTTTACAACCATCTCCAGATGTGTCGCAGTAACAGTTTTTTAAAAATATTCATAATGAACGCTTCAGCGCTTGTAACCCTGAGACTAATGGCTTTTTCATTGGGCTGCTGAATATCTTAATCACCCGGCAGATGCTAAAACCTCTTTTGAAAAACAAAAGATAAGACATCCTTTAAATGAATGACTCACACGGAGCCACCACACGACGTCTGGAATGGATCAACCTCCTCCACCATGAAGAGCCATCCCCCGTAAATGCATGACTACACATGAAGGATTCCTAAAGAGATACTGTGTACATTACAGGGACAAATACAGAGAGAGACGTTTACATTAAATATTACACACACAAATCAGCGTTCAGCCACTGGAGAGATTACACTTCGAGAGGGTGCCGTTAGAAAAGGGGAGAAAAACAGAAGTCGATTCTAATGGAGTCTGTGTGTGGCTGTGTACTACTGAGCCAATTAAAACACACCACAACATTATCAAACAATCATTTCCCTGAGACTCAACTCACAGTACGGCGTATATCCGTTTGGTGTACTTTTGTATGTATTTGTTAAGTTCTACGATGCATGTTCCTGACTGTCTGCATAGGTTTACACGTAACATATATTAGAAATCAATCGAAACCT
>CM051006.1:20267145-20272145 GCA_027704905.1 Muraenolepis orangiensis
CCCTCCGCCCTGTGACGATTCCCTCATGGGGTTCTAATCCTCTGGTGTAGGTCACAGATCTTTTGTAGCCGCCCAGAGCCATTTAAACTGATCAGGTGCGTGGCTGATCAATATTGAAATGCCCCCCCCACCACCACCACCCTCACGTTATCTTGAGGGTAAAGAAAAAGAAGGATTGGAAGGAAACTTGATGAGGCTGCAAAGGTGTGTTTGGGTTTGGAAGATAATTCCTTTGGAGCCAGTGTGTTTCGAAGTGGGGGGGGGGGGGGGGGTATAGGGTGTAAACAAACACCGATAGATTCACACACACACACACGCACACGCACACACACACGCACACACACACACACACACACACAGACAGCTAATCAAAGGGTTTGATTACCTCTCGTTATGCATTTCATTAGCGTTATCGTTTGTGCGTTTTCATCTCAACTATATGTTGTTTTAATGAGATGCGTACCCTTTTTTCCCTGCTGCCGAGACAATAAAACAATAAGACATATTTTCCTTGTATATTATATTATTATTTTGGACCTCTGACGGTTCCTTCGGGTCCTTATTTTTGGACGATAACAGTAAATCAAATCAAAACACGGCTCGCTTGCGACAGGATATGGTTCAACATAAAGTGAACCACAAGGTGTGTGAGCGGAGAAGAGAACCGAACAGAACAGAATCACCACCGCTCACTCTTTCCGATCAGGGATATCAAATCAGTTCCCGATGAGACGAACGTCTGCTGCTTGGGATGCACGGCGAAACATTCACACACATAAATGATAACCGGGAACACCCCACCCCCCCACCTCCCCCACCGCCCCCCCCCCCCCCCCCCCCCCGCAGGGGAAGGACTGCTGAAGGTTATTCCTCATCCGTCTCTCTCGCTCTCCCCTCTCTCTCTCTACCTCTCTCTACCCCCCTCTCTCTCTCCCCTCTCCCTCTCTCCCTCTCTCTCTCTCTCTCTCTCTCTCTCAGCGTTCACCTTGACCACAAGCTGTTCCGCCAACGCTGACCGCGTTCAATGTCATCCGCCCCTCCCATCACAGAGCGGCCGAGCGAGCTTCAGATGAGTTACCGCCACCGCCGCCGCCGCCGCCGCGGTGAGCGAGCGAGCGCTAAGACTACAGAGGAACCGCTGCTTTCTAGGATGTGGTGGCTGTCGCTGCTGCCATATTTAACCTAACCTACTGAGGCCATGCTTCAACCAGAGCATTCAGATGCCTCGCAATGCGTGTGTGTGTGCGTGTGCGTGTGTGTGTGTTAAAGGACCCCTATTACCTCACACCAGGTGTAGTCATTACAAGCCATGTAAATAACATCTAGTATATATCCTTTTGTGACATCACAAAGTGGGAGTGTCCAGGCAGGCAGGCTGGAGTTCACCGGCATGCACTCCAGCATCTGTGATGTCACGAGTGAATAGATTTCCTGACAGACAATCTCTTCCCTGATTGGTTCAGGGGGGGGGGATCCATTGTGCCGTGTCCATCACAAGCGAGTGAACACGATACTTCTCCACGGCGGATGGGAGGGACGGAGCAAAGGAGGAGGAGAAGGGGGGGGGGGGGTTCATTTTAACACCTTGCTCGCTCTCGCTCTCTCTCTCTCTCTCTCTCAACAACTCTCGGATCGTACCAACTGCAGCTTTAAGGGGAAGCCAGAGTGGGTGACAAGTGAGACAAGAGTATTCTGATTGAGCTGCTCAGCACTGATAAGAGACAATAGGGTAGAAGAGGCGGGGGGGGCACAACTGGGACAGCTACAGCTCAACACCACAGAGCTCAGAGGGAGGGAGGGAGAGAGGAAGAGGGAGGGAGGGAGAGGGTAGAGGGAGGGAGGGAGAGAGAGGTAGAGGGAGGGAGGGAGGGAGGGAGGAGGGAGGGAGGGAGGGAGGGAGGGAGGGAGGGAGGAGAGAGGGAAGGAAGGGGGAGGGAGAGAGGTAGAGGGAGGGAGGGAGAGAGGACGAGGGAGGGAGGGAGGGAGGGAGGGAGGAGGAGGGAGGGAGGAGGAGGAGGAAGGAGGGGGAGGGAGAGAGGTAGAGGGAGGGAGGGAGATGGGTAGAGGAGGGAGGGAGAGGGGTAGAGGAGGGAGGGAGGGAGGGAGGGAGAGAGAGTGGTAGAGGAAGGGAGGGAGGGAGGGAGGGAGGAGGGAGGGAGGGAGGAGAGAGGGAAGGAAGGGGGAGGGAGAGAGGTAGAGGGAGGGAGGGAGATGGGTAGAGGGAGGGAGGGAGAGGGGTAGAGGGAGGGAGGGAGGGAGGAGAGAGGGAGAGGGAGGTAGAGAGAGGGAGCGGGAGGGAGAGGGAGGGAGAGGGAGGGGGGAGAGGGAGGGGGGGAGAGGGAGGGAGAGGGAGGGAGAGGGAGGGGGAGGGGGAGGGAGAGGGAGGGAAAGAGAGGGAGTGGGAGGGAGAGGAGAGGAGGGAGAGGAGAGGGAGAGGGGGGGAGAGGGAGGGAGAGGGAGAGGGAGGGAGAGGGAGAGGGGGGGAGAGGGAGGGAGAGGGAGAGGGGGGAAGGGAGAGAGAGGGTTGTCATTTGACAGGCAGCACCACAGTGTTGCACGGTGACTCGGTTCAGACCTTAAATGACACGGTTTTGTCAATATTAATAGTAAGGGCTTTTTTTTTAAGTGCCAGCCGAGCGATGCGATCTAATCTTTAAATAACGCACAACTCATCAAGCAGATGTCAGGGCCGGGGAAATGTGAACATGTTTTGAGAAGAAGACTATATATTATAATAAATGAGCTCTGGTAACCGCAATACATCTATTTATAATAATACATTTAAATGTGAATATAGATATGGTGTATCTCACATAGAACTACGTTCCGTTGTTGGTGTGCTCTGAGTTGCATTTCCACGGTGCTACAGCTACAGCAAAACTGTCTTAACTAAACTAAACTATACTCAATTATACTCAATTATGCTCAATTATACTAAACTGTAAAGTATAGCAGCAGTCAGGGCTGAGCGACAAAATCAAATATAGAAATAGAATAGAATAGAATATTGATATTTTTTGACCAACATTTTTTATATTGCGACAATATTGTAGGGATGACTATCAGCTCTCGCACACTAAATATTGACCCCTTGAGACGTTGGTGATGTATGAGATAAAATGACTAAGTTGGTAAAGGGAAACCATATTAGAACAGTCTGAGGTATGAGTTCAGAACATGACATCACGTTAATGTATAGGAACGTAGCCTTTAGAGCCAGGAAAACACAACACTTCACGAGCACATCGCCGTATCACCACATCCAAAACATCACCTAACATCCGCTCTAATGTCACGATGCAGCGAGGCCACAGTCCGGTCCCTCAGCATCCGTACCACAAGGACTACCAGGTGCAAGGGTGGTTTTTAATCCACAGGCAGGGACCTACTGGACTGCTAGGAGTGCTGCCATTAACATTGTAACATTGTAACACTGTTATAACATTACACTGTCATAACATTACACTGTCATAACATGCACTGTCATAACATTACACTGTCATAACATTACACTGTCATAACATTGTCATTAACATTACACGGTCATACTTTGCTGGACTCTCTGGACTCATCACAGTTACTGCACTGTATTCATGATGCTGCTGCACTACTGGCACTTTAAAAAAAGATTTTTGTAAAAAATATTTGAAAAAGAACGTCATTTAACAGTCACTTTGCGGCTCTTTTTTGTTTATTTTACTGTACATATTATTTATATTTTTATGGTATTGTTTTTAAGATGTATACTGCGGGAGGGAATCTGGAGGAAGCGTTCCTTTGTACTTCCTATGTTACAAATGGCAAATAAAAAGATCTTGTATCTTGTATCTGGGAACAGCCTCCGAGCCCTGGAGTAAACACAGGCCTTCACTGGAGCTGCTGCCCACCACCTCCATGCGTACATGTGGGGACTACTGGGCTCCTCCAGTGACCAGTGTGGAATATGCTATCGTGTGCAGACGTGTGTGTGTGTGTGTGTGTGTGTGTGTGTGTGTAATCATGTATGCGTGTGCATTCCCGATGTATTCAAAATGTCAAATTAGACAAGACCCATCTGGGGACGGGGGGGAGGAGGGGTCTTGGTGAGAGACAGCATTTGGTAATCCAGACACGGAGAAGGGACAGGCGAGAGGTGAGACCAGGGGGGAGGGACAGGCCTCGGTGTGGCGGGTGAGACCAGGGGGGAGGGACAGGCCTCGGTGTGGCGGGTGAGACCAGGGGGAGGGACAGGCCTCGGTGTGGCGGGTGAGACCAGGGGGGAGGGACAGGCCTCGGTGTGGCGGGTGAGACCAGGGGGGAGGGACAGACCTCGGTGTGGCGGGTGAGACCAGGGGGAGGGACAGGCCTCGGTGTGGCGGGTGAGACCAGGGGGGAGGGACAGGCCTCGGTGTGGCGGGTGAGACCAGGGGGGAGGGACAGGCCTCGGTGTGGCGGGTGAGACCAGGGGGGAGGGACAGCCCTCGGTGTGGCGGGTGAGACCAGGGGGGAGGGACAGGCCTCGGTGTGGCGGGTGAGACCAGGGGGGAGGGACAGGCCTCGGTGTGGCGGGTGGTGAGTGGCGGGTGAGACCAGGGGGGAGGCATCGGGGATCGAGGGGGCAGGGGGAGGAGATGAGGGGAGAGGAGGTCAGCCGAGACCTGGCATCGAAGATGGCATCAAATTGGCCATTAGATGCCACAGAGGAGAGAGAGAGCAGTTGCCATGCCAACCCTGGTGGCGAGAGAAAGAGAGAAAGAGAGAGAGAGAGACATGGAGAGTGAGAGAGAGAGAGAGACATGGAGAGCGAGAGAGAGACATAGAGAGAGACATGGAGAGCGAGAGAGACAGAGAGAGAGAGACAGGGACAGAGAGAGAGACACATGCGCGAGTATAAATGGAATCTGATATATTTACATGAGACTGCTATGAACCTTGTGTTTTACAACCACACACACACACTCAAATTACGTATTTATATTTATATTTTGTTAGCTTAGGTGTGTGTGTGTGTGTGTGTGTGT
>CM051006.1:20279645-20292145 GCA_027704905.1 Muraenolepis orangiensis
GAGGAGGAGGAGAACTGAGGAGGAGGAGAACGAGGAGGAGGAGAATGAGGAGGACACAAGGGTGGGGGGGGAAGGGGAGGAGAGGAGGGGGGGGAGGGGGGGACGACAGACGCCATCCCTCTTATTCTTCAATACCACAAAACCACAGAACAGGTGACAAGAGCCAGGGCGCTAACCACATAAGCTGAACGCCTTGTAACTCCTGAGCTGTGTGGTACTCTCTCTCTCTCTCTCTCTCTCTCTCTCTCTCTCTCTCTCTCTCTCTCACAATGTAGAGAGAGTGTGTGTGTGTGTGTGTGTGTGTGGTTGGTGGCTGGTTGAAGCCCCCTCACCTGGCCCCAGTCAGACTGATTAGGTGCGGCTGGGTGAGGCTGCACACCTGTGGTGCCTCAGAATAATCAAGGCACACAGGATAAACAAGCCATCGCCACACACACACACACCACACACACACACACACACCACACACACACACACACACACACACACCACACACACACACACACACACACACACACACTCCCTCACTCAGAGGGAGAGCTCTGACTATCAGCAGTTAGCATCTACTCTGCCTGCAGCGTCTGACTATCCTTGAGGTAGACAACAATTCAATATTATTGTTTATGGAATTTGGAAGTGGAAGTTGGAGTGGAATCTAATCGTGATGATATTGTGATCCCGTTATGCACAATACTGTTGTCTTAACTTGACGATAATAAGCAAATATGGTTTGAAAAAATTGGCAAAATGTAAGTATATAGTACATTTTTAGTACATCTTTTAAAATATAATTTTGGTTTGATGTAAATGCGACATTTCTCCATATCACGATTAGCTATCAAAATCCTTGCAGATTAATTATCGTGATGTCAAATTTCAGGAAGGAAATTGGAAATTAGAGGAAGTCCACACGATGATTTGGCAAAAATATAAATAACGATTTTGACGGCTGGCTGTTTGTTAGAGGAGGAAATATGATGTGTTTGGTCCAATCGGTCTGTTTCTCTTTCTGTTTCTCTTATTTCTGTGTTTCTGGACGTTTGACGCAGCAGCAGATAACAAGATGGGACACTTTAGAGGTCAGCAATATACAAAACATCCTGAAATAAACACACACACACACAACACACACACACACACACACGCACACGCACACGCACACGCACACACCCCGAGGCCGTCTACACACACATGCGGCGATTTACAACAGAGAGCTATCTCAAATTGCAGCATTTGTTTATGTAACTCATCATCACCTCTTCCTCCACCTCCTCCACCACCACCTCCTCCTCCTCCTCCTCCACCACCTCCTACACTACAACCATCACTACCACCACCTCCACCTCCACCACCACCACCTCCTACACTACAACCATCACTACCATCACCTCCTCCACCACCACCACCATCACCTCCTCCACTACCAACATCCCAACCACCACCACCACGAGCACCTCCATCAGCTCCTCCACCATAAACACCACCTCCTCCACCTCCTCCATCGTCACCACCACCACCACCTCCTCCACCTCCTCCACCACCTCCACCACCACCTCCACCACCACCACCACCTCCTCAGTGCAAAAGCTCAGAGGTGTATCGCCTCATTTCAATTAATATTATCTTTCATTCATTTTAGTTTATTTTCCCGTGAAAACAAATGCGACCCTAAAACGCTTATGACACCGTTCATCGTTAGCGACGGCAGCTGTTTTACCTGTTAATTAATTGAGCCATCATTCAAAGTTGAGCGCGAAAGTTAACACAATAGGCGACAATCCCCGATGATATACTCACGCTAAATCTGTGAAATGAATCACAAATCACACATCACAAGAGAGTTAAAAATTAGCTCAAAAGGAACCTCACTTTCCCCCCCACAAAGGAAGCTGCTTTTGACATATATCGTTACTTACTGCCAGGGCCGCAGTGGCTCAGTCTGTTGCTGCCCTTGAGCAAGGCACCAGACCCCTACCCTGACACTGCTCTCCCGGGGCAGCTGTATATAATAATAGCTGATACCCACTGCTCCTAATACTAGGATGGGTTACATGCAGAGAAACTAATTTCACTGTGTACATGTGTACCAATAAAGAGGATTCAATCCTCCAGATTTAGATTTAGTTCTACTACTGAGGTGGAAAGTACGGAGAAAAAGGAAGGGATATATGTATATATGTATACATATATATATTCATATTACAGCGCTGACCGTCGCAACATGCTGTGTTAAAATAGTGAATGTCTTTTGCACGGTGGTGGGACCCCAGGGCCCGGGACACAATGAGCGTGAGGACACACTCGACAGGACACTTCACCTGCGGGGTCGCAGCACGCCAGAGAGGTGGGTTCCGGACGCTTCCCTTAATCCCACGCTGAACCTTCAAGGTCCAATTTGAATACTCTACACTCTCTCTCTCTCTCTCTCTCTCTCTCTCTCTCTCTCTCTCTCTCTCTCTCTCTCTCTCTCTCTCTCTCTCTCCTCTCTCTCTCTCTCTCCTCTCTCTCTCTCTCTCTCTCTCTCTCTCTCTCTCCTCTCTCTCCTCTCTCTCTCTCTCCCCCCCCCCCCCCCCCCCACCTCCCTGGCATTTGAAGAACACATTCAATGGAGTGTGTGTGTTGTAAGGCCTACTCTTATCTCCTAAGGATACACCCACCCATGTGTGCGTGTGTGTGTGTGTGTCTGTGTGTAAGTCTGTGTGTGTGTGTGTGCGTGTGTGTGTGTCTGTGTGCGTGTGTGTGTAAGTCTGTGTGTGTGTCTGTGTGTGTGTCTGTGTCTATGTGCGTGTGTGTGTGTGCATGCGTGTGTGTGTCTGTGTGTGTGTGTGCGTGCATGTGTGTGCATGCGTGTGTGTGTCTGTGTGTGTGTGTGTGTGCGTGCATGTGTGTGCATGTGCGTGTGTGTGTGCGTGTGTGTGTGTGTGTGTGTGTCGGGGCTGAACAATGAATCAAATGTTATCGAAACCGCAATAAATGGCCAATAGTGCAATAACTAGAATCACAGCAGCTGCAATTTTTGGTATATGGGTAAATAGTGTAAATATGAACCGATAACAGCATTATATATCATTATATATACACTGTAGTGCTGCAGAGATCCCCTGGTCTACATGTTGTTTGATACACATGTAAGAACACATGTAGATAGATAGATAGATAGATCTATCTATAGATAGATAGATCGATAGATCTCTATATCTATCTATCTATCTATCTATCTATCTGACAGACAGACAGACAGACAGACAGACAAATAGATAGACCGATAGACAGACAGACAGACAGACAGACAGACAGACAGACAGACAGACAGACAGACAGACAGACAGACAGACAGACAGACAGACAGACAGACAGACGACAGACAGACAGACAGACAGACAGACAGATAGATAGATAGATAGATAGATAGATAGATAGATAGATAGATAGATAGATAGATAGATAGATAGATAGATAGATAGACATGTCACATTGTTATTTTGAAAGTTTCGTTTTTCAGTGAAAAAGAAATTGGAATGCAAAAACATTAACACTCCCACTAATGGTGAGTCATATCGCAATATCTGTCAAATATATAATATAATAATAATATAATAATATAATAAATATAATATCTGTGTGTGTGTGTGTGTGTGTGTGTGTGTGTGTGTGTGTGTGTGTGTGTGTGTGTGTGTGTGTGTGTGTGTGTGAGCAGCAGATTCATAAGGCTTTGTAACAGCCGTTTTACCGATAAAGACAAAGTGTTGGTTAATAATAATAATAATTAATGAGGTGAGACATGACGACACATTAGGATAAAACACAGTAGACAGATCCCTTTCCCCTTTTCTCTGTTCAGCAACTGTTCATTGGCACACACACACACAGACACAAACACACACACACACACACACACACACAGTAGGCAAATCCTGAGGAACCATCAATAATAAACTTTGGCTGACACAGACTCAACATCCACACTGACTGTCAACCCCCCCCCCCCCCCCCCCCTCTTATATTTTGGCGTGTGCCAAGATTTAGCATCCGCTGGAAGAAGCGGCTTTCGGCGTGCGAAGCAGCCGCTTAAACACCTCATCTTGCTCGCTCGCTCGCTCATCGGAGAGTTGGACCGCCGCCTGGTTCCCCCCCCCCCCCCCCCGCCGTCTACGAGACGTTAAACCGGGAGAGATGTCACATCTCCGGGAATCCCGCCACCGCGTGAAAAAAAAATGAAAAACCTATAAAAGGAACTGCCTGTTATATCTTTTCAACGAGGGATGGAGAGGCTTCGCTGGCTCCAGGCTCCACGAGCAGCGGCAGGAGAAGGTAAAGAAGAACCAAGAGGGGAAAAAAATCGACTCAACAACTCTTTGATACGCTGCCAACGGAGCCACCTTAGAACAACCACCCCCCCCCGGAGAAGCAGGTGAACTTCTAGGAATCACCCGCCGAGGAACACACAAAGCAAAACAATTCAGAGAACCTGAGTTTCTCTGGGTTTTTGGAATTCAACCGGACCCCCGAAATTGAAAAGGTTAACAAACATAAACAAACAAAAGTCGAATCGACGATCACAGAACGAGAGGATGGACTAACTAACGAGACAACCCAGAACAAGTTCTGTTACCGAGAGCCAGGCACCGGATGGGTTAAGAGGCGGCGGGGACAAGAGGTCCGATCAGGTAACGACTCCCTGTCCATCAATTAACGCTCAGGGAAAGACTATCTAATTAACCCACCAGGACGCCCACCCCCTCTCTCCCCTCTCAGAGAGAGAGAGAGAGAGAGAGAGAGAGAGAGAGAGAGAGGAGAAGAGAGAGAGAGAGAGAGAGAGAGAGAGAGAGAGAGAGAGGAGAGAGAGAGAGAGAGAGAGAGAGGGGGTTGAGAGAGGGAGAGGGAGAGAGAGATATAGAGAGATAGAGGGGGGGGTTTGAGAAAGGGAGAGAGAGGGAGGGGGGAGAGGGAGGGAGAGAGAGGGAGTGAGCGAGAGAGAGAGGCAACAAACAGGTATAGAGGACGAGACCTCAGAGGAACCCGGGGGAACACTAAGCAGATGCTTATCCTCCTCTGAACTGCCATCACCTTTACAAGCCCCCCCCCCCCCCCCACCACCTCCACCACCACCCCCCCCACCACCACCACCACCACCACCCCTACCATCACCACCACCACCACCACCACCATCACCACCACCACCACCACCCTCACCACCACCACCACCATCACCACCACCACCACCACCCCTACCATCATAACCACAAAAGGAAAAGAGATCTTCTTCACATGATCTGGTGTACCCTCGGTTGTAGAGGGTACACCAGAGAGAGAGAGAGAGAGAGAGAGAGAGAGAGAGAGAGAGAGAGAGAGAGGAGAGAGAGAGAGAGAGAGAGAGAGAGAGAGAGCCCGGCAACCTAATTAGGAGGAGCCAGAGTCCCCCGGGGGAGGAGTGACGGATGGGCCTGCCAATCACAGCGCCGAGAGGAAGCCGCGACTTCTCACCTGACACAAAGAGATAGATGGAGGAGAGAGATAGAGAGAGAGAGAGAGAGAGAGAGAGAGAGAGAGAGAGAGAGAGAGAGAGAGAGAGAGAGAGAGAGAGAGAGAGAGAGAGAGAGAGAGAGAGAGAGAGAGAGAGAGAGAGAGCACGAGAGAGAGCACGAGAGAGAAAGAGAGAGGAGAGGAGAGGAGGAGGAGAGGGGCGGGAGGCAGCGTGATCAGACAGCCAATGAGAAAGGAAGAAAGAAAGGCCAGCCTCGTACGCTCCGATGGACGACGTCTCATCCGAGGGACAGTGGAGGAACCCCAGGCTTACCTACCGGCAACCAACACACCTACCAACACACCTACCTACCGGCCAACACACCTACCTACCGGCAGCCAACACAAACGCCCGGCCGGCAGGTGGCCGCTTGTGTTCCGAGGGACGGACCGAACCACTAACCCCCCACCCCCCTCACCCCCTCACCCCTCACCCCCCTCACCCCCACTCACCCCTCGCTTAGCCTAAATTATTCAGGTGCAAAATAAATAAACCAGTCGCTCCCTTTAGTAGTGTGTCTCCTGTGTAACTTAATTAACTGTGACAGGCCAGGGAGAGACACAAAGAGAGAGAGAGAGAGAGAGAGAGAGAGAGAGAGAGAGAGAGAGAGAGAGAGAGAGAGAGAGAGAGAGAGAGAGAGAGAGAGAGAGAGAGAGAGGAGCGAGGGGGGGAGACAAGAGAGAGAGAGAGAGGGGAGGTGGAGAAGGGAGGGGGAGAGAGCAAGACTAGAGAGAGAAAAGAGAGACAAGAGAGAGAGAAAGGGAGACGAGGGAGAGAGACAAGTGAGAGAGAGAGGGTTGTGAAGGGAGAGAGACGAGAGAGAGAGAGAGAGAGAGAGAGAGGAGAGGAGAGAGAGGAGAGAGAAGAGAGAGGAGAGAGAGAGAGAGAGAAAAAAGAGAAGTAAAAACAGTTGCTAGGCAACATACAACATCTGTAGGAATTTAGCAACGTATTCAATTTTCAAGATTTCCCGTCTCCAGGGTTACGGAGGAGAGAGGAGAGATAACGCTTCAAGATGTTAAGCGAGGGGGACCCCTCCTCTCTGACTCCCCTGAAACCTCCCGCAAAACGACACACTTACACTTCATATTTATACTGCAGTACTGTAATACTGTTGATTCTGTTATAGTCATACTCATTCATATCTATTCTGCAAATATGCAAATATGTACTCTGAGAGAGAGAGAGAGAGAGAGAGAGAGAGAGAGAGAGAGAGAGAGAGAGAGAGAGAGAGAGAGAGGAGAGAGAGAGAGAGAGAGAGAGAGAGAGAGAAGAGGAGATGAGATGAGAGGAGAGAAAAGGAGGGAGAGAGAGGGAGAGCACCCAGAGCTGGCACTAAAACATTCCACTGTACATTGTACCACTATTCCTTATTATACATAAACTGAATGTGAATGTGAATCCCGGTGGTGACACCTTGTTATGACATCATGACAAAGCGCTACTCTCGGCAGCGGAGGATTCTGGGTTTAGCGCTCCGACCCGGGCGATGGATAAATTAGCGCCGTGGAAATCTGCCAAGACGAGACGGGGAGAGGGAGGAGGGGAGACGTCCTCGATGGAGATGAACCAGAACCCAGCCAAAAGATCAATAAAATCACGTCTCGATTTCAACTCGATAGCCGATTCATCGCTTTGATGGTGATTACACTTTAGGACCGGGAATCAGTGCTCAAACCATGTTCAACTCGCTCTCTCTCCCTCTCACCACGACCCCTCTCTCTCTCTCTCTTTTTCTCTCACTCACCCCTTCTCTCTCTCACGCTCACCCCTTCTCTCTCTCTCTTCTCTCTCTCTCTCTCTCTCCTCTCTCTCTCTCTCTCTCTCTCTCTCTCTCTCTTACTAGCTCTCTCTCTCTCTACTTCCCTCTCTCTCTCTCTCTCTCTCTCTCTCTCTCTCTCTCTCTCTCTCTCTCTCTCTCTCTCTCTCTCTCTCTCTCTCTCTCTCTCTCTCTCTCTCTCTCTCTCTCTCTCTCTCTCCCCACTTCCTCTCTCTCTCTCTCTCTCTCTCTCTCTCTTTCTCCCCACGTCCCTCTCTCTCTCCTATCTCTCTCTCTCTCTCTCTCTCTCTCTGATTGTAAAGCGCCGATGAAACATGGGACAATAGTGGGACCAGGGGTGGTAATTATGATAATTATCATCTCCTCCTGGTGTGTGTGTGTGTGTGTGTGTGTGTGTGTGTGTGTGTGTGTGTGTGTGTGTGGTGTGTGTGTGTGTGTGTGTGTGTGTGTGTGTGTGTGTGTGTGTGTGTGTGTGTGTGTGTGTGTTGCGTGGCCGGGACAAGGCAGGGCAGCGCCCGGCGACACCAGAGAGAACCAGACAAACCTCAACAGGTTTCAACCCGTCGGCCGCACAGGGCGACCGGGGGCCCTGGTAATCTGTTGTTCTGCTAACTAACTGGGAGTGGTTGAGACACACACACACACACACACATACAGACACACACACACACACACACAGACACACATACAGACACAGACACAGACACTCACAAATTCCCCCAGGCTCTTGACAACATATACAGTGATATCATGTCTTGTTGGTGTGGTGACATCTGCCCTCTCCCATTCATGCTGATTTAGCTCAATATTCTATTCCTCTGTCTATCGTTTCTTTCTTCTTCTTTCTTTCTTTCTTTCTTTCTTCTTTCCTTGTGTCAATCAAGCCAGGGCCAGCAGGGCCAGACAGGCCAGAGGTGCTGACAAATTCCTCCATCACATTTTGGAGAAGGCCAGGGCGTCTAGTACCTACTGTGATATGAGAGTGATAGAGTGAGCAGCGTGCAGAGCAGAGCAGAGCAGTTCAGTTCAGTTCAGTTCAGTTCAGTTCAGTTCAGTTCAGTTCAGTTCATCCCTAGAAGGGCAATTCACTTGCAGCTTACAAGTCAACAACACAAGACACAAGCAATTAAGATGTCACTCACAGAGCAGATTAATTATATGTCAAAGCAACATACAGGCAACTGTAGATCACACAGTAACCTTTGTCATAGTTTGCATGAATAAAGATATATTAGATTAGATTAGATTAGATTAGATTAGATTAGATTAGATTAGATTAGATTAGATTAGATTTGATTCAAATGTATTGTCATTGCACAGTTCAGCACAGCAGAAAATGAGTATCTATCAGTGTAACGGTCATTTAAAAATGACTACCGTCTGCCGTTAGCAGCCTGATGGCAGGAAGGATTGAAGGACGCCTTAGCGGTAGCTAAAGGTTTGTTCTCTCTCTACAGTTAGCAGTTCACCGGTTACAGATACAGTCTGTGGAATAAACAAACAAGGCTCGTTTGTTCTGTTCTGTGATCGCCCGAGTCCTATCTTTAGATCATCGTAGCGGTGGCGGCGGTGGTGAAACACCACCTCCTGATAATCGTAATTTGCGGCGGGCCACAAAAACCATATCAAGCGCTCTCCATCGCGCTCCTTTTCACAGGAGGTTTAATTGCGTCGCCGGAGAGAGAGAGAGAGAGAGAGAGAGAGAGAGAGAGAGAGAGAGAGAGAGAGAGAGAGAGAGAGAGAGAGAGAGAGAGAGAGAGAGAGAGAGAGAGAGAGAGAGAGAGAGAGAGAGAGAGAGAGAGAGAGAGAGCGAGAGCGGCGGACGCCAGCGCTAAACATTAGTCCAGACGCCGCATGGCGGTCTGACATTTGTCCTCCAGAGGAAATTTACTAAATTGCTTTGGTCAATTACAGAGACAAAGGGAACAGGTGGCCCCGTTACCCGGGCAACCAATAAAAACAACGGATTCTAAAATACAGTTACAGGGGGGGGGGGGGGTGTACAGGAACGTCTGGGAAAGGTTTCCGGGTTACAACCCGGGTTGGAATCCTGATGTGGTCCCCCGTGGTCGACCTGTCTGTATAAGCGTGCGTCCCTTGAGCAACAAGATGGCATCTTGCGTCTAAAGTAAGATGAACGGGATTTGATTGGGGATCCAAGCTGAATGGACTAGAAGAACAACCCCAAACCACAATGGGTTCAGTGTCGGCAGGGCAATATATATGGCCAAAATAATCTCCTCTATCTGTTCTATCCGTTCATCTATCACGTCATTTTATATCTCCATTACATATATACACATATACGTATATATACACACATATATATATATATATATATATATATATATATCACGATACAGCATGTTTTCTGGTAATTCTATAAATAAATATTCTATTAGTAATATAAATATTCTAGTCTATTTCAAATAACCACACAGTAAAGCCAATTTTGTATACTTCTGTGAGAATTAACTTAAATAACTTGACAGATGAAAAGCGATTCAAATTTTTTTCTATATTTATAAATTGATATTAAGTAACTTATTCTGTGAACTGAACTTATATTGTGAACCGTTTCATTAGAATGTACATATAGAAAAAATATGTCCATAACCCACTTTGGACACGATAAGAGATCTATATACGATAGACATTTTAATGTGACTTTGATGTCATATATATCTCTCCTCCCCATCCTCCTCCTGCCCTGCCCTGGTTCAGTACGGTCCCCCCCCCTAGTACCAACACAGTGGAGTGATGGCCCTGAGGAAGCACCGTTACACCACGGATCTTCCAGGACTTACAGGCCAGGTTGTTTATTATCCTATTGCTTAAAGTATTATCTCTCTGTGTGTCTGTTGGCGGTCTGTCATGGTAGTCCCTGTTTGATGCTCTTATTGTGTCAAATCTTAGGGAGACAACTTATTGTACTTTCACCTGAGCAACTGGTTCTGCTCTTAGAGGCTTGTTAGGGAGGAAATGTAATGTATTATATATTATTATATATGTGTATATGTATCTATACATTACATTAATTATATTTGTGTCTATGTATGTATATATTATATTATTATGGCTTGTTACTAGTTACTGGTGACTAGTAGTTCTCTTGTCTACCTGTTGAATGACCTTACTGTAAGTCACTTTGGACAAAAGCGTCAGTGTAATGTGATGTGATGTGAATCAGTCCATCTCTCCATCTGTCCATGCAGCTCACCATCTGCCCCGTCTGTATATGCTGTTCATAGTTTGCCCCCTGACGGCCTATCTTATCTGGCACTTACCAGCACTCGGTTAGCTACTGTTCATCCCCCCCACTCATCTCTCTCCCTCTACACACACACACATACACACACACACACACAACACACACACACACACACACACACACACACACACACACACACACACACACACACACACACACACACACACACACACACACATACACACACACAGGCACACACACACAGGCACACACACACACACAGGCACACACAAACACACACACACACACCCTCCTTTCAACTGTGTGCTCCCAGGCAGGACCAGGGGCGGATGCTGAGAATAGCAACACAGCTGACACCGCAGGGCTGACATATGTTACACCAGCGCCGCCATCCACAGGCCCAAAACATTGGAGTCTTGGTCCCCCCGGACCACCTCCCATCGGACCACCTCCCCCCGGACCATCTCCCCTCGGACCTGGACCACTTCCCCTCGGACCACCTCCCCTTGGACCCGGACCACCTCCCCTCGGACCACCTCCCCCCGGACCACCTCCCCTCGGACCAGGACCACCTCCCCTCGGACCACCTCCCCCTGGACTACCTCCCCTCGGACCACCTCCCCTCGGACCCAGACCACTTCCCCTTGGACCACCTCCCCTCGGACCCGGACCACCTCCCCTCGGACCACCTCCCCTCGGACCCGGACCACCTCCCCTCGTACCACCTCCCCTCGGACCACTCCCCCTCGGACCCGGACCACCTCCCTCGGACCCGGACCACCTCCCCTCAGACCACCTGCTCTCGGACCCGGAACCGAACCCAGACCCGGGACACACCTCGCAGCTCAGGGCCTCGCCGGGCCGCTCTTAACCATCCCCCGGGAGCATCGAGAGAAGCTACTCGGCTACTGGCAGAGAGGAAGGGAAGGGAAGAGGGAGGGAGGCAAAGAGTCTCTTCCCTCCCTCCCCCCATCCCATCCCTTTGTGTTTGGTACTCACATCTTGTTAGCTCTATTGTGTGCTCTATTGTTAGCTTGTTAGCTCTATTGGTTAGCCAACTGTTAGCTCTATTGTTAGCCCAACTTATTGCACTTTTGCTGCTTCTGCTCTTGGGAGCTCTTTGTTGGGAAGGAAATGCACCTATGACTTCTGGTGACTAGAAGTTCTCTTGTCTACCTGTTGAATGACCTTATTGTAAGTGGATTTGGACAAAAGCTTCTGCTAAATGTCTAATGTAATGTCATGTAATGTACTGTAATGAGTCAATTATGGCGTCGCAATGAATGAAGTCAGAGAAGTGAATGCGTTGAATGGTTGACACTAGCGGTTATTAATACGACTAACACTGTGTGTGACACTCTTTAAAAGGGTTTAAAAGAGCGTAGGCCTGTACTTTATATTTTAATTTTAACAACACAACAAAAGAAGGAAAAGAAGGATCAACTAAACAGGGAGACACCTTTGGCCATGAATGATAGCGCACACTCAAAAGGCACACACGCGCGCGCACACACACAGTTGCAAATAGGTAGCTGGCAGAGCTAAGCAGACTAAGGTTTAAGGAGCTTATAAATCGCTCCCCACAATCGCTCCCCCAGAGAGGGGCAGAGCAAGTGGGGGTTAGATGAGGTAGTGGTGTGGTAGGTGTTGGGAGTCCTGGATGGATGGATCTTTGGTCTCACCCGTCGACATCTCCGGAAGGACCAGGGAACGGTCTCTGGGTCTCCTGGACTCTGGGCTACCCCTTTTTAAACATAAACCTCACAGAGATTGACCTCCGCCATGGAAGATGGGAGGAGGTTATGTTTTGGTCCCATGTTTGTTTGTCTGTTTGTCTGTCTGTCTGTCTGTTAGCAAGATATTGGTTATTGGATATCGGTTTTGGGCAAAACTTGGT
Source organism: Muraenolepis orangiensis (assembly GCA_027704905.1). Lineage (NCBI taxonomy): Eukaryota > Metazoa > Chordata > Actinopteri > Gadiformes > Muraenolepididae > Muraenolepis > Muraenolepis orangiensis. The sequence goes on from CM051006.1 coordinate 20,292,079, forward strand.
GGTCAGGTGACTTATGGGCCAAGGAACAGTTTATCAGATTTTGCTGGCAGATCCGGATGTGAATCCA
>CM051006.1:20302145-20304645 GCA_027704905.1 Muraenolepis orangiensis
CAAAGATGAATCTAACATCTGTGACACAGGAATCCCCCAAAATATTGACTCGTATATTGATTGTTTGGGACAATAGTTTCCCGAGACTAAAGTATTATTTATGAATACATAAAACTACATCCGCTCAACAGGACTGAAGATACAATTCAACCAAGCTAGGAACCTGTTGCAAGTTGTGATGTTGATCGCAAACTATATTCCACATATATATATATATATATATATAGTATATATACCATATATATGGTATTTATGACATCACAAGTACCCAGGAAACATCTACAACTGCATCATCCTACCAGCGCATCCAATCCATCATAGAATCCCCACTGGTGATGTCACACACGTGTGTGGCGCGTAATAATAGCAGATCAAACCTCACACCCGATGCTAAGACCAACGCCCCTTTGAAGCCCAACTGAAGTGAAGTGATCAAAGTGGACCTTCTTCCCGTGGAGCCTCTGAAGTGGAGTGTGATGTAGCGCCACCTAGCTTGGCAGCAACCTCGCCGTTGTGTGGGAAACAGTCGACCAACCGACCAATTCGACATGAGGCAGAAATACATCTTATAATATATCGATATCCGGCGGACGGAAGCTCCACAGCTGTAGAAATCCTGTTGTTTTTTTTCCGCTATTCCAAAAATACCACAGACAGACGCAGACGGACACCCGCTCAACAGTCATCTCTGGCAGCCAGTCGATAGCAGCCTGTCCGCTCCTCTGGAACCGGGCCCCTGGGAGAGGCCCCTGGGTACCGGCCCCAGGGATCGACCTTAGATGACTTCTATTGAAAACATTCGACAAGCTGTTTGTGCCCAGGTGCGCCCACAGGTGGTGTGAGTCCCCAGAGAAGGGAGGGGTCCATTCCGATAGACCGGAGCTCCCTTCCATATCATCGGATTGGTTCACGATAGGGTTCCTCCCTCGGAGAACCACAGTTCCACATGTGTGTCTTCCTGGGGCTCTACACAACACACACGTTTGGTGAGAGACGTGTGACGGTAATCAGATTGGTGCACAGGGACGATTCCCATTGTGCTTAACAGTGAAGTGAAGGAGGTGCCAAATCAAATAACTTCACATCACAACTTAAGCTAGCTGTAACTAGTAATCTAGACATGGATATGAAGACACAACTCCTTCCCACTCGACTGTAACCTAAACACTCACGCCTCTACCCGGCACTGCTCCTAGTATAGTATAATATAATACTCTAAAATAGAATACTTCACTGGGTTGAAGTAGGGTTTGGGATGAAGTGCTTACATTAGTAGCTGTCTGACTATTTGAATCACCGCTGAGTTCACCGTTCATGGCAAACCCTGTGCTTTCTTAATCTCAATCTATATATATACTGTATTTATATATAAATATATATATATATATATATTTTAATCTTGTTGAGTAGCTTGGGTTGCTAATCAGATTAAAGTTCATTCAGATCCGGATCTGCGCCAAATTCGAATCTAAGTTTTGTTCAATTCCGTCCATTACTTTTTGAGTTATCTTGCTAACAGTCAAAGAAACAGACAAACAAACAGATAAACAAACAAACAGAACAAACAGACAGACAGACAGATAAACAAACAGGGGGGAAAACATTACTTCTGTCCCATCTTTGATGGCGGAGGTCATTAATGAATGTAACCGTGGAAGCCTGATGTATTAGCCTCTTCAGCATGTGAAAGCTACACATCTACGGTCACATCTACGGCTCCTTCCCTCGGGCCGAGCCTGGAGGCATCATCCCAACCTCCGAGAGAGAGAGAGAGAGAGAGAGAGAGAGAGAGAGAGAGAGAGAGAGAGAGAGAGAGAGAGAGAGAGAGGCAGAGGCAGAGGCAGAGGCAGAGCAGAGGCAGAGGCAGAGAGAGAGAGAGAGAGAGAGAGAGAGAGAGAGAGAGAGAGAGAGAGAGCGAGAGAGAGAGAGAGAGAGAGAGAGAGAGAGAGAGGCAGAGAGAAAGAGAGAGAGTGCATTATGCATAATGTCTGTTCTACAGAGGAAGGAAACAAAACAAAATCATCTCAATGGGCGGAGGACGAGCAAGGCCTCAGTCGGACATTTATCGACCCTGAGCCACTCGGAGAGAACTCCTTCTTGCTCCGGTACGAAGTGCTAGGCCTCCTCCTCCTCCTCCTCCTCCTCCTCCTCCTCCTCCTCCTCTCCTCCTCCTCCTCCTCCTCCTCCTCCCCCTCGTCCCCTCCTCTCCTCCTCCTCCTCCTCCTCCTCCTCCTCCTCCTCCTCCCCCTCGTCCCCCCTCCTCTCCTCCTCCTCCTCCTCCTCCTGCCCCTCGTCCCCCTCCTCTCCTCCTCCTTCTCTGCCTGAAGTCGGTATAGCGTTGTTACGTCAGTGAACCCTGTATACACACATACACAGCCATCTTCATTTAAATCAATCTATTTCAAAATGGCACCGATAGTCTAGGTGGTGGTGGGGGGGGGGGGGGGGCTGACATGATCGGTATGAGAAGAGAAAGATGCATTACTGTAATGATCAAGGC
>CM051006.1:20309645-20344645 GCA_027704905.1 Muraenolepis orangiensis
TTAAATGTCCGTTAGGTACACACTTTCCACCGCAGATTCTCCCCCAGATCCGAAACGTAAAGCAAAACAAAAACAAAAGGTTAGTTAGTTTCATCTCATGACTTCCCTCTCCTCGACGTCTGGGTCCCATCGTGTTCAGTGGGACACGCAGAGCAGTTCTCTATAGAACAGGGGGTGTGGGAGAGGGGGTGTGCGTTAGTGTGGGGGGGGGGGGAAGGCAGTGTTGTGTTTTTGTTAGTGGCCGTACAGGGGGGGAGGGGGGAGAAAGAGGGGAGAGGTCTCTTACTTGCGGCATTCAAAAGCAGGGGCACAAATCAAAGGGGGAACATGGCGATCGGAGTGACAGGTGAACAATGCCCCTCCTCCCCCCCATCCTCTCCTCCTCCCTGGGAGCGGGCCCCATCCATCATGAGGGGAAGGGCCGATGCGTTCAATTCATCAGCTTTTCTTGTCTCCTCAGGGGCCCTCAGCACCACCCGATGAGGCTCGAGGGAGGCTGGGTTTGTTTGATTTTGATCTGGCCCCCATGAGTTAAAACCCCTTTTTACAAGACAGTCGAGAGGAGATGTGGAGAAAAAGATTGACTGAAGGTTAAACAAAACGACATTAATGGCTGGCGGGGGGTTGGTTTAGTAAAATGCCAAACATGAAGTTCAAAAGGCCTGTGAATTATTTGAGTTTGAAGTTTAACTGAAAACCAATATGGACGTGAATCACTGATTTATTCCACTATTGACTCAAAGTCTGACTAAGAAGAAGCGTGGTGCCAGGGTGCATCTGCCGTACAAACATTAAAAAAAAAGAAGCTGGGAAATACATCATTCATATTTAAATGCATATTAGGCCCAACCCCACGGTTGTTACAGCCGGAAAAAATACAACTGGTCTCCCAACAAAGTGGGGACCTCTAGTGGTGATTATGATGAACTGCACGAGTGCCGTCACTAAAATAACAATTTAAAAGGAAGGCAACGCATCATGTGTGACATGATGACCCATTCAGAAATAACTCAGATTTGATCAGTTCCAAGGTCTTTTTATTGCCCTTTAAAAACAAAGCATATTTACAGCTGGGACCATATTGTTCCCATCATACGAGGAGGTCGTGGTGCTGTTGGTAGTGGATCCGACCTCCTCTCCAGACGCACAGGTAATAAGCCAAGCTCAGCGTCGCCACGGCGGACACCAGCAGGGACGCCACCAACACCAAGCCCTTCCACACGGGCGAGTCTGGAGCGTCGTCATCATTAACATCTACAAGGAGTCACGACATCCACAAGGTCAAGGCAAGTCAACGTTTAGTTGTAACGCTCCTACCCCCCACCCCACCTAAAGCACTCTCCTCCACACACACACACTTACCCTGGTCCTTCAGCACGTCCGGCCGCGCCGCGGTCTGGGGTTCGGCGTCCCGCGTCCCGGTCCGCACAGGGAGCGCCGTCTCCATACGGGAGGGCCAGGCGTCCAGGGACTCTACAGACCGACCCCCCAGGGACTCCACAGACCGACCCCCCGTTGGCTCTCCGTCCCGTGGCCCGGGGCCCTCGTCGGGCCGAGCCCTTTGGTAGTCGTAGTAGTACGGCAGCCCGTCGATGCGAGAAGCGCGTTGGAAATCTAAAAAGGGTGAAAGATCGAAGAGTCACGTGTAGTTCAGATCGTTCGATTTAATAGTTTGTTTGAATTCTTACAACAATTGGCGCATATTAAGGATGACTTTCAGTAGTTACCTGATTGGACCGACCCAGCTGTGGATCCAGCGACACACAGCCCCACAAACACCACCAACACACACCCGGCCATGGCTCACAGCCTCAACTCCACCTCTACTGTGGGTCTTTATGTGTGTGTGTGAGTGGAGATCATTGTGTTTTATTAGTAGAATTGGCGTCAGCTGCCTCGTGCGTAATTAATCAAGGTCGGTTTACGACGATTGGCCACCGAGGTCTCCACGGTGCAGGTGGCGCTACTGGCTCCGTTAGGATGGGATCTCCCTTTAATGAACTGACATGTTCATGGCAGAGCGGTTCCGCAGAGCGGGTGGTTTCCCATCACATGTGGAGCCAATCCACGCATCTGTGAGTGAAGTGCGACCATACAAAGAAATTACTTTGTTGACTTAATGTATTAATTAAAATATATATTTAAAATACATTTTACAGAGTTGAGAGATTGCACCTGCCCCCAAAGAGAAGCATTTAAATGGTAAAGTACATTTGTTTAAACTTTTTATATTCCGTGTATGATTTGAATGTTCATTGTGATGTTGTTTTAATGTAATGTTCGAGTTTATTCAAATGATAAATAAAAGACACAAATATGAAAATACACCAGGAGTCAGACAAGAGTTCACTCAGATGTATTGAAGTGTTTCTCCCTCGATGGAAAGTGAACATAAAGCTTTAACGAACATACAAACGAAAACATTCCAAGAAAAAATATAAAGATGGTTCCAAAGTGTACTTAAGAATTCCCTTTTTTAAATTGGACGCCCAATTTAAAAAGCCCCACTCGGGTACACGATAAACAGTTCCCCTTGCATAGTTAGTGAATCCCCTTTCTCCGCCCAACAGTAATAAAATATATAGATTTGTTTATTCTAGCACATTTCTCTTATTGCCATGCTCATTTATACAGCAACAAGTAATTACACAGTAAGAACACACTTTGTATGGACTACTGACAGAGTTCTGACTGAGTGACAACTGTTCAGACCACATTATGGAGGAATGATAAATACACTTTTACCATTTTTAACGTGTGTGTATTTTACCAGAATACATCACACCACGGCCAACACCCCAAATATTAGTTCCATTTTACGGTCAATTGGATCAAAACGTGACAAGACGCCACAAACATTAAAATGCCAGACCTCTTGATGTCTCGACGTACCATCGACTAAGTAGGGACAATATTTCTATAATTAGTTATTTTTGCTTGGGGGGGGGGGGGTACAACAACAAAACTAATATCTCTTGTGCAAAATGAAATGGCTTTGTGTGAGGAAAGAGCAGTAACGGTACTAGTGTAAAACATTCAAACAGTAAAACATAGTAGTAGTAGAAGAAGACACAAAACAGAAGTGGAAGTGTTTGGCTACTGAAGCACCAGTGTAGTCACATGAGGTCTCGTGAGGTCAAGCCTCTGAATGAGGCGTCAGCGGTCATGGCTCATAATAGACACCAGCTCACGCCTACAGCCTCGTCCCTTGTCAAGAACAACTTAACAGCAGAGTCATCCTTAGTGTACACATGTACACACTCATGTTCACCTTCACTTTTAATAAGAGGGTGTTACTCCTGGAAGCCCTGAGATGTGCAATATATTCCCTAGAGAGAATATGAACCGTCAATAAATACAATTGATTAAGTTGTTCTTTCTTTTTTCTATTCACTAAATATATTTTGGAAACTAGTATTTTTACAGAGCTTTTAAAAACCGTTATTTACGATCTGACTCTTTAATAAGCTATTCTTAATCAGTTGTAAAAAGCTATGCTAATAAACGTTTTCTAATGGGTTGACTGTAATTGTGCGGATGCGTTGATAGTCTCGGTAAAAACCCTGGTACTGCTTGAAGTACCGCAACTGTACTGCGTGGTTCACAGCAGTAGACCGTGAGCCAAACCGGGCCAAGACGCCATGGCCTTCCACGGCCTTCTCCTCCTCCTCCTCCTCCTCCTCCTCCTCCTCGTCTTCCTCAGTCATGCTTCTCTCCTCCCCCGTAGATCTTCCGCAGGCTGGAGTCCAGCAGCAAGTCCACCGCCCTGCAGGAGGTATCCGTGAGAGAGGCGTAGGGTTAACGGACCAGGGGAGTTTGGATTTAGGGCCGGTGTTGTGAAGTGGCCCGGGAACCGTGCCTAACTAATCACACTCTACTAATAGCTCCTAAATATTTACCTATGGCACCTCTAAGCAACACCAAGTCTGTGTTACATTATATTTAGTCATTTAGAAGACACGTTTGTCCAAAGAGACTTACAATAAGGTCATTCAACAGGTAGACAAGATAACTACTAGTCACCAGAAGTTGTAAGTGCATTTCCTTCCTAACAAGCTATAATAATATATTATATACATACATACATATACACATCTATATAATAGCATCATATATAATACATTACAATAAGGTCATTCAACAGGTAGACAAGAGAACTACCAGTCACCAGAAGTCATAAGTGCATTTTCTTCCTAACAAGCCATACTAATATAACATATAATATATACATATATAATAACATATTATATAATACATTACAACAAGATCATTCAACAGGTAGATATATACATACATACATATACACATACATAATAACATATTAGATAATACATTACATTTCCTCCCTAAACAAGCCTCCAAGAACAGAACCCGTGCTCAGGTAAAACTACACCCGGCTCCCCAGATTTGACCCAATAAGTCCATCAATCAAAGTAAATCAATCAATTTCCTCCGGCCGGTGCTCACCTGTCTATGGGGGTGATGATGAAGGGGATGGTGGACAGGCCGATGGCCGTGGTGGTCCACTTGCGGACGGGCAGGGGCCAGCGGGTGGTGCGGCCCAGCAGGTAGAGGGAGCCGGCGCACACGCGGTTGATGGTGAACCCGGGGATGGCCACGGACGCCAGGGCCTGCCACACGAAGGTGTCCACCACCGCCGCCGCCACCTTGGTGGTCCTGCCTGGGTTATCACCGTGGGTCTATAGGGGGGGGGGGGGGGGGGTGGGAGGGAGGGGGGGGATATGACTACTACATCTACTGACATACACACACCCTGTCGGACTCAGTCAGTACAAACCACTACATCTACTGACATACAAACACCCCTGTTATACATTTTTGTTAATACAATTAATAACATTTCCATTACTGTCCTGTGCTTTCTGCTGTGACACCCACATGATCTATTTTAATCAATAAAGTACATTGTAATTTAAGCTTGGTTTGGTTAATTAAGGATTTTGAATAACAGAACCCTGGTTGCAGTTGCAGCCAGTTGTGCCAAACATTAGAAGATTAAAATATCTAATATTTTTTTTTATAGAAAAACCATAATTTTTAGCTTTTAATTTTTAACTCTGAACCTTCTTTGCCTCGGACTCATATTTACGAGCTCATTGTCCCCGGGCAAAGTGTCTCACAGTGAGGTCAGCTACCGGCGGGTTAGTAGGAACCTTCGTGGTCCTCATCAGAAACACTCATCCTGTCCATCACTCACCGCAGCCGCCTTCTTCCCTTTGTCCACAGCGTCGGCGGTGACGTACACCGTGGCCACGGCGTAGCTGGCCATCACCATGCTCATGGGCACTAAGGCACGGAAGGCCTCGCCCACCTCGTTGGAGTAGCCTGCGGACAAACCAGAGAGGTCAGAGGTCAGGGTCTGCCGAGTGATCCGTTTCCGTTTCGGGTGTCATCACGGGGCGGTTCTCGTTGTCCTCGTTGCTGTGACTTGGAAATCACATCACAAAGTTAACTATGGAGAATATTTCCCATGACCTAGGTCCAGGTGACCTGCCGCCGTGGGCTCTGGCGTGGACTGAGCCCATATGAACTGTAGGCCTCTATGACCTCCATGCGTGAACTAGATCTCCTGTGAGGCGGTTCAAGGGCTAAACAGACATGATGGTAGGAAGGCTTTTGAATCAACGTACGCTGACCTTCACGTCCCATTGGGTTTTCGGTGACATCACTTCCAAGTAAATCAAGTCACACGTTGTTGAACACACGAGCCTCATGACGCTTGGGACCGACGGTGCCAGGATAGTATTCTATTGAGATGCTAATTTTAATTATTCTACCTCCACGGCAGACCATTATTGCTCGAGCAACACAAAAGGATCGCTTAACGACTGCACAATGTTCCTGATTGAACACAGGGCACATTTGTGGCAAATGGCGTCAATTTGCCTTCGCTAACACAGCTGTGTAAAAAGGTGACGTACGGCCAACCCTCCCTCTGGTTAAGGGGAGCAGCCAACGATATCCAGCCTCAAATGCGGTTTTTTGTTCGTCTTGTGTTTCCACTCCGAGTGTTGAGGGCGCTGCCAGTCTTTTTACGAGGTGACGCTCAACTCAACAGGCCGGAGATTGATGTCCACAATTAAAAGGTTTGGCTTGTGGAGCGGTGGTGAGCGGTCCTAAACGTATTGCCAGAGTGGGCGCGTCCGTTTAAGACTCACTAAAGGGACTCCGACGGAGATGGGCTGGAGTACGGACCCTCAACTCAAGGACTGACCTACGAGGAGAATCCCACCCGCTAATGTTCATGTGCATCGGTTTGGCAGAATAACAAAGCACATTAATTATTATGGCTGCAGCAGATAAAGATCCCATCAGCGAGCTTTCTATATAACCACCTTTCACACTATAGGCCTCGTAATGTGAGGCGTTAGTGTTTAATATCGTTTCACATTCAAATATGATACAATTTGCCTTTCTTTGCATTACATGCAGAATGCTGATTGCAGGGCGGTGGCCATATTTTGCGTGTCAGTTTGGGACATCAAAAGTGGGAGTGTCCACAGAGGTGTATCAGGGACAGATCCAATTCCAGACCACCAGTTGGTACATTCCACCAGTTGGTACATTCCACCAGTTGGTACAGTCCAACGTAGAGTTGTGGATGGATTTGGGATGTCAAACTGATTTTAAGCACATTTTGAACCATAACATGGGAAATAAAACCGCATGCTGGTAAAAGTAGGCATTAACTAACAGCACATATCGAGAGTCTCTTTGGACAAAAGTGTCTGCTAAATGACTGTAATGGTATGTAATATAAACTAATAAACACACAAACCTTTCGCAATCACATGACATTTCTGACAACGGATGTACGTCGTACATCCGACAAACGGATGTACGACGTGACGTTCCCCATGCAAGTAGGAAAGAGTTGGTCAAGGCTGTGATTTCTAGATGTCCCAATACCATGACAGACTAAAAGTTGCATTGCTTCTTCTTCTTCTTCTGCTCACTAGTAGAGACGACTTCATGCAGTCTTGTGGAATCAGTTCCAGCTGCACCTCAACCACCAGACCCCACATTCCACTCTTTACCTTCTGAAGCATGGGCAGCAGCTGTTCTGATGAGTTCTGCTTGTACGGTTTATTCACCTTTAACTCTTTAAGGGGCAAAGGTCATAACCAGTCATGATCAATCAATGATCAATCATTATTAATTTCAATTAAACACTTACACAATATGAAATTAGGCCTACCTAGGAGTTAAATACTTACTAATTACTTACGTACACGTACGTGTATAATCCAACAACGGGATGTCATCCCAGTCATGTGCAATTAGGTGTTTGATGTATTGATTTGATCATTCATCGATCAGAAGCCTCACTACACTCAATAGCCCTGTGGTGTCACCAGCTCCCATGCATTCTAATGTTTAACCCTGTATATGGTTATATAGTTATATGGCTCATATAGTTATATGGCTCTTGGCTATTGAATGGCTATTGGCTATGAATTGGAACTGATAAGTTCATCGTTATCAGTTCCAATACAGATTACAAATCGATTTAAAAACATCGTACAGTAATAATCACCCCATGTGGATCTCCACTATCTGTTTAAATCGGCCCACCTAAGTTTAAATGTCATGACAATGTAATTTAACAATTTAACATGTCTAAATGTGTTACAATACCAACAAAGAAACGAGCCATGTCCTTCCAAAAGTCAAAGTATTTATAGACATTTAACTGTAACACTGGGTTAGCCTCCTATGCTAACGGCTAGCTCCCCCTCAGGGGTCGAAGGGAAGGTTCTAAAGGGGTCGGATGGTCTTCGTTAACCATCATGTTTAGTTCGGTTCTCCGGACTAACTGGTCCAGTACGTACCTAAGAAGCGAACCCATGTGTCGCGATAGATGTCGACCGCTTTAGTGGCAGCGGGGGTTTCTTCAGGGGGAGCCATCTCGCTATCCCGACAGTAGTTAGTAGCCTCCTCGATCCCGGGAACAGGTGCTCCATAAGGGCGTTGTTGTTCAACCGAGAGGGGGGCGGGACTTCGGAGGGAGCGGAAATCCGCTTTCATAATACTGGCCTTTGAAGTGGTGCAAATCAACGGTGGAGCTGCGGTTTGTGCTGGATACAAATCCCTATAACGATGATATCATATACAATAACATGTATTACATATGTACACAGATATATTTCATATATACATATATATATATACTATTATTACAATATAACCATGTGTTTGTATCATTCGTAAATCATAAACGCTTGAATAAATAAATCCGGTTGAGAAATAGTTAGTTTTTTTTTTTATCAGCCTTTGACGGGTAAGGAGACCGGAAACGCGGTCACGGCAGACCGGGATAACGCTGCGACGCATGACCCTCTCTCAAGAGGTCGACTAGTGGAATGCTACTCTGGAGACAAGAGTAGGGACCAGGAAGGAAGTAGGGCAGTGGGCCAACCGCAGGAGACAAGCACAGTCAACACACACACACACACACACACACACACACACACACACACACACACACACACACACACACACACACACATACACATACACATACACACACACACACACACACCATAATACTAATAGACCATTTCTCTATGAGTCAGTAGGTCGTGACTAAGATCTCCACAGATATTGCAAGACTCGCCGTGTTGAGTCTTGTAGAGAAAAAACACCAACAGAAAACACAGCACTTTAAAGAAAGTGATCCTGCCCTGGTCTACACTTCTAATTCAGAGATTGTCTTGGTCTTCAATCCTCTTTGTATGTCGCGGAAATACTATCCATGGATAATGTTTAAAACACTGTCAAACACTGAGTGTTGTGTGTTCTGTGTCACTACAATACTGTATTGAACAATACCAAAATACTGTACTAATACTAATGGTTACATCCCACCACACCAGGTAGGGCCACTGAAATATGTATCTGACTCATATTTGGCCATTGTAAATCTGTTTATTCTGTTTATTTAGTTTAGTTTAAAAATATATAAATATTGTTCAATTGCTGTTGTGTCTAAGAGCACCGTGAGGATTACTAGACCATTGTGTTAATTGCAATAAAGGTATTTTGATTCTGATTCTGACCAGAACAAAGGATATTAAAATGTTCTTGTCAAGGCCTTTACCTCCAGGATGGTCTGGATGGTTGGAAATAAAGTCATAAAAAATCATAAAGTGAAGAGCATTGTTTCATTGTCTCATTGTGGCTGCTCTTTCCATCATGATTGTTATAATAAGCCATTCACCTCCATTGTGTTTAGAGCCACATGTAACGGATGATGATTACAGTGTTACTGTGATTCGATAAAACACTGAATCATGAACAGGAACATCAAATCAATCATCACTACTACTACTGTTACTACTGTTACTACTACTACTACTACTACTACTACTACTACTACTACTACTACTACTACTACTACTATTGTTACTATTACTATTACTATTACTACTACTACTACTGCCACAAATACTACTATTATACTATACTATTACTTATACTACTACTGTTACTGCTGCTACTACTACTACTAATACAGTTACAACTACTACTACTACTACTACTACTGACACTAATACTACTATTATAGTATACTACTACTACCACTTCTACTACTACTGCCACTACTACTACTACTACTACTGCTACTACTGCTGCTGTTGCTACTACTACTACTACTACTACTACTAATACAACTACTACTACTACTACTTCTTCTACTACTACTACTACTACTACTACTACTACTACTACTACTAATATTACTACTACTGCTACTGCTACTGCCAATAACACTGCTATTATGCTATACTAATATTACTACTACTACTACTACTACTACTACTGCTAATACTACTACTACGAATAATACTACCACTACTACTACTAATACTGCTACTACTACTACTACTAGTACTACTAGTACTACTACATAAAGGACTGCAACCACCCTGGGCACCATCGCTTCTCCCCCCTACCATCTGGTCGTACAACCATGTTTAAGGATAGTTTTTATCCACAGGCAGTGACCTACTGAACTGCTAGGAGTGCTGCCACTATCATAACATTGTCATTAACATTACACTATCATACTTTGCTGGACTTTCTGGACTCATTACAGCTACTGCACTGTATTCATGATGCTGTCACTTTGCTGACAGCATCATGCAATCCAATGTACTTACAGTTACAAATGGCAAATAAATATATTGTATATTGTACTACTACTACTACTACTATTACTACTACTGCTAATACTACAACTACTACTACTACTACTGCTAATACTGCCACTACTACTCTTCTACTGCTGCTACTACTACTACTACTACTACTACTCACTACTACTACTACCACTACTACTACCACTACTACTACTACTACTACCACTACTACTACTACTACTACTACCACTACTACTACTACTACTACTACTACCACTACTACTACTACTACCACTATTACTACTACTGCCACTATCTCTATCATACAAGATGCAAGATATTTTTATTAGCCAATTGCAACAGGTACATTGGAATTCTTACTCCCCATTCCCTCCTGCAGTACACATCTCCAAAACAATACGATAAAAAAAAATATATATATACAATAAAAATAAACAGCATCATGAATACAGTGCAGTAACTATGATGAGTCCAGAAATTCCAGCAAAGTATGATAGTCTAATGTTAATGACAATGTTATGAAAGTGAAAGTGGCAGCACTCCTAGCAGTTCAGTAGGTCACTGCCTGATAAAACCTATCCTTACACCTGGAAGTCCTTGTACGGATGCTGCGCAACCGGCGACCAGACGGTAGGGGAGAGAAGATACAAGATACAAGACATTTCATTTCCATTTGTAACAAGTACATTGGAATGTTTACTCCCCATTCCCTCCCGCAGTTTACATCTCCAAGACAATACCATAAAAATAATATATACAATAAAAATAAAAATTAACAAAAAAAGGACAGCAAAGTGACTGATAGATGGTATGAACATCTGTTGAATGTGCAAAAAGAAAAAAAAGCATTGAAAGTGCAGTAGTGCAGCAGAATCATGAATACAGTGCAGTACAGTGCAGTAACTGTGATGAGTTCAGAAAGTCCAGCAAATTATGTAAGTGTAATTTTAATGTTGAATCATGATAGTGGCAGCACTCCTAGCAGTTCAGTAGGCGCGATGTGGATAAAAACTATCCTTAAACCTGGTAGTCCTTGCTGTACGGATGCTGCGCAACCGGCGACGGTAGGGGGGAGAAGAGATGGAGCCCAGGGTGGTTGCAGTCCTTTATGATGGACATGGCCTTCTTCCGACATTCTGGTCCTACAGATCTCCTCAATGCATGGAAGTGCACACCCGATGATGTTCTCTGCCGTCCTCACGACCCTCTGGATGGCTTTCTTGTCCCGTGCAGTGGTGTTGCCGTACCACACAGTGACGCCACTCGTCAGGACGCTCTCTACCACACGGTAGAAGTTCACCAGCCACCCCGACCTATTCCGCTTTTTCTGAGGCACCGCAGAGCATAGAGGCGCAGGTGTGCCTTCTTCAGCATGACCTCCGTGTTGTGCCAGGTCATCGGAAATCTGTAGCCCAATCTTCACCACTTGAGGCCTGCCCGTCAGGAACTCCATAATCCAGTTACAGATGGGGGCGCCCAGACCTAGGTCCCTCAGTTTCAGGACCAACTTGGACGGAACGATGGTGTTGAACGCCGAGCTGTAGTCAATGAACAGCAGTCTGACGTAGGTGTCCCTCCTGTCTAGGTGCTGCAGGGCCGTGTGTAGTGCCAGGGAAATCACGTCCATTACAGACCTGTTTGGTCTGTATGCAAACTGAGTGCGTCTAGGGACTCAGGAATGGAAAATTGTATATGCGACAGTACAAGTTTCACCAGGCACATGGCTATAGGTGTTAAAGTCGAATGATTGAGGCTTGTTACCTTGATCTTTTTGGGTAACAGCACAATGGTTGTCGCTTTGAAGCAGGCTGGGACAACAGACTTGCAGTGATGCATTGTAGATCTCGGTGAACACAGGAGCCAGCTGGTCAGCGCAGGTCTTGAAGACGCGGGATGGAACTCCGTCTGGGCCGGCTGCCTTCCCTGCCTTCACCCTCCTGAAGATTTTGCGGACTTTGGACTCGGACAGTTCTCCTGTTCTCGGGTTCTACCTTTAGCAAAAAACTTGTTTAGCTGGTCTGGTAGGTTAGGGTCGTTGTTGGTGACTGCCCCTGAGCTCCCCTTGTAGTTGGAGAGGACCCTCAGACCTTGCCACATACGTCTGGTGTCAGAGCCCCGGAACTGTAATTCCAATTTGTTTTTGTAAATACAAAAAAATACAAATAATAATTTATTAATAATAATAAATAAATAAATACTATACTACTACTACTTCTACTGCAACTACTTCTGCTATTACTGCTACTACTACTACTTATACTACTGCTACCCTACTATACTACTACTACTATCATACTATACTACTACTACTGCTAATACTAATACTACTACTATCATACTATTCTACTACTACTACCACTACATATAGTACTACTGCTATTAATACTACTATAATACTACCACTACTAATAGTATGACTACTACTGCTACTACTGCTAATACTGCCACTACTACAACTTCTACTGCTACTACTACTACTTCTACTGCTTCTACTACTACTACTACTTCTATCATACTATACTTCTTCTACTTCTACTATATTGCCACTGCAACAACTACCACTACAAATGCTACTACTACTACTACTACTGCCACTGCTACTACTACTACTTATACTACTACTACTACTGCCACTACAACTACTATCATACTATACTACTACTGCTACTTATATTACTACTACCATACTATACTACTACTACTATCATACTATACTACTGCTACTACTACTATCATACTATACTACTATTACTACTTCTGCTACTACTACTACTACCACATCTACTACTACTACTACTACTACTACCACTGATACTACTACTACCACATATACTACTATTACTACTACTACTACTACTACCACATATACTACTTCTTCTACTACTACTACTACTACTACTACTACTACCACATATACTACTACTACTACTACCACGACTACTACTACTACTACTACCACTACTAATACTACTACTGCTACTAATACTACCACTACCACGACTACTACTACTACTACCACTACTAATACTACTACTAATACTACCACTACCACTACCCCCACTACTACTACTACCACACATACTACTACTATCACATATACTACTACTACTACCACATATACTACTACTAGTGCTGCTGCTACTACTACTACCACCACATCTACTACTACTACTGATACTACTACCACATCTGCTAAGTAGCAGATGTGGTAGTAGTAGTAGTAGTGGTAGTAGTAGTAGTAGTAGTAGATGTGGTAGTAGTAGGAGTAGATGTGGTAGTCTTAGTAGTACTACTGCAACTACTACCACTACCACTACCACTACTACTACTACCGCTACTACTACTACTACTACTGCTACTACTACTACCGCTACTACTACTACTACTACTGCTACTACTACTACTACTACTACTGCTACTACTACTACTACTACAACTACAACTACTACTACTACTACTACCACTACCACTACTACAATACTACTACTATCACATATACCACTACTACTACCACATATACTACTACTACTACTACTACTACCACATCTACTACTACTACCACATCTACTACTACTACTACTACTACCACCACCACATATACTACTACTACCACCACATATACTACTACCAATACAAAATCACACACATATTTGCTAATCCACAGAATAGAAACTGCAACGCCGGGAGAATAAATCAGCCAATAGCAGTCGGCCATATGTAAGGCTGTCCGCCAATAGGGAAGAGGAAATCTCGCCGAGTGGGCGGGGTTTACGCGCACCATGGCTGCCACCACAGAGCAGAATTACATGGGAAGGAGAATACTGTCTCGTGTTTTGCGCACACGATTAAAGATGGATTTCAAAGCGTACTGGACGTTCGTGTTGATAATGGTCTGTGCTTCAAGCCGCTCGTTGGCCAACGACGACGACCACCATGAAATGGAGGAGTTCCTGAAGAGGGAGTATTCGCTGTCCAAGCCTTATCAAGGTAGGTGAACCACGCCGGGCTACAACCTCCAATCCTCCACACTACCGATTATTACCGATCAATAGGCTCCCTAATACGTTATTGTAAGTGTATGTGGAAGCGAGGGATGCACACAATCCATCATACAATAATAATAATAATGCATTGACTGGACCTATTCCCATATAGCTGCCTTCTCATAGATTAAATAAGAGGAACTCAAGTATATCTATCTATCCGCCGTGTATGCATTTTGACCCGTTATCTCTCTCTCTCTCTCTCTCGCTCTCGCTCTCGCTCTCGCTCTCTCTCTCTCTCCATCTATTCATCTCTACACTTTTAAGTGATCAGACAATATTTTTGTCTGATCACATGTCTATTATCTGTCTCTCTCTCTGTGTCTGTCTGTCTGTCTCTCTCTCGCTCTCTCTTTATTTATATATATAGCTCCAATTCCCTATTTAGCATGGCCTGTGTTTGACTCAATAGTAGTGTCCTCCAGGGACCCTCAGGTCTATTAATAATGCTGATGTATGGCCTCCTGTATGGGCCTCCTCCTGCCCTCAGGTGTTGGGTCGGCCAGCTCCTCCCACTGGGAGCTGATGGGCGACTCCATGGTAACCACGGAGCAGGTGCGCCTCACCTCGGACATGCAGAGCCGCCAGGGGGCGGTGTGGAGCCGCATTGTAAGTACACCTGGTCATATAATGGACGTTATCAATGAATGGCATAATACGCCTTTAAGAGATTGTTGTTACGACACTGCCCTAGTTTAACGTGGTGCTTGCAAGGCAACACATTTGTATTGTTACTTGGATGCTGAATGGTTATTCTTACAGTAAACTCCTGTTGGATTAACATTGTCTGGAAATCATTACACACCTTGTCTTTTTGATATCACTATTACATTACACATGGCAATCAGCACACGCATAGGTTCACCTGAGGTACAAGTGTGTAAGTGTAAGTCCTGACCTGTCTGTCTTTGTTCAGCCCTGCCACCTGAAGGACTGGGAGATGCAGGTGCATTTCAAGATCCACGGCCAAGGGAAGAAGAACCTGAACGGAGATGGAATGGCTATCTGGTACACCAAGGAGCGCATGCAGAAAGGTACACACTGTTGTGTGTTGTACAATTACAATTACAAATACAATTTACGAATACAATTCCGAATACAATTTACAAAGAAAATTACCAATACAATTTACCAATACAATTACGAATACAATTACAATACAATTTATGAATACAATTTATGAATACAATTTACGAAGACAATTACCCAAAACAATTTACTATTACAATTATGAATACAATTTACAAAGACAATTACCCAAAACAATTTACTATTACAATTACAAATACTATTTACTCATACAATTACAAATACAATTATGAATACAATTACAAATATATGCAGAAGCAAAGATGTACTGTTCCTGTTATATAGGTCCTGTTTTTGGGAATAAGGACAACTTCACCGGCTTGGGCGTGTTTGTGGATACGTATCCAAACGAAGAGAAGCACCTGGAGGTATGGAGCATATATTACCATGTTTACACGTAGCTTTATACTTCATCAACTTCATCTCCCTTGGTTTGGCGATATGTGGTCCCAGTGAGATGTGGGGAGAAGCCGTCTGTGCTCCTGTGATGTAAAAGGTCTTCTCTTACTCGACAGGCACAGAAGAAGAGATACAGTTCTCGCACACAGGTACCCATGTACTTTACACTACTAAATACTATGTACTGTATATACTGTATAATATATGTATACTTTAAAAGTATCTTTAAAAAGCTGAATATCTATTGTGCAATAATGCCATTGTGAATGATGAATACAGAACTACAAACGAGAGACATTATAAAGATATGTTCAGAACAACTTCTCTTCTAGTTAACAGTATAACAAAATAGCTTGCATATATATACATTTATTGGAACATAAGTACTTATGTATGCAGAACACAAGCTCAGATTGTCCAGTATAGTTATACTCAAAAAGCAAAAAATACTTTAGTATTTAAACTCATAAATACCATAGTATTTCTACTCGTAAACGCTAATTTTCTTTCAAATCAGCAATAAAAAGTGTGCGAACAACCAGGTCCAACACCCATTCACCTCAACGTGACCCCAATCTCCTAATCTATTGTTTCTAAATCGATGACCTTTGACCTTTGACCCTCCCCTAGAGGATCTTCCCCTTCGTGCTGGCCATGGTGGGTAACGGCAGCACGGAGTACGACCACGAGCGGGACGGCCGGCCCACCGAGCTGGGGGGGTGCAACGCCATGGTGCGCAACCTCAAGCACGACACCTTCCTGTTCATCCGCTACATCCGCCGCAGACTCACGGTGAGAGGTCCCACGGCGGCGCTGTCACGCCCTCCTCCAGACCGCCGCGCTCACAAAGCACCGTGGACGTAGAGTCCACTTGACTTTGGGGGGCGGCGGTAGCTCAGTAGGTCGTAGAAGGGGTTGTTTGACAACCCGGAGGGTTGCTGGTTCGATCCCCCGGCTCCTCCTCCTAGCCAAGTGTCAGGTGTACGTCAGGTGTCCCTGAGCAAGACCCCCTAACCCTAACTGCTCCTGACCAGCTGGCTGTCTCCTTGATGGCTGACACCGCCGTCGGTGGATGAATGGGTGAATGTGAGACTTAACTTCAGATTTGTATTTTTATTTTTGTACAATGTACAGTTAAATGTTATCGCCAGCTCCAAAGATGTGCTCAAAATGACTATTAACTATTTACTATTATTATACAGGTTATACTTTTTGTTTTTTTTACAAAAACAATTACAATAAAAGAAAAAAGTACCCAAATGTACACATAACACATTTACAAGTATATATACATTTAGAAATTACAATTACAAAAAATTACACAAATGTACATTTTTACATAATTGCGAACAGTACATTTGTAAATCATTTTGAATGGCCACTGGTCATCAAAGCGCTGTATAACTGCAGTCCATTTTTGTTGCACTTTGTACAATTAAATAAAAACCACGGTCGCAGCTCCCCAAGTCGACCACCAGGGGTCTCGGTGAGTCACAGCGAGACACGAGCCCTTTCAAAATGTGACGTCCCTTTTGTGACGTCAGAGGTGAGCGTGTCCGTCGACTGGAAGGAGGACGACACAAAGGGATCTATTTATTTTTTTTATGTTGTGTAAACGGTCTACGATCAACGTGACACTGTTAAAATAGAGGCCCTATTCTAACCTTCAGAATAAGTGGCACATTGTAACAGATGAACATTACAGTGTTGGTGTGATTTCATAAAACTATGAGAGAATAACGTTTGCATTTTATGAGAAGGCAACCATAAACATGAACATAGAGTACTGTGGCTTACTGTACTAATTAAGAGGTACTCGTATGGTACTAACTTTACTAATTAAGAGGTACTCGTGTGGTACTAACTACTAATTAAGAGGTACTTGTGTGGTACTAACTCTCCTCATCAAGGATGTACTCGTGTGGTACTAACTCTCCTCATCTAAGAGGTACTCGTGTGGTACTAACTCTCCTCATCTAAGAGGTACTCGTGTGGTACTAACTCTCCTCATCTAAGAGGTACTCGTGTGGTACTAACTCTCCTCATCTAAGAGGTACTCGTGTGGTACTAACTCTCCTCATCTAAGAGGTACTCGTGTGGTACTAACTCTCCTCATCTAAGAGGTACTCGTGTGGTACTAACTCTCCTCATCAAGGATGTACTCGTGTGGCCCTAACTGGTCCAGATGGTCCATCCAGGCCTGTAATGCTCCTCCTCCTCCCCAGGTCATGATAGACATCGACGGGCAGCACGAGTGGAGGGACTGCCTGGACGTCCCGGGGGTCCGGCTCCCTCAGGGATACTACTTTGGGGCCTCGGCCATCACCGGAGACCTCTCGGGTAACACACACACACACACACACACACACACACACACACACACACACACACACACACACACACACACACACACACACACACACACACACACACACACACACACACACACACACACACACACACACACACACTCTCTCACGGGTGCACACACGCATTCTCACAGGTGCACACACACATTCTCACAGGTACCCCCCCCACACACACAGACATGCTCATGTTTACACATGAATAGACCTTTACATGCATTTAAGCAGCACAAGGCCACTGGAAAAGACCAGGCTGCTTGTGGGAACTGGATAAATACAATGTATTAGTACAAGGTCAGGCACATTGTGTGTGTGTGTGTGTGTGTGTGTGCGTGTGTGTGCTTGGATGACGTTGGTAAAGTCTGTTGTGTTGTCTCTAATTGTGGGAAAGTTGTTGTAGCTTGCTTACGTCAGTTTGAGTCACCGACTTGGACGAAGCACGTTTTGAGACACGCCGTTTCAAAACACGATCGTCTTTTGGGAATTAATGCACTCAATATGAGAGATAGTGACGGAGAGAGAGAGGGAGGGGGGAGAGGAAGGGAGGGAGGGAGGAAGAGAGAGAGAGGGAGGGGGGAGAGAGAGACAGGGAGAGAGGGAGGGAAGAAGGGAGACATAGACAGGGAGAGAGAGAGAGGTATAGAGGGGAGACAGAGACGGAGAGAGAGAGAGAGACAGGAATACAACCGGAGGATCAGTGAACCTGTGGGATGAACAGTTTACAGTTTTACGAAAAGTTTACAATTTACAAATAAAACTCCTTTACATTCTGCGTTAACATATTCAGCCTGCATGTTTTAACCAACGGGAACAAACAAGCGTTTGTGCGTCTGTCTCTGTGTGTTAAAATGGCAGTTTGTGTTGTGTTGTGTTGTGTTGGGGTTAACATGTGGTGGTGTTTGGCCTCAGACAACCACGACGTGGTGTCGCTGAAGCTCTATCAGCTGACCGTGTTACGGAGTAAAAAGGAGGAGGCGGAGGAGGAGGAGGCGGAGGAGGAGGTGATCACCATACCCAGTGTGGACAACCTGGAGCAGATCTTAAGTAAGCAGTACTCTCTATCACAAACCCCCCCCCCCCCTAAGAGAATCATCAGACACCCCATAGGTCACGAGAGTCGACTATACTGCCCTACACCCATGTTCATCTAACATCTAACATCTACTACTCGTCTCTCTCTCTCTCTCTCTCTCTCTCTCTCTCTCTCTCTCTCTCGCTCTCTGTGTCTCTGTGTCTCGCTCTCTCTTTGTGTGTGTGTGTGTGTCTCTCTCTCTCTCTCTAACTCTCACTCTGTGTCTCTGTGTCTCTCTCTCTCTTTGTGTGTGTGTGTGTGTCTCGTGTGTCGTGTCTCTCTCTCGTTCTCTCTCTCTCTCTCTAACTCTCACTCTGTGTCTCTCTCTCTCTTTGTGTGTGTGTGTGTGTGTGTGTGTGTGTGTGTGTCTCTCTCTCGCTCTCTCTCTCTCTAACTCTCACTCTGTGTCTCGCTCTCTCTTTGTGTGTGTGTGTGTGTGTGTGTGTGTGTGTGTGTGTGCGTCTCTCTCTGCTCTCTCTCTAACTTTCACTCTCTGTGTCTCGCTCTCTCTTTGTGTGTGTGTGTGTGTCTCACTCTCTCACTCACTCACCTGGAGCAGATATTAAGTAAGCAATACTCACTATCTCGTTCGGTGTGAGACCGTCCAGATATTGTACGTTTGTTTGCGTTTCGCAGTCAGTCTGACCTCGGGCTGAGCGCTAATTGATTTACACATATGGGCGTAAAAATCCAGACAGCCAATCAGAGTGACAGATTTATTTTCAACTTGCGTGGTGCAAAGTGGAAACATCTGGTGCTGATCCGGAAGAAAAAGCTTTCCGTGCAGATTTCAATCTCCCTTTTCCACATTGTTGTTCGGTCTATTTCGGATAAGTGTTGATGATTGCTCCACTTTCCTGGAACTGAGAGAGCGAGAACAGGCCGTGAACCTCTCCCAAGACCATCGACGTGTCGGTTTCTCTCGCAGAGACCGCGAGAGAAACGGGCAGGTCGATGGTCTGGTGAGAGGTCGCAGCGGCGGCGGGGTCTCACAAGGCCACTCGGGGACCACCTTGGGGAGGTGGGGTTGGGGGGGAGAGAGAGAGAATTAAAAACAGAACGCAAACAACAGTACTCTGCACCGCTGGCCTACTGAGAATTATGTGACTTTCTATCAGTTATGATGTCATACTGTTCTTGTTCTTCTGGTCATAATTGTTTCTTCCTTTTTACTTTTCTGCTTTTTTCATTTTTTTATGTTTCATTTTACCAGACACTTTTATCCAAATCGATGTGCAGGGATGTTTTTACTAAATGTACTATTGTTTCAGATACATGTCGTTAATGAGCAGGTTGCTTCTTGCTCATGGACGCCTCCGGGTAGATTTCCAAGCATGGGGGGGGGGGGTTTCGAACCCGGAACCTTTTAAGGTTCCCAGACCCTGTAGCCCACAAGAGTCGGCTACACTGCCAGCATCCATGTTCCCTAATGTCTCTCTCTCCCCATCGCTCTCTCTCTCTCTGTTGCTATCTCTCTCCCCATCGCTCTCTCTCTCTCTGTTGCTATCTCTCTGTTTATGTGTGTGTGTGTGTGTGTGTGTGTGTGTGTGTGTGTGTGTATTTTTCCCTCTCTCTCTCTCTCTCTCTCTGTCTCTCTTGCTCACTCTCTATCTGTCTCTCTCTCTCTCGCTGTCTCTCTGCCTTACTCTCCATCTGTCTCTGTCTCTGTCTCACTCTCTCTCCGTGTCTCTCCTCTCCGTCTCTTTCTCTTTCTCTTTCTCTCTCTCTCTGTCTCTCTCTCTGTCTCTGTCTCACTCCCTGTCTCTCCTATCTGTCTCTCTCTCTCCTCTCCGTCTTTCTCTCTCTCTCTGTCTCTCTCTCTGTCTCTGTCTCACTCCCCGTCTCTCCTATCTGTCTCTCTCTCTCCTCTCCGTCTTTCTCTCTGTCTCTCTCTCTCTGTCTCTGTCTCACTCCCTCTCCCTCTCTCTGGTTCCCCAGGAGGCGAGGAGGAGGACGGGATGAGCGGCGTGGCCATCTTCTTCACAGTTCTGTTCTGCACGCTGGGAATCGTCATGCTGCTGGTGGTGGGCCTGGTGGTCTACAGCCACTGGAACGAGAACCGCCGCAAGCGCTTCTATTGAGACGCCGGGGGCCGCCAGGATCACCGGGGGCCCCGCCCCCTTTCCCACGTCCTCACCACCGATGACCTTTGTGATAACCTGGACTCCGACGTCACTCGGAGGTTTCTCCGCCAAGGGCCGGGGGGGGGGGGGGGGGGGGGCGGGGCCAGTTGAAACGGCTGTCCCCAGGACAAAACTTTATTGATTTTCATAGTTGACGCACCACGTTCAGAAGTCCGCCTTGAGGCTGCCAGTGAGACTCATGAGTTGGAGAGTCGTGTTAGAAACAGTTTACCCTCTTCTTTATTTATTCATCTATACACCATTCAGGCCTTACATTTTATAATACACGGTCATACAGATTTATAGAAGATTTATTTATGGGAGTTTATAAGAACCTGGCAGTATTTTTTTTTTTTCTCCATATTTCTTTTGAATTTTTATTCGCTTTTATGTGAAGCGGTCGGTGAGCAAGTGATGCAGAGATCCGCAACGGAGTCGTTTGATTTTAAACTTTTTGAACATTACACACTTGCAGTTGCTTTAAGTATTCGGTGTGATCACACTGATCAACTACACCCGGAGCTGAGCTGGACTTTATATTTATTTATTTATTTATTCATTTGTTTTGCCGTATCTTCAACCGCAGACGGATCACATGCGCTGAGGGAGGAGCAGATGACGCTGCCACTAGCCATTCATAGGGCTACTTTGGGCTCCTCCCGAGGACACGGGACACGGGGTGATGAGGAAAAGGGTTCACTGTAAGAGTTTGTAGATGAATGGGGAAGAGAGCAGGTGGTACAAACATGCTAGCACTCTTCTGAGTGTGTGGTAGTGGCTGGTTTGATCTGCCTCACCGGCCCAAGACTCAAATCAGTCTGACTGGGGCCAGGTGAGGCTGCTTCAACCAGACTCTAATCAGTAAGACTGGGGAGCAAGGTGAGGCTGCTTCAACCAGACTCTAATCAGTAAGACTGGGGAGGAAGGTGAGGCTGCTTCAACCAGCCACCAACCACACACACTCCACACACAAGAACCACTGTAACGTATGAGAAAGAACCAGCCCTTGAGTGCATCCAAGAGGTGGTTCTACGAAACATTCTTCTTGTTTCTTGACTGCCAGCCGGGCTCCCTGGCACAAGGACTTCATTACACACATTTAAAGTCTCATTATGTCCTATATTTGCCAGATGCGTCTTCGCCAAAATGATCTTTGTCGACACAGAAAATACACTGGATTGTTGGATTCTAACATATTCCTGCATCTTTTGTCTGCAATGCTATGAATCCAGGAAGGCGTGGGTCAGGGGGGGGGGTAAATTAACCCTCGTCTTTGAGATCGGACTCACGCCTGAGCTAAGCGCGAAGCGTCAGTCATGTGGTATATTGGCTGAACGCCGGGGCTGCTATTGTCGACACGATCCAATGTTCCACGTCACGCCATGTCCTCGAAATGGTCCCCGTCCGCGTGACAAAGACTACATTATGCCCAATTTCTGGTTTCCTTTTTTGTGAGAGAAGGGGGTGGTTCTGAGGTCTGGGGTCGTCAGGCAGGCTGGCGGGGTCATTTGGAGCCACACAGTGAAGCCGTCTCTCCTTGGTTAGGCCTTGTCTCTTTATTTAATTTTTATTTTCATTCTGATTTATGATAATGCACTCCGTATGCCTCGTGTGTCTTTTCAGTAAAAAAATGTATTGAACTGAAAAAATTGTATTGAACATGCGATCAAGTCAAGTCTCAAAAATACAAAAAGAAAGATCAATTACTTTTGGAGAAGGTTGTGCCTCCATACAGGAGCGGAGTGGGGCCAAAAAGGGCCGGGGAGTTAGTCCCGACCGGCCCTCCCTCCAGGGGGCGAGTGGGGAGGCAGCGGCCGCCTGACTAAATATGACGTTAATAGACAAAAAAGTATGCTTTTTAACGTCATACTGGACCATATTTCCAATAAAAACACAGATGATATTTGTTTTTGAGTTTGTATAACACCAATTAGCCTACAACAAAATGATTATAGTGTATATGTAACATACAATCCCAGTGGCTATACGCATCTGTGATTTTAACAGATGTTAGCAGATCATTAATGCAATACAGTTTGGACCCACCAATTTTGGTGGAATATAATTATCCTGGGTTGTGTTTCTTTAGAAACCCGTCTGAGAAAGTAAACCTAGAGAGGAGAAGTTCGTGGATTTGTGTGGTTAAACGTGCCTCCGTCCCCAGGGGGCAAAGAAGGGAAACCATCAAAGTACACATTAGATTAGAATAGAATAGATTTGATTCGATTAGATTCAAATGTATTGTCATTGCACAGCACAAGTACAGTACAGCAAAATGAAATTTGGCATCTAACCAGAGTGTAAATGTTGCAGTAAAGTGCATGGTAATATATAATGTACAGTTGTTGAATAATATATAAAAACAGTCTACTAAAAAAACTATTAAAAACAGGTATACAATAGAGTAGATATGAGATATGTGCAGAATTCTAGGTTCATATATACAATAAGTATACAAGTATTAACAGGTAGTGAGCAGGGGTATGCAGTTGTGTCAAAAGATAAATATATATAAATGTATATACAGCAGGTAGTAAGCAGAGATGTGTGGTTATAACAGCAATTGACGATTCATATATATATATATATATATATATATACGGTAAGTACAGTAAAAATGTACATGACTCATACAGGTATGTAAACAATAAATATGGAAACTATAGGTAGAGGTAGGGAGTTATGATGACCGTGCAAGGCCGTTGAAGACATTGACGCTGAAAGGGTAAAGTCAGCATGGTTCAGAGTTCCTATGTTGAGCAGCAGGGGTGGGGGGGCTGTCTTCGTGGTCCAGAGTTCAGAGAGATGACGGCTGAGGGGAAGAAGCTGTTCCTAAGCCTGCTTGACTTGGAACAAAGGTTTCTATAGCGCCTCCCGGAGGGGAGGAGGGCAAACAGTCCATGGTTGGGGTGAGAGGGGTCTCTGACTATTCGATCGATAAAACAAGTCAAAGTACAGTTTATGATTCTGATGGTGGTCACAACCACCACTGGCGTGTTTGTTTTGTAATTGTAACGTGTTGTAATTCCTCAGTCGTCCAGCGGGGGGCAGTGATCCGCCTCCACTTCATTATTGTGGACAGAAGAACAAAGTCTGCGTCTCCTTCATTTGTCTCATCTGTGGTCAAACTAAACATTGTAAACCTGGTCGTGACAACAACATTATAACGAGCTATAAATGAAATCATTATTTCTTCTGCAACACGTACCGTCTCCACTATGAATCCATAGAGATGTTTGTGTCACAGGACGTCGTATTTAGCAGTAGTTTAAACATTAAGACCGCCGTGTTAGCGCGCTAGTTAGCCACCGGCTAACTATGAGCTGCTTTCAACTTTAAAGATATTAACTGTCAATAACTTTAAAGTTATTAACTGCCACTAACTTTACATTTATGAATTACCACTAACTTTCAAGTTATTAACTCTGACTCACTTTAAAATTGTTAACTCTCTCACTTGAAAGTTATTTACTCTCTAACTAAATGCTTTTAGTCCCAATGGCCATGTTAGATTCCAGTATGTTCCTTTCATCCCAGCTCTTATCAGAGTTCTCCATGTACCAAGGGGTTTCCTAGTGGAGCCTGTATTCATATTTAATGTTCTATTTAACATGATGTTGTACCTCTTCAACCCTTCACCCTTTTCGTCATCAGTTAATATTGAATAAGTTACTTTTATTATCAGCCAACTGTATAGGTCAACGCTGTGTGATGATAAATGTGTGGTTGGGTTTGTTGTTTCAGGGATAACTTTGACAAGAAATATTAATGTTTCTGTCTATTAAGATTTAATTGTGTCTACTTTCTGTTAATTGTGTTGTTTTTTAATTGTATTGATGTCCTGCAGTTTCTGTTACATTTCACAATATAAAGTACATATTTTCTTGACTTATAAGTCAAGGTGATCTTGTGTTTTTGTAGTTTAAACAGACACACCTCATCTCCCATCATGCCTTGTGTGTTTTGTCTCTAGTGGTTGACCTGTGACCTGCACCAAGCTGCTGCTGGACTCCAGTATCAGGGCGTGGGTGGTGCAGCATCACCTTCATGTGTGCTGCGTGACTCGGTCAGCCAGCTGCTCCTCCACAGAGACCAGGAGATGGACCTGGAGCAGGTCTCTGACAGGTGACCAGGAGATGGACCTGGAGCAGGTCTCTGACAGGTGACCAGGAGATGGACCTGGAGCAGGTCTCTGACAGGTGACCAGGAGATGGACCTGGAGCAGGTCTCTGACAGGTGACCAGGAGATGGACCTGGAGCACTAGTATTGAAGTAATTCAAATTATTCATTCATATTGTATTATGTATAGTTAACATTGTTAACATTGACATATTGACCCGTATGACATGTTGTTACTATATTAATATAATGTTTTTATATAATTCTATCAATTAGTTTCCTGTGTGTAGCTGCTGACCAATCACAGGTCATGCAGGACCAGATGAGCGGTGCTGCCATGGCAACGCCCCCTGAACCCAACACGGATTTAAGGTCAGGTGACACTTCATTAATCCCCTAAAGGTTGATTTATTTAAATATAATAACCTAGTGATCTAGCATATGTTAATCAGTCAATAGAGGACCTAGTATTGAGTAGTGTAATAGCTATTAACGAATATTGCAGTACCTAGTAGTACCTAGTGTTGTGTAGTACCTTCTGTTGTGTAGTGTTTACTGTAGTACCTTGAGTCGTGTTAACAGTAGAACCTAGTGTTTACTGTAGTACCTTGAGTCGTGTTAACAGTAGAACCTAGTGTTTACTGTAGTACCTTGAGTCGTGTTAACAGTAGAACCTAGTGTTTACTGTAGTACCTTGAGTCGTGTTAACAGTAGAACCTAGTGTTTACTGTAGTACCTTGAGTCGTGTTAACAGTAGAACCTAGTGTTTAAGGTAGTACCTTGAGTCGTGTTAACAGTAGAACCTAGTGTTTACTGTTGTAGGGTTGTTCCGTAGTACCTAGGGTTGTTCTGTACCTAGTATTGTAGTGTTTACTGTCGTACCCCAGTGTTATGGAGTTGGCTGCTACAGTCAACCCTACAGCACTGGGTACTAGTTATGTGTTGTCTGTAGTACATGCTGTAGTCCCAATAGTATTCTCTGTGTTTCAGAGCAGGAGATCATAGGGGGAGGCGCTCTTGTCCAGGAACCTCAACCTGTTTGCGTACCTCAGTGTTATGCTATTGTCTGCTTCAACAAATGTACACCTTGTAAGTCGTTTTGGATAAAAGCGTCTGCCAAATGCCCTAAATGTAAATGTAGGACTGACCAGGACTTGAACCCCAGTCTCCAGAGCTGATAACCATCAGCTCTCTCCACTGCACTAGGAGATCCAGGTTATGAATCGGTCCGAGGGTATATTTGACATTTCTTTTACATTTTGCCAAAATAAATAAGACCAACCTCAGTGGGATTCAAACCCATATCTCCAGGGTTGATGGTCACCAGCTCACTCCACTAGGCCCCAGAGACATTTGACATTTAATTTACTTTTTTTCAAAAGTTCAACATTGGCAAGGAGACTAACATCAGTTGGACTTGAACCTGTATCTCCAGGATTGACAGTCACTAGCTCACTCCACTAGGCCACAGAGAGGTGATGTGGTTAGGGTTATATTCGTCATTATTATGAACAGGATATTGCTGGGTTTCCGAAAGGTTTCTATGGAACTGCTATTGCAGTCCTTGAACCAAGATCTTCTGAGCCTTTAACCTTACACCACCAAGACGGTGCTCATAATGTGGTCAGATGTTATATTTGATATTAGAAACACCATGCATGACATGAATCATAACGTGAAGAAGCATACAAGAAGCTACCCCTTTTGTTAATGTCCCGCAACCCACACAAGGGTCGCGACCCAGGGGGTTGAGAACCACTGCTTTAATAGCATGGCCTGTTCATTTTCATGTGTGCTGCTTCTTCTTCTTCTTCTTCTTCTTCTTCAGAATCCCATTGCGTTCCAAAACAACCAACCACACAGCGACTGTCATTTTCATTTGAATTCTTGGCTGTGAATCCACTGTTGAAGTTGAGTGACCAGCGAGCGGACCGGAGTGATCCGTGAACTTTAATAGATGGGGGCTGAATTTGTTGTTGTTGTTCTAAAGTGAAAGACTCCTTTGTGTACAGGAAACAAAAAGTCTTATCCTTTTTTCGGAGCCTGCTTCGTTTTGGTCTGCGCGTCATTTTGAGTCCACATGAACACAAAGGAACAACCCCCCATTCCCAACCCCCGTCTTATTAATCATTTATACTCTGAGGTCCTCTCTGAGGTCCTCTTACACGCCTCCCCCCCCCTCTCCCTTGTCTTGATCCGGCTACTCTCTAAATCAATATATGTTGCTGTGTGTAGGGGAGGGGGAGAGAGAGAGAGAGAGAGAGAGAGAGACAGAGAGCTATAGAGTGACAGGGTAGAGAGAGAGAGGAGGGAGGAGATAGAGTGACTGGGGTAGAGAGAGAGAGGGGGGGGGGGGGGGGTAGAGGGAGAGAGAGACTGCTGTGAGAAAGACCCTTGACCTCCCACAGAGACGAAACCGAAGAACCCAGCAGCCCTTCCAGGAGCAGACTGACTGCAGGCTGGTTTCAATGCATTTTTATTTTATTATTTATTCCCAGATATAATAAATATGAATAAATAACCAAGAGGCCGTGAGTTTGAGCGCCAATATTGATGTTTTATTAAAAAAATAAAATACAAATGCCGACCCCGGAGTATAGTTTATTTGTTTACTAAACCAAAGCGATCTAAATACCGTACAATTTAATGTTTATAATTGTTGTCGTCTGTCTAACATTTCATTCTTCTATTTTTTCTTTTTCTTGATGTTGGTGTGCGTGAAGGCTGAACAGAGTCGGGGAGTTCGTTTTTTTTTTGGTTTTTGCAGAAGAAGAAAGAAAGAAAAATCACAAACACACACACACCACAATGACACCCACATCAGATGTTCGACCACAGAGAAAAGGTTGTGTGTTGACATCCTGCTCATGGGCACAGGGGGATATAGTTGTTCAGTGCATACAAAAAAAAAAACTTGTCGAGCGTTTTTACATTAAAAAAAACATATATAATAACAGCCCAAAGTAACAACAATTCCCCCCCCCGCCCCCAAAGAATAAAGACAACCCTTTCCTATAGAACTTAAGTCGATTATTGTTTATATATATTTCAATTTTGTAAAATGTAGGGTGTGTACGTGTTGAAGTGGATTAAAAACAGACTCTCTCTCTCCGGCCTCAGCCTAATTCCAACAGGCTGTGTTCCACACCATCACACCTTTTACATTTTCTTCCTTATTATTATTATTATATTATTTTTTTGCATATCTTTCTTAAACACGTACATATTTAAGTACAGAACAGTTTGTGAGACCAGGGGACGACTATATTATTAATATTGCTTATTACTGGTGTGACCACACATGACGATGGGGGGGGGGGGGGGGAGATTGTTTTTTTTTGCATAGCATTTATCTTTTAAGTACATTACATTACAGAGGTATGTGATGAGGGTGAATATGGAAGGATTACAGTTAGGGTTAGTATCGAGAGTGTGTGTGTGTGTGTGTGTGTGTGGAGAGGGTTTGTGAGAGCATGGGGTGTGAGAGAGAGAAAGTGGGAGGGAGGGAGAAAATAAGGGAGAGAGACAGGGTGGGAGGAAGGGAGAGATAGAGGATGGAGGGAGAAAGGAAGGGGGAGGAGAGACAGGGTGGGAGGGAGAGACCGAGAGAGACAGGGTGGGAGAAAGGAAGGGAGAGAGAAGGTGGGAGAAGGGAGAGAGAGAGATAGGGTGGGAGAAAGGGAGAGAGAGAGAGATAGGGTGGGAGAAAGGGAGAGAGAGAGAGATAGGGTGGGAGAAAGGGAGAGAGAGAGAGATAGGGTGGGAGAAAGGAGGAGAGAGAGCGGGAAGTGTCGGAAGACATCACACATCTCTGTGAACATTGAAGAAAAAGAGAACTTTCTTAACACAGAAGGCAGATATAAGCTTGTTAATTGAATACACACCATCGTACACAATCAGTTATTGTTGTTTATATTAGCATGAGTGCCACCAGCGTTTAGGGACGATATAATAAAGTGTGGATAACTGACGTAGCCCTTAATCTAGGTCAACATGTAGAAGCCAGGGAGAGACATTTTTTGGCAATTGGAAAAAAGTATAACCCGAATATACATCCCACCGGACACATTTATGAATTCATACAAACAGAACCTAAATACACCCCATGAAAAAAAGGGGTTAGAAAACATCACTTTCATAAGTCCCTCCCCCCCCTCTCTCTCTCTCTCTCTCTCTCTCTCTCTCATTTTAAAACAACACTACCCACCATCACGCCACAATACAAAAACTCATGTTGTCATTTCTCATGCGTCTGTGGCTAGCTCAGGCCTCTACGCGGCACAAGTTTTAATGTAAAAAAAATTCAAAAAAAACGTCCTACGGTTTCCTCACGTCACAGAAAAAGAAAAATTGTTTCTTTTTTTTGTTTTTAGTTTTTTAAACGTTTTTTTTGTTGTTAAATGCGCTGACAGCAAAAAAAAGAGATAGGCAATAAACATCTCTAGTGGTTGAGTTATAGTGGGGGGTTCAGAACGTCCTGGAAGCCACTTCCTGTCTCCGAACAGTCAGACAGGAAGTGCTCCACGACAAACATGCTCTGCATGCCACACAAACAAACAAACAACCAACCAACCAAGCCACCGACTTTCTCATCACAGTAAACCCAGAAAACAGATTGGAACCATAACTAGAGTTGACTGTGTTATCAATAAGGCATTCTACACAGGGAGCACAAGTATTAATGTCCAAAAAAAAAAAAAAAAAATCATAATCTACTGTGCAACCTTATGACAAGAAAACGGTCGCCTAATTACACAGCAAGGCAGCTTACGGTGTATTCATCGGAAAGTGTGTGTGTGTGTGTGTGTGTGTGTGTGTGTGTGTGTGTGTGTGTGTGTGTGTGTGTGTGTGTGTGTGTGTGAAGTTACGGCCGCGAACGCGTGTGTGTGTGTTATGAAATACATTTATATATAGATAACTTGCTGGGGCGAAAGGTAATTAGTCATCCCAAGTGTATGCAGGTCTGATCAGATGTAAGCCACACTCTACGAGACGTCTGGCCCGCGGGAGACGGGGAGACGACTTGGCTTCCACCGTCGGTGCACGGCGGCTGAATAGAAAACGCTAAGAATATACGAACGTGCTGTTTAGGTGTGGGTTTCAGCCTCTTGATAGAGCCCTGACCTTGTGGTGTATTATACTACAACAACATCCACCACAACAAAACAACGTTTAACCCTCATCTGGTGATGTATTTGTTTTAGTTTTTTACAATTCTCCTGGTCTTGTGACCAGAACCACCAAATGCTGCCTCCATGCACACCACCGCACATTGGGGTTACTGCATAACTACACACAGCTCGCCGAGACAGAGGATAGACTCAGCATCCAATTCAATGAGAGTCCAGGACTCTCTATAAAGTCTATGACTTTAAACGTCACTACTTGGATCGGAATTCAACTGTGTGTTTGAGAGAGAGAGAGAGAGAGAGAGAGAGAGAGAGAGAGAGAGAGAGAGAGAGAGAGAGAGAGAGAGAGAGAGAGAGAGAGAGAGAGAGAGAGAGAGAGAGAGAGAGAGAGAGAGAGAGAGAGAGAGAGAGAGAGAGAGAGAGAGAGAGAGAGAGAGAGAGAGAGAGAGAGAGAGAGAGAGAGAGAGAGAGAGAGAGAGAGAGAGAGAGAGAGAGAGAGAGAGAGAGAGAGAGAGAGAGAGAGAGAGAGAGAGAGAGAGAGAGAGAGAGAGAGAGAGAGAGGTCACTGGTGTCGTCGTGTTCAGAAAACATTCAGGACCCAATGTCCATTTTTTTTCGCCACTCAGGACAATATCTCTAACGCGCGCGCGCACACACACACACACACACACACACACACACACACACACACACACACACACACACACACACACACACACACACACACACACACACACACCACACACACACACACACACACACACACACACACACACACACACACACACACACACACACACACACACACACACACACACACACACACTTTCTGTCGAATCAGGGGGGGCATAATGTTCCTGAACCAAACAATACACCGTTACACCGCAATCACAATCACCAGCGGGTATTAATAGGTGAACTCAGGAGCAGAGCGGTCACATTTAGCTCTCCGGGGGCTAAGCTTACGTTCTATGCAGGCTGGGTGTTGTTTTAAAGAGACAGTGGCTTTGAGTTGACCACTGTGAACACCCTCGTCCAAACATCCAACACTCCATACTCTCTCTCTCTCTCTCCCTCCCTCTCTCTCTCTCTCGACTCCAGAGTCCTGGTTTCCGGCAAAGACATTCATTCGAACATCCACCAAGATGGCGGGAGATGGCTCATGATGCTATAACCTCAGACATGATATCACCACACAGCTGTGGCCTCTGGGGGTTCCTCACAGACACCGAGCCGTTGGTGGGGTAATAGGTGGCTTAAGCTGTGGTTGCCGTTGGTCACGCTTGTCCACACCTCGGGTCTGGATGTTAGGACGGTGTCAGACACTACTCACTGGGGCAGGAGAGTGAAGAAGAGAGAGGGAGTTCCTTCAAATGCCTTCAAACTGCTTTGGTTACAAATCACTCACAAGAATCCCATCCCTTCTCTCTCTCTTTAGCTTGGGGCATAGATTACAACCGTCTAAATCTATCAATATCTTATTAAAACACAAAACTGCATTGGGACACGTTTGCTCCAAGAGAGAGCGAGAGAGAGAGGGAGAGAGAGAGAGAGAGGGAGAGGGAGAGAGAGCACAGAAGGACCAGTCATCCTCGCTCCTCTTCTGGCATCAGATTAGCTGTTCAGTTTTTTTTGTTGCCAGATCTCACAATCATCATTCTTTAAATTCCACCCGTCGGCCCGCTTGACAGACGGTCGCCACAGCAACCACCGCGTCACCACAATAGCCCTCGTTGTCGGGGCCTCTGTGAAGCGCGCCAGAAGACAAGGCCCAGAAAATTAATTAAACAAAAAAAACATTTTTCGAGGCCGGGGCTGTAAGCTCCTCCTCCTTCTCCTCAGACCATGTGGTCTCCGGCAGCGGTGCCCGGGGTGGGGCCGCAGGGCTGGGGGTCGTGCTCCTTGTGTCTGGGGGCCCGTTGCTGGTGCTGCTGGTGGTGCTGGTGCTGGTGGTGCTGGTGGTGCTGGTGGTGGTGGTGATGGCGCCGCGGGGGGGCGGAGCAACAGTCCCCGTCGTCCTCGTCGTCCTCGTCGTCCTCCGGCCCCGAGCCCTCGTCCAGCCGGCACACGCACACCTCGATTCCCGAGTCGCCCGTCACGTGGCGCCGGCGGGTGATAAGCTCCTCCTCCTCCTCCTCCTCTTCGTCATCGGTTTCCCCTCCTCCCGCGGCGGCGGCGGCGGCGGCGGCGGCAGCTAGCGAAGGCTCGGCGGCAGCGGCCCGCCCCGACGGAGGCAGCGGCGGGCCGGACGTCGACAGGGCCAGCGGGGAGGAACCAGAGGAGGCCCGGGGGTCCGCCGGCGGCGCCTGCACCAGGGCGGTAGCGGCCTCCGCGGGATGATTGGCCGTCAGGGGGAGGGTGGGCGGGGCCTCGGAGTAGGGAGGAGGAGGGGTCGGCGGGTGGCCCACCACCTCTTCGTAGTCGGGGAGCTTGCAGTCGTTCCAGAACCCTGGCAGACCGCAATTATATGAGTCATGTGTGAAGTGTGAATATCGGGATACTATATAATAATAATAATTATAATAATTATAATAATAATAATGGGAGTACATCCAGTTTTCACTTGATATTGAGGATTATTTTCTGGTTTTAAGATAATTGCAATTCAGCTGATAGACACACTATACACACACTACAATACACACTATTATACAAGGGTACAACCATTCAATATACCGCCATAGGTCATCCTGTGATTAGATATTGCTATTATTGCTGTATTTTTACGTTGCATTGTTTATCGTGAAAAAACAAATGAATGAATGTAATGACCGATGATTAGGTCACTCACAACACGTTTTATAGCGGAGATCAATACCATGACCTCACAACCCGCTCCAGCTAATTAATTATCTTAAACCCACGTGTACTTAACTATTAACGTCAAGATACCACGCACTGTGAATCTACGGAATATCGGGGTCAAGTAGCGTGCGATATTTAATCCGTGAATCGATATAATATCGGGAAAAAAAAGAGAAATAAAACACAATATTTAGTGTTCCCGTTTTTTCTGAGCCACTAAACTACTAACCGCTTCAACAGATC
The DNA here is from genome assembly GCA_027704905.1 of Muraenolepis orangiensis. NCBI lineage: Eukaryota > Metazoa > Chordata > Actinopteri > Gadiformes > Muraenolepididae > Muraenolepis > Muraenolepis orangiensis. The sequence continues at coordinate 20,343,219 of CM051006.1, forward strand.
CATCGACAACATCCAAAAAACAACAACAACAACAATCGTAAAACTTGGTAAATTGTAAACAAGATACCCGACTCCCCCCCCCCCCCTCCCCCTCCCCCCTGACTCACTGAGGTTGAGGGGAGGCGGGGACACGAAGGAGCTGGAGGCGCCCTGGTACGCCATGAGGCTGATCTCCCTCTGCCTCTGCTCCTGCTGCAGACGCATCTTCACCCGGCGATGGCGGTAAGCACAGCAGCAGCTCAGCATGATGATCAGGGTCCACACCAACCAGAACCCTGCATGGGGGGGAGGGAGGGAGAGAGAGAGAGGATTTAAATTCAGGTTGTGTTTGTTGATGGAGGGGGAGAGAGAGAGAGAGAGAGAGAGAGAGAGAGAGAGAGAGGAGAGAGAGAGAGAGAGAGAGAGAGAGAGAGAGAGAGAGAGAGAGAGAGAGAGAGAGAGAGAGAGAGAGAGAGAGAGGAGAGAGAGAGAGAGAGAGAGAGAGAGAGAGAGAGAGAGAGAGAGAGAGAGAGAGAGAAAACGAAAGAACGAAGGAAGGTTTAAATTTGTGTTTGTTGAAGGAGGGAGAGAGAGAGGGAGGGAGGGGAGGGACAGAGGGAGGCAGGGAGAGAGAAAGAAAGAAGGTTTCAATGCAGGTTGTTTGTTGATGGAGGGAGGGAAGGAGGGAGAGAGAGAGAGGGAGGGAGGGGAGGGAGGGAGGGGAGGCAGTTAGAGAGAAAGAAAGAGAGAACGAAAGAAGGTTTCAATGCAGGTTGTTTGTTGATGGAGGGAGGGAAGGAGGGAGGGAGGAGAGTAAGATAGGTTTCAACTCTGTTTATATTTGTATTCCTCCAATGCGATGTACAGTGACGACCCTCCAGGGAGAGGTAGGGGTTCAAACCCGGACACCTTTCAGCTTTGAGGTTGTGGTACAAAAAAATACAGTATTTGTGCATTTTTGCACAATTATTGTCTTTTTTCCTACCCTTATTTTTAAGTAGTGTTTATCTTAGACCAAAGTGGCACTACTATAGCAAGAGCAGCTGCCCTATTCGTTCCTAATAGTTGTTCTTATAGTAATGGATGCTTTTATAGTGTCTTAGTAACCATGTATAGTGTTGGTATCTTAATGTGGTCATGCTGTAATGCTCTAATATCACCCCTGGGGGGCTCACCGTGGCGTTATGTTCCCTGATTGCGTCTGCTTGCATAAGATTGTGACTTAGCTCAGTTGCCTGCAAAACACAACCCTGCAACGCTACGCTAAGCTAAGCTACGAGGAAGGGACTCAGACAGGAACTCAGGTCGAGGGCCCGTAAAGTGCTGTGTTGATTTAGCCTCCTTTCTCACACGTCGACAATAGGGCGACACCGGGGTGTGTGTTAGTTTAGGTTTGAGCCCATCTCAACTCTAATTCAAGTTAAAAACGTTGCATGTACTATGATACA
>CM051006.1:20349645-20352145 GCA_027704905.1 Muraenolepis orangiensis
CTAACACATGCAAACACAAACAAACACACACACACACACATCCCACCAGGGGTTCCCGAAGACCCTTAAAAAGTTAATTGGTATTCATATATTTATGTTGCAATAAACCTTTGGGTAAAATGGTCCCTAACCTTGTTCCCTAGCATCGATGTTGTTTTCTCTTTCTTCAATTTTGGCTATTGTAAACTTCATAAATGGTCATAAATGTAGTTCAGAGTATACCATTCAAAAACTATTTAAAAAAAAAAGTCTTAAGTCTAACTTGGAGGAACCCCGAAACCCGACTGAACCCTACAAACACAAGAGGTTTGCGTTCCAGTGGCATCCACCATCTTCCTCTGTGTACTTCCTCTTGGTCTGAGGGCCGGCACTAAACTAACAAGACGTATGCAGAACCTCTGCAGGTCCGTCCGTACAGCGGAGAACCTAGTGGGACCTCAGGTAGCCGCTCTGGTCGGTTCTGTGTTACGGAGTTGGACAACTCCACCATGCAGGTTCCGAAAGTAAAAGTCACACACAGCTCGTTCCAGCTGTGTGTGTGTGTGTTTTATTTATTGATGTTGTTGTCTCGTTAGAATATCCAGATTTAAATGTCTGAGTCTGGAAGTTTAAAGTTTGAGTAAGATCAGTGGCGGCTGGCCCATAGGGGGCGATGGGGCGCCGCCCCCCCTAAACCACACGCACAAACAAAATATAAAAAAATAAAAAATAATAAAAATTGTCAATATGTGTGTGTTTAAAATATGGAATGCACCCAGAAATATGTGTAAAATATGATTTTCAAATAATTTGCGCAACATAATATGCTTTTCCTAGTACACATATGCCTAGTACACTGCAGCCTTAAGGGCGCATTTGTATGACGATGCTGCTGGGGCGCTTTTCAAATCGCCCCACGGAGGCGGGTCTCTGTAGCAGTTTAGCCAATTGCTGATTGAAGATATAAACGAGTGACATAAAATGTAGCCAATCAGCGTCCTCAAAACGTCTTCCCGTGGGGCGCTTTTCAAATCGCCCCACGGAAGACGTCATTTGTGTGCGTCACAGTGTACTACTAGGAAAAGCATATTATGCTGTCTCTGCGGGCACACACACGCACACACACGCACACACACACACACACACACACACTTACACAAATATATGTCAGTGTTTTTTGTCAGTGTGTGCCGATATATATATATTTTTGTTGAGTGATTGATATAGTTTTCGTGAGTGATTTAAACAAGTAGGTATATATATATATATATATATATATATATATATATATATATACCTGCTTGTTTAAATCACTCACCAAACTCACCTGTTCAGAGCTGCTTTGAATGTGTTTTGGTGTTATTGTTAACTCGTTGTCTCCTCTTAAATGTGTTTATGTATCCATGTACCAAATAAAGTCTAAAAGAATAGACTGTGTGAAGTTCTGTGGTGCCTTTGAGCTGGCCTTGCGTGGCCATGATGAAAGTGATGGACAGAAGGGTGACATTTCAATACAAAAAGTAATTGTATATAATGTAATTAACAATATGTAATCGTAAATAAAAAAAATGGTATAGCCCCCCCTGGTGAAAAATGCACCAGCCGCCACTGAGTAAGATGTGTTGTTGATCGCAACACACGTGTGTGTAGGACCCCCCCCCCCCCCCCCCAGGCTGTGCTGAGGACGGCGTGGCGTGGGCGTGTAGGACCATAAGTGTCCACAAGAGGGAGCTCAATTAGAGCTCAATTAAGGTGGAGCTCAATTAGACATGGAACAGCTCAACTCCGACAGGTACTGTTTTCATTCCAGAGATGATGATGATGATGATGATGATGATGATGATGATGATCGTTTTTGATCGATTTTATTATTATCGTTATCATCATCATTATTTTATTATTATTATTACTAGGATAATTATTCTTATTTTATTGTTGTTGTAGTTATTATAATTTTAGATTCAAGAGACTTTATTTATCCCGAGGGAAATTAAGGTGCAACAGTTGAAACAGGGGAATAAATGCACACAAAATATACTAATACCTAAAAGCTAAAAACTAAATAACAACAAACTAAACTAAACTAAACTAGTATAAACAAAATATAACTAAATGAAATCTAAATGTATTAACAGATGAATTGCACAATTTACAGTGTTATTACAGTAATACATAGGTATATACAATACACAACAATACGTATAGTGCAAATTGGCAGTAATAAAATACTAATAAATAACTCAGATGAATACTGAAAAAGTGACATGTGAAAAGTGAAAAGTGAAATTGAATTTAGAGTGCAAAATTACAGTGAAAGGATTTACAGTGCATTGACCAAAAAAATAATAATAACAGTGTGTTGCCCTCAGGTCACTGAGTCTCCACTGTCCCTCTCACGACCCAAGGTAGAGGAATTAAAGAGTCTGAGTTCTGTGGTACACCTGGGTGGAATGAGTCTGTTACTAAAGGTGCTTCTGTATGAGGTCAGCACCTGATGGAGAGGGTGAGAGTTGTTGTCAAG
>CM051006.1:20369894-20374894 GCA_027704905.1 Muraenolepis orangiensis
TGATCTCCATCTCCAGATAGACAGACAGACAGATACATAGATACATACAACACAACAAACTAGTTCCTAGAGAGAGAGAGAGAGAGAGAGAGAGAGAGAGAGGAGAGAGAGAGAGAGAGAGAGAGAGGAGAGAGAGAGAGAGAGAGAGAGAGAGAGAGAGAGAGAACACACGACCCGTCCGGTCCAAACGTCTAAACGCTCCGTCTACACACACACACACACACACACACACACACACACACACACACACACACACACACACACACACCTCACCACACCAGGAGCCCTACCGCCCTCCACTCTCTCTCCTCTCCCCCTGCTAATGGCCCTCGCTCGGCCCTTGTGTGTGTGTGTGTGTGTGTGTGTTGTAGCCATTGAGGGCCCCCACAATGGCTCCCATGCTGGGAGTGTGTAAGCGGCCTGCTGCTAACAGTTATTAACCAGCACCCCCCCCCATCTCCCTCCCCCTCCCCCACCCCCCTACCACACACACACACACACCCACACATACACATCAACACACACACCACACACACACGCACCACACCACACACACACACACACCACACACACACACACCACACCACACACACACACACTATCACACACACCACACCACACACACACACCACACACACACCACACATACACACACACACACACACACACACACACCACACCACACACCGCCACCTCCTCCCCTTTCTGGGGTGCAGTCAACGGGAGAACAAGAAGATTTGGGGGATGCCAGCATGGAAGGGGCGTGGCCAGGGTGTGTGTGTGTGTGTGTGTGTGTGTGTGTGTGTGTGTGTGTGTGTGTGTGTGTGTGTGTGAGTGTGTGTGTGTGTGTGTGTGTGTGTGGTGTGGGGGGGGGGGGGGGGGGGGATGGTGGGTGTATAGGCAGGGCATGGGAGGGGTTGAGCAGGGGGTCAGAGGGCAACAGCCAAGCGGAAATAGCGGGTGAAAGAGAGACAATGGAAGAAGGGGGGGGGGGGGGCGTGCCATGGTGCACAAAACAGGGAGATGAGAAGAAGAGGAAGGAGAAGAAGGAGAAGAAGAAGAAGAAGAAGAAGAAAGAGTCGTGGGGGTGGGGGAGGGGGAGGGGAGGGAGGGGGGAGAGAGGGGAGAGAGAGGGAGGGGGGAGAGAGAGGGGAGAGAGAGGGAGGGGGGAGAGAGAGAGAGGGGGGGGAGGTCCCAGAACAGATGGTGGAGAGGCGCTGGGTGTTGAGATGGAAGATGAAAGGGAACGCGATACGTACTAAAACCAGACTAGCTGCATATATAGCATGCTACGCTACGCTACGATGGTTACTATAGTAGAGCCAGGGTGTCGTATGGGCCTGTAGGACGGGATCTCTATGATGGTTACTATAGTAGAACCAGGGTGTCGTATGGCGCCTGTAGGACAGGATCTCTATGATGTTACTATAGTAGAGCCAGGGTGTTCGTATGGGGCTATAGGACGGGATCTCTATGATGGTTACTATAGTAGAGCCAGGGTGTTGTATGGCGCCTGTAGGACGGGATCTCTATGATGGTTACTATAGTAGAGCCAGGGTGTCGTATGGCGCCTGTAGGACAGGATCTCTATGATGGTTACTATAGTAGAGCCAGGGTGTTGTATGGCGCCTGTAGGACGGGATCTCTATGATGGTTACTATAGTAGAGCCAGGGTGTTGTATGGCGCCTGTAGGACGGGATCTCTATGATGGTTACTATAGTAGAACCAGGGTGTCGTATGGGCCTGTAGGACGGGATCTCTATGATGGTTACTATAGTAGAACCAGGGTGTCGTATGGGGCTATAGGACGGGATCTCCACACTCTGGGAGGGTTTTTACTAAATGCAGAATCTCTTATGTCTTCAAATGTATACAGGGAAGTTTTATGACATTACATTAAATTAGTAATTTAGTCACTGTTGTCCAGAGCCATTTGCATGTTGAAGGCCATTGTGCCTTCAACATAGGTATGCAACACTTTGAACACTGTTTCTATATTTATATATATATTGCGAGAGAGAGAGAGAGAGAGAGAGCAAGAGAGAGAGAGAAAGAGATACATATACTACATATATATATATACATATATTTTATTTTATTATATATTTGTATGGAAAACCATTGCTAATTTGCGCTAATGTGTATATAGGGCCAACGCAATGTGTATATATATATAAATATTATACATACATACAGTTTATATATATTTTTGTTTACGTTATATATATATATATATATATATATATATATATATAAATTCTGACTATAAACCAATATAGGCCTCTAGACGCGATAATCTAGGCCTCTGGACATATGGGGATGGAGATAAAGTTATTTTAAAAAGAGGAACATTTTAATTAGCTCCAACTTTACGTGATATGACATAAACCCTACAGGCTGTTACATCACGGGGTGCATATATATATATATATATATATATATATATATGTATATATATATATATACATATATATATATATATATATATATATATATGTATATATATATATATATATATATATATATATCACATATATATGTATATATATATATATATATATATATATATATATATATATATATATATACACATATATATGTATATATATATATACAGACGGCGGATCAGCTAATGCACCCATCAGTACGGAGGTGTTTGTGGGGCTATTATGATCTAATTATCCGGCTCATCTCGAACCGCTGACCACACAACAGACACTCCGCTAGATTTATAAAAGTTGTCATTAAGTGGCTTTCTCTCTCTCCCCCATGGTCCATTTATCTTATGCAGCGGCTGTGTAAGAGACAGGAGGGAGAGAGGGAGGGAAGGGGAGGGAGGGAGGGAGGGAGGGAGGGAGGGAGGGAGGGAGGGAGGGAGGGAGGGAGGGAGGGAGGGAGGGAGGGAGGGAGGGGGGAGAGAGGGAGGGGGGAGGCAATGCATCACCCTGGGAGAGAGAGAGAGAGAAAGAGAGAGAGAGAGAGAGAGAGAGAGAGAGAGAGAGAGGAGAGAGAGAGAGAGAGAGAGAGAGAGAGAGAGAGAGAGAGAGAGAGAGAGAGAGAGAGAGAGATGCAGTCAGCCAATCACGCAGCGAGCTTTACTTCCCGTATAGTTGAGCGTTGATGAGGACTTTCTGCACGAGAGCTGCGTGCAACAGTGGGGGGGAAATTGCGCTGAGCGTCACTTTGCGCACAAAAAAAGAATAATAATTGAATCAATTAAATCAGGTCATGTGTATAATCGATGTCTTATTGATCAATGATCATGTCAAATCGCTGTATCTATAACATTGATTGTATATGTTTAATCCATTAACGCATAATTCGTGCACACTTCGGGCGAAAGGGAGCGGTGTTCTGAGCGGATATTAATACAATAACTAAAACCTTCCGCCGCTGCAGACCAGAACTATTTAATCGGCGAAATCAGTTGGCTGCGATCCGTCTTGGTTATCTCTGAGGTCGGAAGCTATTTGTCTGAGCCTCCTCCTTCCCCCTGCAGGTTCCTCCTCTTGACACCTGTCGCCCGGAGGGTCGAGGAGGGACCGCGGTCCACACTTTGGGCCCCGTCGAGGGGGCTGATCTGACTGACTGCACGTCACTCAAAACTCCATCTGAACATGTGTGACGTATTGGCCGAAGTTTAATCACACACACACACACACACACAGTCGATTAACAACATGATCAATATACTGTATATGAACTTAAAAGGTTTTTAAACTAATGGAAAAATAGATATAAGCCAACTGATATAACTTTGTTGTAGTTTGTGTAGTAACACTTATGTGCATAAGTCATACATCACTATACTGAGTGAGATAACGATATAGGCCTATGCTATAATTATATTATATGTATATATATATACATACATATATAAATATACATATACATACATATATATATACATATATATATACGTATGTATATATATATATATGTATTTATATATATATGTATGTATATATATATATGTATATATATATATATATGTATATATATATTTATATATATAAATAAATATATATATACATATATATATATATATATATATATATATAAATATCCATTTTAATGGGGGTATAGCTTCTGGGTTGGCTATGGTTGGTGTACGTCCTTGCGTTGTAAACATGCAGCCCAAATAGGCCTGCACGTATATGAGGAACACGTCGTCTCCCCCCCCCCCCCCCCCATTAAGAGTTATGCATCATGCATATTAGTTTATAGGCTATACATAACCCCCCCCCCCCCCCCTTGGCTCATATACAGTGGGTTATAATAACCCACTCCACCTGATCACCCACATGAGAACTCTCTCATCGCGCTGTGGGTGGGCGCTGAGATCAGTCAGGCTCCTATAGAGTTCCACATACTTACTATAATTACCTTGTATATATATATATATATATATATATATATATATACACTTATAATTCTGCACATATCTCATACCTAATCTATAAGTAAGTGTATACCTGTTTTTAGTCGTAGTTTTTTTAGTAGACAGTTTTTAGATATGTTACACATGATTTAACATGTACATTATATATTACATTATATATTACATTATATATTACATTATATATTACATGATATATGTCCATGCACTTTACTGAAACGTTTGCACTCTGCTTTTTAGATGCCAAATTATTTTCTCTGTACTGTACTTGTGCTGCAATGACAATACATTAGAATCTAATCTAATCTAATCTCATCTAAAATGGAACTGGTATAACAATTGGAACCAATTTCCGTGCACAGGCTCTGACACACACACACACACACACACACACACCACACACACACACACACACACACACACACCACACACACACACACACACACACACACACACACACACACACACACACACACACATCACCATCAAACCATCACCGTGCTGCTGTGGAGAGATGCCAATCTGAGAGCTCTAATCCCCTGCGGTTGGTGGTTCAACTCTCGGTCAGGTCACCCCCCCCCCCTCCCCCTTGTTTCGGGA
>CM051006.1:20384894-20389894 GCA_027704905.1 Muraenolepis orangiensis
ACATGATAGAGAACAGTGGTTTAAACTACATATTTACAAATGTACTGCCTCCAAAGTAAAACAATTTCAACCAAGTACCCTGTTCACCAGCACAAATCAATTTAAGGTGGGAACAAATATAAATAAATATAAATAATGTATGTGCATATTATTTGGTGAAGATGGATATTAAATGGGTGTTCAAATACTTAAATTTAAACACAGGCTCATTCGCTCATGAGTTCTGTCATTCCTTGGAAAGATTTCCAGAACATGTAAGTTAATATTCAAATCAACTTAATATTTACATTTTCCAGCAGGATTGCAGTGACCCCTGCAATCCTTCAAACTGCCCCTATTGGGTACGTGTGCCCCCACTTGGGAACCACTGATATTAGCAGATAGTCTAAGTTTATTATTAGCTTATTCTCTTCCCCTGTCAGCATCTTCAGGTACCTGAACAACCTGACCTCACGCATCGCGGCGTGGCGTCTCTTATACCTGGATATACAAAGGCTCCGCCCCCTCTTTACCCCAGATGGCTTCCCAGTTGTTCCCCGGCCCTTACTGACGTGCGTCCATCCTCCCCCCCCCCCCCCCCCCCAGGTGATGGGGGTCTTAACCAACTAGGAGGAATGTTTGTGAACGGCCGGCCGCTCCCGGAGGTGATCCGGCAACGCATCGTGGACATGGCCCACCAGGGGGTGAGGCCCTGCGACATCTCCCGCCAGCTCAGGGTCAGCCACGGGTGTGTCAGCAAGATCCTGGGCAGGTAAAGGGTCGTCCGTGCTTCTACTTCCCTGAACATAACTTACCTGATGAACTTCCGGGTTAATTCTGATGATTGGTACTCTCTCTCTCTCCCTGGACCTCACCGCGGGTTTACTGATTGATGAGAGAGGGAGTTTTGTTGGGTCTGTGTCAGAAGCTGCGGTGCTTAATGATTAATATTAGTTCACATAGTTGGCATTTTTATGGGGGGGGGGGGAGGGAGGGGGGGTACAGAGTGTCTACACACAGACTACAGGACTATACTACCTGTATTTTAGAAATCAGAATGCTTTACTTTGAGTTTTTTGTAGTCAGCACACAGAGAACTGAACACCTGTCCCCCCTTCTCTCTCTCTCTCTCTCTCTCTCTCTCTCTCTCTCTCTCTCTCTCTCTCTCTCTCTCCTCTCTCTCTCTCTCTCTCTCTCTCTCTCTCTCTCTCTCTCTCTCTCTCTCTCTCTCTCTCTCTCTCTCTCCTGCCCCCCTCCACCCACCCCCAGGTACTACGAGACTGGTAGCATCAAGCCCGGGGTGATCGGCGGCTCCAAGCCCAAGGTGGCCACGCCCAAGGTGGTGGAGAAGATCGCAGACTACAAGCGTCAGAACCCCACCATGTTCGCCTGGGAGATCCGGGACCGGCTGCTGGCCGAGGGGGTCTGTGACGGAGACACAGTGCCCAGCGTCAGCTCCATCAACAGGTCAGTTCACCTCCCCACAGCAAGGGGCAAGTCATGATCTTTAGATTCAGGATCTAAAGTCTAAAGTCATGATCTTTATAAAGTCTAAAGTCATGATCTTTAGATTCATGACCAAAAGTCTAAAGTCATGATCTTTATGAAGTCTAAAGTCATGATCTTTATAAAGTCTAAAGTCATGATCTTTAGATTCATGATCTGAAGTCTAAAGTCATGATCTTTAGATTCATGATCTAAAGTCTTAAGTCTAAAGTCATGATCTTTAGATTCATGATCTAAAGTCTAAAGTCATGATCTTTAGATTCATGATCTAAAGTCTAAAGTCTAAAGTCATGATCTTTAGTTTCATGATCTAATGTCTGGTGGCAGACTTTTTCACCTACGTTTTCAGTGAAAAATGACAGATCACGTTGGGATTTGTAAGCGTGTAATTGGCTATTAACAGAGAACACTAATTTGTCCAGCAGTAGTAGACTGTGAAAACATGGTAAAGGTTTCAAATGAACGCCAACTGTAGAACCGGACACCTTGAAATCCCCTTCTGAAAGCTTCACCCACAGTGAGTTTCTCTTCGGTAGAATACCTCCGTAACGAAAAAGGAAACAAGGCCGTCCATTAGTCTTTGGTCTCCTGCCCAGACTCTGTACCGTTTCCCCCCCAGATGTTCTACTAGAACACAGTAGCACTGCTGGATCAGAAGTTCTACTAGAACACAGTAGGACTGATCAGAGGTTCTACTATAACACAGTAGGACTGATCAGAGGTTCTACTATAACACAGTAGGACTGATCAGAAGTTCTACTAGAACACAGTAGGACTGATCAGAAGTTCTACTATATCACAGTAGGACTGATCAGAAGTTCTACTAGAACACAGTAGGACTGATCAGAGGTTCTACTAGAACACAGTAGGACTGATCAGAAGTTCTACTATATCACAGTAGGACTGATCAGAAGTTCTGGGTTTCAGAAGTAAAGTGCAATCGAGATCAACAGCGTTGTGTTTCGTAATGTCGCAATCTCTGAAGTCAATTACATATATAATGGAGTTGGACAGATAGATAGATACACACACACACACACACACACACACGTCGTCACTGTGTGTGTGTGTGTGTGTGTGTGTGTGTGTGTGTGTGTGTGTGTGTGTGTGCTCAGCGGTCCAAAAAATAATTGATTCTTGCATGGATAGACACAAAGATTTACCCATTAGCGATCACATTTGCATGTACAACGTATGTGAAGGATGCTATCAGGGGGCCATATGTGGAGGGACTAATAGCGTGTCGTCGTCGGTACAGCACACGTATGTTCCTTACCAAGATGTCGGACCTCATGTATTCAATCAGACACACAGGAGCTACGTGTTCACATCCAATCCCTGACCTTCCTGTCGAACAACCGCCGACACGCTGTTCTAAAGCCGCTCTGGTCTGTCTGTTGGTTTTTAGAATAATCAGAACCAAAGTCCAGCAGCCCTTCAATCTACCGATGGACGGGAAAGACCTCAGCCCAGGACGCACGCTGAGTGAGTACCACTGCTACTACTACTACACACACACACAAACACACACACACACACACACACACACACACACACACACACACACACACACACACACACACACACACACACACACAGCTAAGTGATATCATTTGATAATATTATGTCATGTCACACACCCTTGGTGCATTACTACTACTACTACTTATACTATTGCTATTAATACTACTACTATACTACTACTACTAGTAAAATGACATCTTCTACTACTACGAATATTGCTGCTATTACTACTACTGTTGCTACTATTACTATTATTATTACTACTACTTCTACTACTACTACTACTACTACTACTACTACTGCTACTACTACTACTACTACTACTACTACTATAACTACTAATACTGCTGCTGCTGCTACTACTACTATACTAATATAATACATTTGAATAATAATATTAATAATATTAACCGCAGAGTTTGGATGGCCCTTCTCCCCCATAGTTCCCAGTTCGGCCGTGACTCCGCCCGAGTCTCCCCACTCTGATTCCCTGGGCTCCACCTACTCCATCAGCGGTCTGCTGGGAATCCCTCCGCCCAGCGGCGATGGGAAGAGGAGCCATGATGACAGTAAGCATCCAGTCAGAAACAGACCATTAGCAGCCCTAACGAAAAACCACCACTACTGTTCCCAAAGTCAAGGCGTTTAAAGGGGACCTTTGCCCCCATTTTCAACCAGCGTTGTATCATTTCAATGTGGGTCATCCTATGCAAATTAACAATGTTCAGCGTTCCTCTGTTGTCGCTTGCTCCCAGATCTGCCTGCTACTGCGCTGTTCCCCTTTAAGTCGCTTTAAGAGCTAAAGGCTGAAGGTCGAGGTTCCCCAGACCTGACCGATCTGACTGGACCCCCCTTGGTCCCCCTGGTTCATGATTCAGTCACACAGTATAACAGTATAACAGTATAACAGCACACTGACTCGAGTTGTGAAAAGGAAAACAAGCAGAGCAAGGAAACACTCGTACCCTCCACTTCTCCCCCTCCCTCTCTCGCTCTTATCCATGCACCCTACTATCTCTCTCTCTCTCTCTCTCTCTCTCTCTCTCTCTCTCTCTCTCTCTCTCTCTCTCTCTCTCTCTCTCTCTCTCTCTCTCCTCTCTCTCTCTCTCTCTCTCTCTCTCTCTCTCTCTCTCTCTCTCTCTCCCTACCCCCCTCGCTCTCTCCCTACCTCCCCCCCCCCTCCCTCTCTCTCTCTCTCTCTCTCTCTCTCTCTCTCTCTCTCTCTCTCTCTCTCTCTCTCTCTCTCTCTCTCTCTCTCTCTCTCTCTCTCTCTCTCTCTCTCTCTCTCTCCCCCCCCCCCCCCTCTCTCTCTCCATCCATCTCCCCCATCCTCTCCTCCCGTCTCCTAGGTGACCAGGAGAGCTGCCGACACAGTGTGGACTCCCAGGGCAGCGGCGGGGTCCCCAGGAAACAGATGAGGGTGGGGGACCACTTCAGCTCCGCCCACCAGCACATCGACTGCGGCTTCGATCGCCACGGCTACCACCCCGATTCCTTCGTGTCCGCCGGCAGCGGCAAGGCAGAGCAGGTTAGCTTTGCTTTTATTTCGCTAGTGCCGCTAATAATAATAACCTGATCGTTAGAAAAAAGAACACACTCTGAATAAAGATACTAATGACTATGATTTATTGCGTATGTATTTTTTAATCGCAGATTTATAAAGTATACACTTATCTTATTTTATCTTTGTTAAGTTTCGACAAATTAGCTAAATTAATTGGTTAATTCAAGTAGTAAGTAGTAATTCTCTACCAGGATCCTTCCTCTTAGCGCGTCCTCTTATCACTTTTTACGAGCTTTATTAACGTACTAGCGTTTCACTAAGTTGATTGTTTTCTTGTTAGCTAGTTAGATATTGTTCTATTGTTTGCCAACTTATTGTACTTCTACCTGAACACTGGCTCAGTTCTTGAAGACTTGTTAGGAATGAAATGCACTTTTGACTTCTGGTGACGAGTTGTTCTCTCCTTGTTCTCACCTTCCTTTGTTGA
>CM051006.1:20394894-20397394 GCA_027704905.1 Muraenolepis orangiensis
CTATACTATACTATACTATACTATACTATACTATACTATACTATACTATAAACAACAGTATATACCCTAACCCTCACCCTACTATATACTATAAACAGTCACTGGAACGGCAGACTGTAGTCACTGGTGTCATTTGAGGTTAAAAACGCGACTTGAAAAGGTACGAATAACAGATAGGTAAAGATTAAAAGAGAAATTAAATATTTGGTGTATAAACGCTGATATGGTCTTCAGTGGTTGTGTCCTCAAGGGGAACGTTAAATCCTTGCTTGCTTCCAGGAAACCATACTGCAATACTAATAAGTTCCGTCTGGGTCACATGAGACACCCTCTGTCCCCTGTAGCCCCGTGTGTCTAATCACTAACCAGGCCACCTGTCACTGACATAACTAGACTAGATTAATACAGCGCAGTGGAGACTCATCCATTGAGGAAAGGGAGGACCATCCTCCCTAACATTTCAGAGAAAAATGCTTTTTCTAACGCTTCAAAGTCACGCAAACATATTTGTCAAAATAGCACCAACAGCGCCCCCTACTGCAATTGTTTAAATCACTATACGGAAGTCCGTCCTCCCCAAGCTCCCATTGAAGTCCATTCTAAAACTCCCGGACTCGAGCAGCCGGTGAGTCCTGGTTTAACATGAGTGTGTACGGCGCTATAGGGAGGACCATCCTCTCTGAGGGCAGGTCTAGCCAGAGGCTGTGAACCAATCAGCAGAGCTCATTGAGCTGGTGAATAACCAATCAGAGTTTAGGGGGGCGGGTTATCATCATGCATGGATCTATCTTATGTCATTCATTAATTCCGCGTTCTAAGAAACTCGTGAGTCATTTACTTTGAATTTATTTTTGATTTGAATCTTGAGTTCCTCCTCAAAGCGTTCAGCGTGACTCCAAACGTCAACAGAAAGCATGGCTGACCGGGACAAGGTGCTGTTTCTTTGGGTCGCCATTAGACAATTGACGTGATTTACGTGCATTACTGGTTTCACTATATGATAGTATGTCTTATTTTAATTAAATACAGGTAAATATACTTTACACAAAATACACTTCTCCCTCAAAGCTCACTCAATTTCAATTCCGTTAGGTTTGTTCGATAGTACAACTCTCTCTGGTCCAGATGACTGTCCTTCCTCTGTTCGACTACGGTGATACCATCTACCGCTCGGCGTGTAAAGGAGCTCTCGATCATTTAGACGTTCTGTATCACTCCGCCATCCGCTTCGCCACCAATGCCCCCTACAGGACACATCACTGTGATCTGTACTCTCTGGCTAACTGGCCCTCTCTTGAGACCAGGCGCAACATCCACTGGCTGATGTTTGTTTATAAAACACTCCTAGGCCTCACCCCCTTCTACCTCACACAATTACTGCAACTCCGCCCACCCCCGACGCACAACACCCGGTCAGCTACAAACATCCTGCTAAAGATCCCCATACATCCTTTGGCCGCTCCGCCTTTCAGTTTGCAGCAGCTGATAGCTGGAATATTATACAAAAAACCTTGAAAATGAAGACCTTTATCTCCCCCCGCACCTTCAAGGACACTATTACAAACACCCTGGTACACACATGCAGCTGCTTTGCCTGATGCTCACTACCAATGTCTTGACCTCTCCTATAGTATGCATTGCCATGAAGGAATGAATGGATGAATGAATGAATGAATGAATGAATGAATGAATGAATGAATGAATGAATGAATGAATGAATGATTGAATGGATGAATGTTCTATATTATTTTAATGACTGATTGAACCATAGCAGTATTGTTTTAGAGATGTTATATGTTTAACTGCTATGCCTGTCATCTCTGCTCTGTGTCATTGTGTTGTCTCCTGGGTTCTGTAGTGCCCGGAGTCTGTCTTTTTATTTTCTTCCTCCCAACCCCCATCCCCTCAGGAAGCCTTTTGCCTCCTGTCAGGTCATCATTGAAAATAAGAATTTGTTCTTAATTGATTTTCCTGGCTAAATAAAGGTTCTACTACTACTACTACTACTACAAAACTTCTATTCCGATTTTCATATTTTCATATCATATCATCATAAATGGATTAATCGCTAAATAGTTGTTTTTCAACCAATCAATGCTTCTTCCTCCTCAGATCACAATCGGTTTCAATTCAATCCCTGTATATCCTGCCTCTATCTGTCTGTGTGTGTTACCTTTAGCTACAGCTCAAAACATGTACAGTAATAAATACTAACAAAACAATAGGCCTAGTGTGGTCTTATTGAATACACGATTGACTATCAATGGCTAGGTGTGATTGTCTGACTCTGACTTTGTCTCCCCCTACAGGCACTCCGTATTACTACAGCTCGGCGACGCGCACGGCCGCGCCTTCGACCGCCGCCTACGACCATCTCTGAGCCTCTCTCTCTCTTTCTCTCTCTCTCTCTCTCTCTCTGTACTCTACTACCTGGTGGCTGTGGACGGGTTTCGACGTGGACCGGGAGAGACCCAGCAGGGACGAACGCCCAGTGACTGGA
>CM051006.1:20402394-20404894 GCA_027704905.1 Muraenolepis orangiensis
TACACTATCATCACATGTCATTAACATTACACTATCATAACATGTCATTAACATTACACTATCATAACATGTCATTAACATTACACTATCATCACATGTCATTAACATTACACTATCATCACATGTCATTCACTTTACACTATGATAACATGTCATTAACATTACACTATCATAACATGTCATTCACTTTACACTATGATAACATGTCATTCACATTACACTATCATCACATGTCATTAACATTACACAATCATCACATGTCATTAACATTACACTATCATCACATGTCATTAACATTACACTATCATCACATGTCATTAACATTACACTATCATCACATGTCATTAACATTACACTATCATCACATGTCATTAACATTACACTATCATCACATGTCATTAACATTACACTATCATAACATGTCATTAACATTACACTGTACTGCACTGTATTCATGATGCTGCTGCACTACTGGCACTTTAAAATACTTTTAAAGAGTTTTGCATAATTCAGCACATATCATCCATCAGTCCCTTTATTATTCTTTGTATTGTTATTTTTATTGTGTACAGTATCATTATAGTATAGTGTTGTGTAGTATAAGTATAGTACATAGTATAGTTTATAGTGTTGTTTATAGTATTTAGTAAAGTTTATAGTAGGTAGTATATATAGTTGTTTATAGTATATATTATAGTATATAGTAGGTATTATTTAGTGTTGTTTATAGTTTAGTTTTTAGTGCTGGGGAAGCAGGTTGAGGTCAGCAGACGCCAACAAGATCAGCAGGATGGTGAGGAAGGCTGGCGCTGTCCTGGGGGTCCGGCTGGACTCCTTGTTGGTGGTGTCTGAGAGGAGGATGCTGCGCAAGCTGCGTAGTATCCTTGACAACAACTCTCACCCTCTCCATCAGGTGCTGACCTCATACAGAAGCACCTTCAGCAACAGACTCATTCCACCCAGGTGTACCACAGAACTCAGACTCTTTAATTCATCTACCTCGGGTCGTGAGAGGGACAGTGGAGACTCAGTGACCTGAGGTCAACGCACTGTTATTATTATTCTTTTTTGGTCAACGCACTGTAAATCCTTTCACTGTAATTTTTGCACTGTAAATTCAATTTCACTTTTCACTTTTCACACTTTTTCAGTATTCATCTGAGTTATTTATTAGTTATTTTATTACTGCCAATTTGCACTATACGTATTGTTGTGTATTGTATATACCTACGTATTACTGTAATAATACTGTAAATTGTGCAATTCATCTATCAATACATTTAGATTTCATTTAGAGTTAATTTAGTTATATTTAGTTTATACTAGTTTTGTTTAGTTAGTTTGTTATTTCGTTTTTAGCTTTTAGGTATTAGTATATTTTTGCGTGCATTTATTCCCCCTGTGTCAACTGTTGCACCTTAATTTCCCTCAGGATAAGTTATGAGTTGTAATGAGTAATGAGTTATCTTGAATCTTGAATACTATAAACAACACTATATAATACCTATTATATACCATACTATATACTATAAAGTTGATAGTATATAGTATGGTATATAGTATATAGTGTTGTTTATAGTATATAGTATGGTGTATAGAAGTTAGTATATAGTGTTGTTTATAGTAAATAGTAAAGCATAGAGTATAAAGTATAGGTATAGTAAAGTATAGAGAGAGAGAGAGAGAGAGAGAGAGAGAGAGAGAGAGAGAGAGAGAGAGAGAGAGAGAGGTGCAACAGAGAGCATCGCTGTGTCCAAACACAGCGTGGAACACAGGAGCTCCAGTGTTTCCACAGACCTATTAAACCACACACACACACACACACACACACACACACACACACACACACACACACACACACACACACACACACACACACACACACACACACACACACACACACACACACACACACACACACACACACACACACACACACACACACACACACACACACCAGGCCCCAGAGGCAGGAAGTGGCTCTTGTAAGAGGAACATCAAGAGAGAAAAAATAACAACACACCTTTCAAAGCACACACACACACACACACACACACACACACACACACACACACACACACACACACACACACACACACACACACACACACACACACACACACACACACACACACACACACACACACACAGGAAGCAATCTGCCAGGTATCATGTACTGCCCTCTGGGAGAGTTTGGACCCAACAGAAGGTGCCAAAGAAGTGAGTCCCAGTCCCAGACATGATAAGATAGTGATGTCATCACGTCACACACAACACCCTCACTGTCCAGAGACTCAGCTGGTTGGCTAGTTGGCCGTGGCTTTCATCCGAAGAAACTGGGTTTTTAGTTAATTCATTTAGATTAAAATGTCGTTCATTTACATTTACATTTACATTTACATTTACATTTAGAGCATTTGGCAGACGCTTTTATCCAAAGCGACTTACAAGGAGTACATTTGTTGAAGCAGACAATAGCATAACACTGAGGTACATAAAC
>CM051006.1:20412394-20427394 GCA_027704905.1 Muraenolepis orangiensis
TAAAGACACGCTTTAGTGTTTAGAGCGACATCTCTCAACTCTCTCAACGCTCAAAACCTCCCGACAGTCAGGTCAACATATACTAAATGTATAGTAGTTCAACTAGAGGGATTCGGATCTGTGCAAAAAAAATCTAAAATCAACTGTTCCTTGGCCCATAATTAATCTAACCTTAATCTAATCTAAAGTTTTGTCCAATTCAGTACATCATCTTTGGAGTGATCTTGCTAACAGACAGACCTCGTGCAGCAGGTACTGCTCCCGGAGCCGGATCTCCTCCTGCTCCTTGGCGCGAGGCTTGCGTCCCTCGGGGAGACTCAGGTGAAGGTCACTCAGGTCCTTCTCAAACGCTTCCAGCATGCCGCCATGGGAGTGCAGCTGACGCTCCTGAGGACCGAGGACCGAACACACACACACACACACACACACACACACACACACACACAGTTATTACTGGTTAATCTCTCAGCTGTGTTCTAGTAGAACTTCTGATCAGTCCTACTGTGTTATAGCAGAACTTCTGATCAGTCCTACTGTGTTCTAGTAGAACTTCTGATCAGTCCTACTGTGTTCTAGTAGAACTTCTGATCAGTCCTACTGTGTTATAGCAGAACTTCTGATCAGTCCTACTGTGTTATAGCAGAACTTCTGATCAGTCCTACTGTGTTCTAGTAGAACTTCTGATCAGTCCTACTGTGTTCTAGTAGAACTTCTGATCAGTCCTACTGTGGTATAGCAGAACTTCTGATCAGTCCTACTGTGTTGAAGTAGAACTTCTGATTTGAGTGTGTGAACAGTGGTGTCTCTGAATCCAGAATCCACTGTGGTGTTGCGATGGATGAGTAATAGATGTGGTATTTGCTGCAGGGCGATTCCTTCATCACAAGACAAAACTCCAGAGCCAAGAGAGGGGCGTCTACCGTACAAGGACCGGGCCCCTAGCTGCTGTAAACACACACATGTTCTCCCAGCTGATGCAGTTGTTGAAAATCGATCTTTCCTCTCTCTCCTCCTCTCTCTCTCTCTCTCTCTCTCTCTCTCTCTCTCTCTCTCTCTTCCTCTCTCTCTCTCTCTCCTCTCTCCTCTCCTCTCTCTCTCTTCTCTCTCTCTCTCTCTCTCTCTCTCTCTCTCTCTCTCTCCCTGTCCCCTCTCTCTCTCCCGCCGTCCCTCTCCCTCCATATGAATCCGCCTCTCTCGCTCTCCCTCCCTCCTTCTCTCTCTGTCTCTTCCTCCCCCCCTCCATACCCTCTCCTTCCGCGCCTCTCTCTCTCTCTCCTCTCTCTCTCTCTCCTCTCTCTCTCTCTCTCTCTCTCTCTCCTCTCTCTCTCTCTCTCTCTCTCTCTCTCTCTCTCCCCTGTCCTGTCCCTGTCCCTCCCTCCCCTCTCTCTCCCGCCGTCCCTCTCCCTCCATATGAATCCGCCTCTCTCGCTCTCCCTCCCTCCTTCTCTCTCTGTCTCTTCCTCCCCCCCTCCATACCCTCTCCTTCCGCGCCTCTCTCTCTCTCTCTCTCTCTCTCTCTCTCTCTCTCTCTCTCTCTCTCTCTCTCTCTCTCTCTCTCTCTCTCTCTCTCTCTCTCTCTCTCTCTCTCTCTCTCTCTCTCTCTCTCTCTCTCTCTCTCTCTCTCTCTCTCTCTCTCTCTCACCAGGGTCTGTGCTGACTGCGAGGCAGGCAGGATGGGTCTGGTGAACCTCCTCTGGGACCCCACGGCGGCGGGGAAGGGAGGGGAGGAGTGGAGCGCGGCCACCAGGTTGATGCGGCTGATCCACGAGCTCATCTCCGCCTTGGACCTGGTGGTGGGAGGAGCATCAGGCGGTGGTGGGAGGAGCATCAGGTGGTGGGGGAGGAGCATCAGGCGGTGGTGGGAGGAGCATCAGGCGGTGGTGGGAGGAGCATCAGGTGGTGGGGGGAGGAGCATCAGGCGGTGGTGGGAGGGGCATCAGGCGGTGGTGGGAGGAGCATCAGGCGGTGGTGGGAGGAGCATCAGGTGGTGGTGGGAGGGGCATCAGGCGGTGGTGGGAGGAGCATCAGGCGGTGGTGGGAGGAGCATCAGGCGGTGGTGGGAGGAGCATCAGGCGGTGGTGGGAGGAGCATCAGGTGGGTGATGGACGAGAAAGAAAGAATAAGATGATAGGGGAAGGAATCCGGATTAATCAAACATTATTCAAGGACATTTCTGTCTAATATATATATATATATATATATATATATATATATATATATATATATATATATATATAGTTGTATAATTGTGCAGCACGCACACACACACACAGCCAAAGACAAGCTCACGCACCCCCCCCCCCCCCCCCCCCCCACACACACACACGTACGGACACACAAACGTACAAACACACACACACACACACACACACGGGGACTCACGTGGCCTGGAACAGGAAAATCCTCCAGTCTGCGGTCTGCAGACGGAAGACATGAGGCTTTTTGGTGTAGTCCGACGCCTCCTCGGCCAGAGCGTGGTGCACGCTGACCACTTCCTCTGGGCCCTGCAGCTCCTTCCTGTAGTCGTCCTGAGACACACGCGCACACACACACGGCACACACACACACATAACACACACACACACACACACACACACACACACACACACACACACACACACACACACACACACACACACACACACACACACACACACACACACACACACACACACACACACACACACACACACACACACGGGGGGGGTTACTATTTCCACTAATAGTGTGTTCCACTATTTCACCAGCATAACAAAGCAACTGTTTTAAAAAGCTATTTGTTTGAAAAAGTACACAAACTGTAAATAAAAACAAAAAACAACTTCAAAACATTATGAAACCGTCAAGTGGTCAGCAGATAGCCAACGGTCTTCATCACATCTTCCCCGGGAGGGAAACCCTGGTCCCCCCCCAGGGGAACACCCACCTTCTGGAAGTAGAGGACCAGGCCCTTCAGGACCCCGTAGAAGGTCTTCCAGCTCCTCTTACCCCACGGCGCTGGAACACAGGTGCATTGTGGGTAAAACACACACGTACACATTCACTGACTGACCGGAGTAGTCCGTTCCAGGTCTTTCTTCCAATTACAAATACGTAATAGACATTATATATTTATATTATACAGTATACGTACATTCAGTGAGTTAGAAGAGGGATACTTCATGACAATTGTCTCTTTGTGAAAACAGTGAATCCAAATACACAAACAACAACGTCTGTAATTGTTTATCTGGATTGAGTCAATCAGCCCCAACGAGCGCAGGTACGTGGATAAGAACCCTACTTGCCCAAAAAAGGGCGACTATTCCTTTAAGAAGAACATCATCCCATAACACACACACTATAAATACTCACACTGTCCCAGTCTTTGTAGCCTAGTTCAGAGATAAGATTCTCTCTCTCTCTCTCTCTCTCTCTCTCTCTCTCTCTCTCTCTCTCTCTCTCTCTCTCTCTCTCTCTCTCTCTCTCTCTCTCTCTCTCTCTCTCTCTCTCTCTCTCTCTCTCTCTCTCTCTCTCTCTCTCTCTCTCTCTCTCTCTCTCTGTCTCTCTGTCGTCTCTCTCTCTGTCTCTCTCTCTCTCTCTGTCTCTCTCTCTTCTCTCTCTTCGTCTCTCTGTCTCTTCTCTTGTACTCACTGCGCTTGCCGTCGATGTCGGCGTGGGCCTTGCGCTGCAGGAAGCCCTGCTTGAACACGGTGGCCTTCTTGTCGTGCGGGATGTCCTGGAAGGGGTTACTCTTGGACCGCAGCAGCGCACCATCGCCCGCCTCCCCGTGGTCCTTGTCCCGCAGAAGCTCCTCCTCGTCCCTTAAGGGGGAGAGGGACACGAGAGGTGTGAGAGGCCAATTGGACACGGTACGTGTCTTGAGGCACCACCAGACGGCTCCAGATGATCTACGACGACGACGATATATATATATATGTATATATACACGTATATATATATACACGTGTGTGTATATATATATATACGTGTGTGTATATATATATATACACACGTGTATATATATATATATATATATATACACAACATATATATATATATATATACACACACACACGTATATATATATATACACACACATTATATATATATATACATATATATATATATATATACATATATATATATATATATATATATATATATCTATACATACATATATATACATACATATACATACATACATACACACATAACACACACACACACACAATACACATCATATACATCTACACACACACACATACACACACACAATACACATATACACACATACACACACATATACTACACACACACACACACATATACACATACACATACACACATACACATCTACACATACTACATATATATATATATATATATATATATATAAGCAGACAGCCAGCTGAGTCAGGAGCAGTTAGGGTTAGGGTGTGTCAGGGACACCTCCACATTTGGCTAGGGGGAGGAGGAGGAATCGAACCAGCAACCTTCCGGTTGCCCAAAACAACCCGCTCCACCTCCTGAGCTGCTGCAATTAGGTCCAGCTTTCGAACGGTTGCTCTTTGAACAAGGCTTGGTTACTTACACGGCCCACTGCAGCGGCTCCCCCTTGATGGAGTTGTAGAAGCCCTGAAAGAACAAGGATATAATCGACGTGAGCGCGCAGGCTGACGAGCGCACTTAAAAGACACTTGCATAAAACCAACGACTCGGAAAGCCACTAGGTAAAAAGCGGCGGGTGTGGGTTTACCTTGAGCACCTCCTTGTTGAAGTTGTCCCCGTCGTTCATGCCGTTCATGTTGGTCACGAAGCTGGAGGAGGACATGGCTTTTCCCACGTTCTGTGAACGCAACACGGCCACACACACACACAACAGAGGTCTCGCTGTCACACACACTCGGTTCACAACCGTTGAGAGCATTTAATAATGACAATTATTACCACAATTAGTAATTAATATATTATAAAAATAAAAATAAAAGTAACTTTGTTATTGAAACTAATCATCAACAAAACTATTACAACTGTTACCAACTATAATATATCAAACATAAAAAATATAAAGACATTGTTATATTTTGGTTAAGAAGCCTGTTAGTTATGTTTAGAGCCCACCTGTCCATGCAAATCACTGTTCAGCAGCATCATAGCACAGGTGAGCGTGAGGACGGTGCCTACAGGTGGGGTTACAACAGGTGGGTCAGAACAGCCGGGTTAGAACAGCTGTAGAACAGTTAGAACCGTCGTACGAGTGACATCTCACTGACTGGGGGAGGACGAGGCGTCGGGGTTGCAGCAATGGAAGCGGGCGGAGAAATGCTGGAGCACTCGCTCCCTCTCCTGACTCTCCCCGATCAGCACCACCTCGTTCAGGAAGGACCTGGGGTGGAGTCACCACCACCCGACAACGACAACAACATCAACATCAACATCAACATCAACAACAACAAGGCGAGGAGAGAAGGTTTGGGGCATCGTGCACTTCCTAACTGGGCTGACCTGAACTTGTCAAACTAGAGGTTTTGTTCCGTTTCATTGTCAAGTAGTAGTAGTAGTGTTGTTATAGTAAAGTGTTGTTTATAGTATATAGTAGATAGTACATACTGTTGTTTATAGTATTGTATACTATAGTATAGGATAGCAAGTATAGTGTAGTATAGTGTAGTATTGTTGAAGACATTCATAATGCGGAGGAAGCATTCCATTGTACTGGTTACTCGGATCAAAAAGTCCCCTGGAGCCGGATTCGGATCCGGATCTACCCAAGAATTCACTGTTCCTTGTAATCTAACCACCAAGTGTAGTACAATTCCGTACTTAACTTTCCGAGTTATCTTGCTGACAGACAAACAGACAAACAGGTGGTGATGACATAACCTGGAGGTTAACATATAAATGTCTCCATCACGGTTCTGACCTCAGGGCGCCGTCCAGCGTCTGTCCGCCGAAGTCGAAGAAGCGGAGAAACTCTTCTCCCACCGCCCTGCTGAAGTCATTACTGGACAACAAAAAAAACATTTTTTTTATTTTTATCATATAAGTTATATAAAGTTATATAAACAGACACTACATTACATTACATCACATCATATTACATTACATTACAGTCATTTAGCAGATACAGGTAGACAAGGGAACTACTAGTCACCAGAAGTCATAAGTGCATTTCCTTCCTAACAAGCCATCAAACATAATATATACATACATATACACAGTACTAAGTAATACATTGGGCTAACAATAGAGCTAACAAGACACAAGCGGCTAAGAGGAAGGATCAGGATAATGCTTGATATTTTAACATATTTTAAAAAGGTTTAAGGTTTATATAAGGTCTATTGTAAAAGAAGGAGGTGGGATGTTGATTAGTCGTCACAAGCTCAGTAGATCAGAACTACCTGGTGGGTCGTACCAACCAGTGGGTCGTACCAACCGGTGGGCCGTACCAACCGTGGGTCGTACCAACCGATGGGTCGTACCAACCGGTGGGCCGTACCAACCGATGGGTCGTACCAACCGATGGGTCGTACCAACCGGTGGGCCGTACCAACCGGTGGGCCGTACCAACGGTGAGCCGATCTAGCGGCGGATCTGCATCTAGAAACCTGAGGCCTGACGAACTAAAGACGAGACCCACAGAGGAGAACAGACCCAGTACGGCGGAGATCTCCTTACTCTTTGTCCATGTGTTTGACCACGTCCACGCGCTGGACCTCCTCCAGCCTGTAGAGTCTCTCAGACAGCCGCCGGGCCTTCTCCCGGTCCACGCCGCCCCCGTTCATGTGGACCGCCACCGGTTCTTCTCCGTACCCGTCTACGTCGGCCGCTGTGGCGCCGGTGCCGGCGAGGTCATCGAAGCCCACGGAACATTCCGCCTCTGCCTCGGTCCGCTGCGATCCGTCCATCGGCCGCTCGCTGTCCGCTGCCGTCCTCTGGGACCAAGCTTCTGCGCCGTCCGGTATCCGTGGCTTCCAGATCGGCTCGTCGGTCAGGTCGGGTTCTGAGACGGGTTCTGAGACGGGTTCTGAGACGGGTTCTGAGACGGGTTCTGAGACGGGTTCTGAGACGGGTTCTAGACGTGGCGGATTTGAGGAAACGCCGGTGGTCGTTTCGGCCAACTCCGTTACTCCACCCAGTCTGCTTTCAGCTGCACCTGCTGCTTCTCCAACGTCAAACTCTACTGAACCATCTTCCTCATCCTGCTGTTCAAATCGCTCCGTCGGGACCTCCGTCTGGACTTCCGTCTGGACCTCCATCTGGACTTCCGTCTGGACCTCCGTCTGGACCTCCGTCTGGACTTCCGTCTGGACCTCCGTCTGGACCTCCGTCTGAACCTCCGTCTGGACCTCCGTCTGGACCTCCGTCTGGACCTCCGGTGAGGTCTCCTCTCGTTGCGATGTCCCCAAGTGCTCGTCCTCTGCCGTGTGTCCTATGTGCTCCAGCCGCTCAACGCTTCCTTGTTGGTTTAACTCCGACGAGGGTTGGGCTTTCGTCACCGGAGCTCCCGGCAATGTCAGACGTTCAGCCGGCTCGTTGAACAAATATTTACCGTTCTCCGGCGCGCTACGAGGAGGGGCGTCCCGCCGCTCTGCCAAGTCCGTCCCCTGTGAGCACAGCCCTGCAGACGTCTCTCCGCGCGGGTCGGATACCGTCGTGACCCGGCCGTCGGTAAGGTCCGGTGGTTTCTCCCCGGCGTCCGTGGCTCCTCCTTCCGTCACCTCCGAACACTCGGGGTCTGAGTTCGTCCTCTCTTGGTCGACGGCCGCGCGGCCCGCGCGGTCCACCTGCGTCGTCTCACTGAGCGCTTCCCTGGATGAGGAAGAAAAAAAAAAATAGGTGAAAAAGGTTGTCATGTGAATGTAGTACACGACCCAATACCTCCATATCGATAATGCGACGATATTGAAGGGTTGACTATTGATTATTATTATTTACGATTTATGACAAAAAAACAACCATCAGTAATGTGGATATAATGAAGCTAATAATAGAACAGCTAGAACAGTCTGGGTGAGTTCATAACATGACAACACTTCACTGTAATGCAGACCAGGAAAATAATAAAAAAATAATAACACACAATATTACGATATCCGCAATCTAAGACGATATCAAGTCTCATATCACAAGACATCCATACAATATCAAGTCTCATATCACAATACATCCATATAATATCAAGTCTCATATCACAATACATCCATATAATATCAAGTCTCATATCACAAGACATCCATATAATATCAAGTCTCATATCACAAGACATCCATATAATATCAAGTCTCATATCACAATACATCCATATAATATCAAGTCTCATATCACAATTCATCCATATAATATCAAGCCCTTGGAGCGGTATCACAACTAGCTTCCTTTGGTTCAGACCGAGCGAGGGAGAGAACAGGTTCCCCGAGCGAGGAAGTGAAGTTCTACTCACAGAGAAACGGGCACCAGATCGCCCTGGATCGTCCTGGTCGTTGGACCGCCGCTCTTCTCGCCGCGGAGGTCCTCCTCCTCCTCCTCCTCCTCCTCCTCCTCCTCGGCTGAGTTGAGCCGCGAAGACGAAGGCGAAGGGGAAGAAGACCCGGGCTCCCGTGTCCCGGGCCCGCCGGGGCATGGCGTCCACGTGGTCCTGTAGACGAGTGGCGTCTCTGGTTTCTCCTCCTCGGGGAGAGGCCGTCCATTAGCAGGATGAGCTGCAGCAACTCTTACTGGCATTACCCCCCACTCCTCCTCCTCCTCCTCTTCCTCTTCCTCCTCCTCCTCCTCCTCCTCTCCTCCTCCTCCTCCTCCTCCTCCTCCTCCTCCTGCTGCTCTAAATCTGGACTGTTTATGGCTTCTGGAAAAAGAGGAGAGTGAGGAGGAGGGGGGGGGGGGGGAGGGGGGGGCATTAGAGAAGTGAATGTCTTGTGTATAAATTGAAACATGGATCCATTCAAATGAAATCTCCAGACAAGCTATAAACTTCATAAGGCTATAAACGTCAAAAGGCTTTCGCAAATATATAAACATTGGATATAATGAGGACCACAGGAGCTGGGTGGCCCTCGGTCTAACTTCTGTCTACGTATATATTTTTGCGTGTCTTCTCTGTACACCAGATCAAGGTAGCGCACGCTCACCGCCAGCCCGCCCCGTCTGCCGTTTCACTTCCTGCACCGCCTGGTCCTCGCCCACCTCGCCCGCACACGACTACAGATTGCAACACACAAGCAACGGCTCTGTCAGGAATCACTCTGTTTTGACTCTCTTTTCACTCTGTTCTCGCCTGCTTGTGGGATTTAAAGCACGACATACGGATGTCATACCGACATATATATATATATATATATATATATGAATGAAGAGAGAGAGAGAGAGAGAGAGAGAGAGAGAGAGAGAGAGAGAGAGAGAGAGAGAGAGAGAGAGAGAGAGAGAGAGAGAGAGAGAGAGAGAGAGAGAGAGAGAGAGAGAGAGAGAGAGAGAGAGAGAGAGAGAGAGAGAGAGAGAGAGAGAGAGAGAGAGAGAGAGAGAGAGAGAGAGAGAGAGAGAGAGAGAGAGAGAGAGAGAGGTCTTAAGTCAACCACCTTTCCATGTACACGTGCATTTGATTGGACCGTTAGTGTCGGTTCTCGGCAGCAGACCCACAACAACGTGTGTGGAGTCTGGTCTCCATCGTAGCAACACACTACGTACCCCGGGAACATGTCCCCCGTTCTCCAGGGACACGTCCACCCCGTCCGCGTGCACCCCCTCGGACCGCACGTCTTTGGACGGCGTCCGAAGTGTCGGCACATCCTCCAGACCGGCCATCACCTCCTCCTCCTCATCCTCCTCCTCTTCCTCCTCCTCCTCCTCATCCTCCTCCATGTAGCCCCTCCCATCGGGGGGAGAGTCGGGCATGTCCCACTGCACCGTGGCGAAGGAGAGGGCGACGCTGCTCCGGGTCATGGCGTACACCGGGCAGCCGATCGCCTCCCACTGTTCCTCCTCGTCTCGCTGATTCTTCTCCTCCCCTCCTTTCCCCACCACCACCACCACCTCCTCCTCCTCCTCCTCCACCTCAGCGGGCCCCGTCTCCGCCGGGCGTCCGTTGACCTGCAGCGGGTGCTCCGTGGCGGTGGCGGCGGCGGCGCCCGGGTCCTTCCAGAGGCGGGGTTCTCCTCCTCCTACTCCTCCTCCTCCTCCTCGGTCCGGTAGGGAGGAGGGGACGGAGGGCTGGTCCGTGGGGGTGGGTCCGTTCCTGGACATCGAGGGACTCTCTGGGCGCTGCGCTGTGGGAAGGAGACACGGTGTTATTTAGATGTTGACAGGAACGTTGGCGACGTGACCCAGGAACGTATGATGTACAATACACAAAGAATATCATAACCTCTGTGAAATAGTTCTACACTAAAACGCCTGCACCAAAACAAGTGACCTTCAGTATTCCAGCCCCACTAGCGCCTAAAGGACATTAAGAAGGTCAAAGTGGAGTCATGTGACCCAAAACACAAAGGGCATCTGTAGGTTTCTGTGACATCATTTCCACTTAGACTGTACTCTTCGTCCCGTCACATGCATATATTCTGCAATGTTGTAAATATGTACATTTGGGAATTATTTAGTAAATTTGTACTTTTGTTGTCATTTGTAATGCTAGTCAATTCTGTAATTGTGTGCATGTCTCTGAAGCTGGCAATAACATGTCATCGTACATTGAACCTTATTATACATGTGACACATAAACCAAATCTGACCTGATCTACTAATCTATAAGTTGTCATTTAGCGTCTGTCTGAGTAAAGTCAAAGACAATCGACAATCAAACATGAAGCGTAAACAACGCCACAGACGGGGGTCCTACTCATAAGAACACCAAGTGAATGGTTTCCTGGTTACTAGCAGCATAACAACGTCTATCTACACACGTACCACACCAAGCGAATGAAAACTCAGCCCGTATAAACTGAACGGAACGGAAGCGCCCGTCCCGTGTACACTAAACTTACCACCGGGGTCGGTCACATACGTCCAACGGTGTACGAAAAGGTTTGACCTACAGCAGCCCACACCATCTGCCCTGGCTTGACATGATGAACCACTACTTTTCTTTTTTTTCTTTCCATTCACCGCTTCCGGACATGAGCTTAAAAGCGTGCGTGTGCGTGAGATAGAGATAGAGAGAGAGAGAGAGAGAGAGAGAGAGAGAGAGAGAGAGAGAGAGAGAGAGAGAGAGAGAGAGAGAGAGAGAGAGAGAGAGAGAGAGAGACTGAGGAAGGAGGAAGAACAGAAGGAGACAAGAGTGAAGGAAGGAAGAGTAGGAGGATAGACGAACAGTGAGAGAGGGCGGGGTTAAGAAGAAGGGACGGCTTGTTTTGAGCAGTTGAACCGTTGATACCACTGCGGTCTCTCCCATATCTTATCATGGAACATGGAGTCACCGAAGTGTGCCGAACTTGGTTGCTCTTTGTACAGATTTTTAGGTTGAAACGTTTCCTCTTTGGATAAAGTGGTTGTTTTTGTGCTTTTCTTGTCACGTAGCTACCAACCGCAACGGCCTTAACCACACTTCCTGTGTGAGGGCTCACTTCTCACTTCTTTGTGAAGCAAGAGCACACATTCAGTTTGTCACATGCCTGGAAACGGGGTCCAAATTGTACTTTTAGTAGTAGTAGTAGTAGTCTTTTGACCTGCCAGAGTAAAATGTACATTTTTTTTTTTTTTATTGAGAAGATGTGTTCATTTAGCTAATTAATATAAACTCAGGAACACCTAGGCATAAGTTACTGATGAGCACAGGGACTGGATGTGGTTTCCCTCACCGTCTTTGCGTTATTTGCATCCACCGATAATTCAATAATTACAACTTTGGATCTCAAAGGTTTGTCGGCACCACCAGTTAACAACGTGGCTGCCAGGCGTTTTTTTTCCCCTCAAACTTTTTTTTTTACGAGGCTATTAAAAGATTTAAACCAACCATCGTCAACCGTGCAACCTCGTGGAGCAGATGTGCGATGGTGTAGAAACGACTTCCTACCTGTCCAAATGCTTCACTTCTTCCCTCTCGGAGGACTGTGCCACCGTCGATGTTTGCGTGGAGGATAGCGACACATCTCAGGAGGACTGAGGGACGGAAGGACAACTCATGAAACCACGAAACAACAACCCTTAAACGCAGACCATGGACCAGCATTACAGTTTCTGCACTACACTGCACTGCACTGCACTGCACTGCACTGTATTCATGACGCTGCTGCACTACTGGCACTTTAAAATGCTTTTTGCACCCTCCTCCATATCTATATACTGTGTCATCCATCCATCCGTCACTTTATGGTTCTTTATATTGTATATAATACTGTTATAGTATAGTGTTGTAAACGGTAAAGCATATAGAAGATAGTATATAGTGTAGTTTATAATAAAGTATTGCATAGTATAGTATTGCATAGTTTAGTATAGTATAGTTTAGTATAGCATAGTACAGTATTGTTGTGGAAATTCCTACTGTGGGAGTGAATCCCATTCCACCGTACGTGTGGCATTGTACTACATGGCAAATAAAAACATCTTTAAACTTGAATGACTCAATGAACACAGCATAAATACATCCATAAACTAAACTAATAAATAAAACAACAAGCATGGAAACAGCACAGCGCCTTGCAGGTGAAGGGCTCACTGTGGCGTCGCCCACAGTGAGCCCTTCTTCACCTTCTTCTTCTTCTCTGAGGTTATTAATAATACCAACCACGGTGTTCAGTGGAGAGCCAGGAGGGTGGGAGCAGAGTGTGGACTCACCCTTCCTCTAGGCTACCAGCCGCGGCATCGCAGGATCAGTCCGTCTGGCGGGACGCATACCACCGCTAAGCTAGGTGTGGAGCGCTGTTCCTTCCTTCCTTCTTCTTAAACACACACACACATGCATACATACAGGCAGGCAGGGGCGCGCGCGCAGGCGCACACTCACTCCACACACACACTCGTCACACAGCTGCTGCTGCTGCTGCTGTTTTCTGGTTTTAGGGCAGCCCCTTCCTCTGTCTGTGGTGGTCTGTCACTGATGGACGAAAAGGGACAAGCGGAGAGTGTGTGTAGTGTAGTGTGTGTGTGTGTGTGTGTGTGTACTAGTGTAGTGTGTGTGTGTGTGTGTGTGTGTGTGTGAGAGAGAGTCTGTCCCAGGATCTGGTCCTCTGGTGCTCTCTTTAGATCGCAACCAGAATCATCTGGTCTCCTTCTGCTTCGCCTGTGGAGGAAAACAGAAGGTTAGGGGGAGGAGCATGAAAAGGCCCGTTGGTGATTGGCGTGTGTGGACGAGCAGAGCTTCCTGAGAAAGAGAGACCTGAGAGGACAGGACAGCACAGAAGGGCCCACACCTACCTACTGGTCCTGGAGGCTATGCATGCACGCATTACATGTCAAGCAGGAGAGAGAGAGAGAGAGAGAGAGAGAGAGAGAGAGAGAGAGAGAGAGAGAGAGAGAGAGAGAGAGAGAGAGAGAGAGAGAGAGAGAGAGAGAGAGAGAGAGAGGAGTGGCTCTACCTCATTCCTGAAACTGACACCCGGCATGACGTAGTACCACCAGAAACCATCCCTCCCGGTTGATGTCAGTACCGACACACACACACACACACACACGGGGGGCTCAAATACGCTCAAATATCCTCATGCGTTCACAGACATGAGTCGAACCCATTATGTGGGCAAATGCATGCGAATTCACAGATGTTGCAACGCACATCATACAATACAACACACACACACACACACACACACACACACACACACACACACACACACACCACACACACACACACACACACACACACACACACACACGGCGAGTGTTTATTTACAGCTCTGTTTTCCCCTAAAATACACATATTTTTGCACGACCGCAATTCCATCCCACCGTTACCTCGACGCGGGGGGGGGGTCCGCTCTACGGGGCTCTGGAGACGAGGGGGGGTCGGCGCGTCATTGTTTTGGTGTTGGAGGTTCACTGGTCTCTCTCTCTCTCTCTGTTGTCTCTAGTCTGCGCCGCCGCGGATCCTCCAGGCCTACAGGGGGCGCTGGCGACCACGTGGTGGTGGCGCCGCCACACACACGCACGCACGCACGCACGCGCACACACACACGCACACCAACTAACTAAGAAGCGCACACTCTAAGACACACGCGCACGCGCACACGCACACACACGCAAAACGGCTCCGACGTCACATTCAAGCGCCCCCAACTTCGCTTTGTTTGTTCCGTACACGGCGGCAGCAACACCGCACACACACATACACACACACCCGCGTGCACGTAGAGACACACACGCACACACCCTTATGTAGACCTTTCCGTTGCCTGTGTATATATACACACACACAACCCAGTGTACAGTTCATTTTAGTATTTATTTATTTATTGTTGTTTATTTTAAACGAAACGACGGGTCGGGGTGTGAGACATGCACCCCCCCTCCTCCTTCTCCTGCACCTCCTCCTTCGGGGAGCTGAGGAGGCTCCTGGAGTCGTCCCTCAGCGAGGTGTTCAGGGCCACGGTGAGCGACATCTTGGCCTCGGTGGACCGCGGCCTGTCGGACTACCAGCTGCACGTCCGCAGGGTGGAGGCCGAGAACCGGAGCCTGAGGCGGGAGGTGGTGCTCCTCCCCACCCGGGAGGAGCACCACCTCCTCCACCACCACCACCCCGCCGCCCGGGGGAGCTGCTCGCCGGGAGAAGGTACGGTAGGGTAGCTGTCATGTCATGGAAGTGTGTGTGTGTCTGTGTCTGTGTGCTACTCGGGTAGTGTGTGTCATGTGTGTGTACTCATAAATGTACTCAGGCAGTGTGTCATGTGTGTATTTTTTGTGTGTGTGCGCGCTTAGTATGTGTGTGTGTACTCGGGCAGTGTATTGTCGTGTGTGTGTGTGTGTGTACTCTGTATGTATATGTGCTCAGGTAGTGTGTTGTCTTAGTAAGTGTGTGTCTTAGTGTGTGTGTACTCATGTAATGTGCTCATGTAATGTGCTCATGTAAATGTACTCATGTAATGTGCT
>CM051006.1:20432394-20459894 GCA_027704905.1 Muraenolepis orangiensis
GTGATGAGACGGCTGTTTACAGAGAGAAACCAGCAGGCAGATCCTGTCTGAGAAACCGCCTGTGTACCCTGCGCTATTATCCTCCAAATGACCCTCCTCAGCTCGACAAGTCTTATCCACGCCTCGACTAAGATGAGGATTTCCGGTGTGAATTTGACACATGTATGTAAGTTGGTAACCACAAAGCTGGAGGACGCATTGAACAGGAACTGGTGTAAAAGGCAAACAAAAAAACTGCTACGTCATACGTCCTATTTTATTTAGTGCGGTCCCGATCTTCTATGACTTCATATTGGCAACTGTTGCTTCAGCACAAGAAGTCCCCCGGGCACAATATCCGCCGAACGCAGCATTAAGGAAACACTAGTCATATTGTTTCATATCCTACATCTCTGTCCTGTACCCTACATCATATCAGAGGAATGGTTTGCATGGCATTTGTGTGTGTGTGTGTGTGTGTCAACTGTGACCGTCTGTGTACTCAACTGACAATGTAATCTCTAGTCCTCTGCACACAACGCAAAAGCCTATGGAAAACTCGAGATGTAATTAAAAAATAATAACGTGTAATGAATCAATATAAGACATGCAATAAATCAATAAGAGGGATTTGACACTCACCCGCTGTGGTGAAAGTGGTGTCCCCCTCCCCCTGGTTGGTCTTGGGCCGTGCGTCTCCTCTGGATCACTCTGGGATGGTGTGAGGAGCTGGATAACCTGAGCTCCACCACCAGCTCCCACATCATCATGGGGGGCCCTCCAACCCAACTCATGCGGTTGGACCAATCACAGCACCGGGTCGAGGGTGGAGCCGCCTCCCCCTCTCCCCCCTCCCCCCCCCCCCCCCCCCCCCCGCCCTCGAAACGCAACACATGTGGAAATTAACAAAGTTCCATGCGATGAGGACCAGTGAGCCAATACATTGATCAATAGTGTTTCAACAATGATTTTGTAAAAAAAAGGGTATTCTTGAAGGGAAGTAGGAGTATCACTCCTCTAATTCATCCAAGCCCCCGGTTGGAGGTTCCTGTGAGGCGTGTCAAGGCCTGCCTGGATCCATTCCCTCCGATCGGCACTGATGCAACGAGGCATCGGAGAACAACGGAAATGTGATGGCGGTAAACAACTGATGCAATCGTCATGTTGATCCACTTCTGAAAATTGTATGTAACAAAGTGTCATCTGTTACACGAGACGCTCTTGATTTAGAGACACACCGTCTGGTCGGGGGAGGGGGGGGGGGGTGATGTAACCAGAGGTGGAAAATAAGGCAGAGACCCCGTCACCCAGGGGTAAACCGTGACGATTTGCGGTATTTAAATTAATAGCTAATGTAAATGTATTTTGTGAGTTGAAAAAACACTAAATATGTTTTTTTTTCTCCCTATATAGCCTGTGTGTGGTTGGGGCAGTCAGACAGTCAGACTGATTAGAGTCTGGTTGAAGCAGCCTCATCTGGCCCCAGTCAGACTGATTAGAGTCTGGTTGAAGCAGCCTCATCTGGCCCCAGTCAGACTGATTAGTTCTTTCTCTCTCTTTCTCTCTTCTCTCTTTCTCTCTCTCTCTCTCTCTCTCTCTCTCTCTCTCTCTCTCTCTCTCTTCCCCCCCCCCCTGTCTCTGGGTATCTCTGTTTCTGTCTCTCTCCGTCTCTGTTGTCGATGACTAAACAACTGTTGTTTGGAAAAAGCTACAGGATTACAATATTTGGTATCTTCCGCTTTAGATCTTTCTGCGAGGTTACACGCTGTCCTATTAAACACATTTTGTTGGAAAGTCAGATAAGCTGGAGGAAGTCATGTAGTTCCTCTAACCAGCTGAAACAAATGAACTCCATGAACTTTGGACAGAAAGTCTAGATAAATATCGTCTGACTTTAAATATAGTCCGTTTTTTTTTTTTTGAAAAATAATAGTTTTACCGATAATCGTAGCTTTAAACATCTCCGGACCAACAAAAAAAAGGGACGGAAAAAAACAGTGGAGCGAAGTGCTGGAGCGACATTTAGTCTCCGTTTATTATTGGACAGTTTGTTGGAAAACCCGGAATCCACATGAGACACAGGACAGTCGGAACGGAGCGGGAGCAGCACCGGCCATCACGGACATACAATCAAACAATCGGAAAAAAAGTGAACAGAGTACAGTATTCTGAGATGTAATACGTGCCGTAGACGGAGCGTCCCCAACGCCTGGCAGACACCATTAACTTTCCTACTCCCGCCTAACTATTCAACTAAAATGTCCCCCCCACTTGTAAACGATCACGTAGCTAAATGTTTTTGCGGGTATTATATCTAAAGTCTGTGCCACGAGACACAGAATTTACCTCCACTAAGTTTTTAATGCATGAATCTCTTCAATAATATTTGATATTTTGAACTAAAAACATGCGCTACACGCCGACGGCTTTCAAAGAGCATTATCAAAAGACGGCCCTTTAAGAGCCCTTTAAGTGAAAAACCTTGGAAATCAACTTCCTCCCAAACCTTTTTCTTTGCATCACAGAGCCGAGGGCGGGCCTTTACATAACCAACCCCCTCCAGTCCCCACCAATCAAATCCTAGAGGAGCGGCCAATCACACTACAGCGGTTTGCCCCCCCCCCCCCCCCCCCCTCCCTTATATTGTACCAAAACTACGAAAGCTACAGTTGACATCACAGGCCCACACCACAACCAAGGAGTCCTTCCAGCTTCACTAGCCCACCTGTCCGCCCTGCTCTGATCCCAGCTGATCTCGCTCCCTCGCCTGCTAGCGGAGAAGAGCTCCAACAACATTCGATGGATACTATCATCATTGATGTAGTATCCTCTTTCTCAAAGTCTGTTCTACGTGCAAACTTCTTTCCCTCCGCAACTTCCACAACCTCCTTGGTTGAAGCGCTCATCTCGTTAATAGTCTAGTTAGTGTCGAGAGTTGAACTAATTCAAAACATGCAGCTATCGTGATAAAACCTTGTAGTCCATAGACTAAAGGAATACAGACTAAATGGACAGAAGATAGGATAAAGTAAACTACACAATATCAAAAAATACATTGTCAAAAGTACCTGGATTGAAGATTTTTACAAAAATAGAACATTGTTAATAGTTCACAGCAAGCAAAATATCGTCATTATTCAGAAAAATACAAATCAGATGTCATAATTCTAACATTATATTGCTTTTCTCATTCGCATAATATGGACGCGCAAAAATAGATCCTGAACATGGCAACGTAAACTCTTTTGTTTTGCCCTCTGTAGCTGTGCTCAGGGGTCAAGGGTCAAGGGCCAAGGGTCATTCAAAAGACAAAAAAAAGCTCAGAGAGAGGTCAGCTTTCAGGTTGTCCAATCAGAAGAGGGATCTCGACAAGTCCCAGGTAGTCAGTCTCACTGATGCAGGCTCTCAGCCTGGCAGTGGGGGAGGTGGAGGGGGAGGGGGAGGGGGGGAGGGGGGAGGGGGAGGTGGAGGTGGAGGGGGTGGGGGAGGGGGAGGTGGTGGCGGTTGTGGAGAGGGGAGGGGGATGTGGAGGTGGTGGTGGAGGGGGAGGTGGAGGTGGAGGTGGAGGGGGAGTGGAGGGGGTGGAGGAGGTGATGGGTGGAAATACAAGTAATAGGATCTTTTGGATAATCATCCCCTTGGAGAGTTCACCTCTACTAAACACTGTGTGTGTGTGTGTGTGTGTGTGTGTGTGTGTGTGTGTGTGTGTGTGTGTGTGTGTGTGTGTGTGTGTGTGTGTTTATGATGTGGTTTTTGGGGGAGGTTGGGAGGAGGAGGAGGTGCAGGAGGAGGTGGGGGTGCCTGACTGTAGTGGATTCCACTACAGTCCAAAACACACAGTGGGGCACAGTGTGCTTCATCCGCTGTTGCCGTCGACCAATCAGTAAGCGGTCGGGTTGTGGCCCCCGTTTAGGTAGTATTTCTTCTGGGGGGGAGTGCTGGAGTGTGTGTGTTTACTCAGAGGACGCGTGGAGGTTCTAGATGAAGGTGGAGTCCATGGCGCTGGTGTCGTGGACGGAGCGAGCCCGAGCCTCAAACAGCTGCTTGATCAACGCCGACTTCTCCTGCTCCAGCTGGGTGATGCGCTCGCTCTTCTCCGTCACCTCCTGGACACACGCGACAACCAGAGACAACACGAGACAATATGAGACAACACGAGACAATATGAGACAATATGAGACAACATGAGACAACATGAGACAACACGAGACAATATGAGACAACATGAGACAATATGAGACAACATGAGACAACATGAGACAATATGAGACAACACGAGACAATATGAGACAACATGAGACAATATGAGACAACATGAGACAACACGAGACAATATGAGACAACATGAGACAATATGAGACAACATGAGACAATATGAGACAACATGAGACAACATGAGACAACACGAGACAATATGAGACAACATGAGACAACATGAGACAACATGAGACAACATGAGACAATATGAGACAATATGAGACAACATGAGACAATATGAGACAACATGAGACAACACGAGACAACATGAGACAACACGAGACCATATGAGACAACATGAGACAACATGAGACAATATGAGACAACATGAGACAACATGAGAGAACACAAGACAATATGAGACAATATGAGACAACATGAGACAACACAAGACAATATGAGACAACATGAGACAACTCAAGACAACACGAGACAACACAAGACAACATGAGACAACATGAGACAATATGAGACAACATGAGACAACATGAGACAACATTAGACAATATGAGACAACATGAGACAACATGAGACAACATGAGACAACCCAAGACACATGAGAAACATGTGACAACACAAGACACATGAGACAACATGAGACATTATGAGACAACACAAGACAACATGAAGCAACACAAGACAACATGAGACATTATGAGACAACATGTGACAATACAAGACACATGAGACAACATGAGACACATGTGACAACACAAGACAACATGAGACATTATGAGACAACACGAGACAACACAAGACAACATGAGACATTATGAGACAACATGAGACAACACAAGACAACACGAGACAACATGAGACAACACGAGACAACATGAGACAACATGAGACAACCCAAGACACATGAGAAACATGTGACAACACAAGACACATGAGACAACATGAGACAACATGAGACAACACAAGACAACATGAAGCAACACAAGACAACATGAGACATTATGAGACAACATGTGACAATACAAAAGACACATGAGACAACACGAGACACATGTGACAACACAAGACAACATGAGACATTATGAGACAACACGAGACAACACAAGACAACATGAGACATTATGAGACAACACAAGACAACACGAGACAACATGAGACAACACGAGACAACACTGAGACAATATGAGACACGAGACAATGAGACACAGACATGAGACAACACGAGACAACACGAGACAATATGAGACAACATGAGACAACATGAGACACATGAGACATATGAGACAACACGAGACAATATGAGACAACATGAGACAACATGAGACAACACGAGACAACACGAGACAATATGAGACAACACGAGACAATATGAGACAACATGAGACAACACAAGACACACGAGACTTATGAGACAACGAGACAACACGAGACAACACGAGACAACATGAGACAACATGAGACAACATGAGACAACACGAGACAACATGAGACAATATGAGACAACATGAGACAACACAAGACAACACGAGACATTATGAGACAACACGAGACAACACGAGACAACATGAGACACACGAGACACACGAGACATTATGAGACAACATGTGACAACACGAGACATTATGAGACAACACAAGACAATATGAGACAACATGACAACACAAGACACATGAGACAACATGTGACAACATGAGACAACACAAGACAACATGAGACAACACGAGACAACATGAGACAACACAACATGAGACAACACGAGACCATATGAGACAACATGAGACAACACAAGACAAAACAAAACAACACAAGATAAGACACAATAATCATATCTTAGGTGTCTGTTTGTTGTAGACCCTTTTGGATGTACTTTATTATTATGTCAAATCTAGGGAGACTACTCAATGTACTTTTACCTGAGCACTAGTTCTGCTCTTGGAGGCTTGGTAGGTATGTGTTATATATTGTGTTATATACGTATATATGTGTATATGTATATTATAATGGCTTGTTAGGAAGAACATGCACTAATGACTTCTGGG
Source organism: Muraenolepis orangiensis (assembly GCA_027704905.1). Lineage (NCBI taxonomy): Eukaryota > Metazoa > Chordata > Actinopteri > Gadiformes > Muraenolepididae > Muraenolepis > Muraenolepis orangiensis. The sequence goes on from CM051006.1 coordinate 20,438,628, forward strand.
GACTAGTAGTTCTCTTGTCTACCTGTTGAATGACCTTACGATAAGTCACTTTGGACAAAAGTGTCTGCAAAATGACTGTAATGTAATGTAATGTAATGTAATGTAGTGTAATGTAATGTAGTGTAATGTAGTGTAATGTAGTGTAATGTAATGTAGTGTAATGTAGTGTAGTGTAATGTAATGTAGTGTAATGTAGTGTAATGTGATGTAATGTAATGTAATGTAGTGTAATGTAGTGTAATGTAATGTAATGTAATGTAATGTAAAGTAGTGTAATGTGATGTAATGTAATGTAATGTAATGTAATGTAGTGTAATGTAGTGTAATGTGATGTAATGTTATGTAATGTAATGTAATGTAGCGAGAGTCTCAATGGCCCCCTGTTTTACGTACAGATGGTGGATTTCTGTGTACCTGTGTGAGCAGACGGTTCTGGTCCTTCAGCCTCTGGATGGCTTGAGGAGGAGGGGCTTGAGGAGGAGGGGCTTGAGGACCAGCTTGAGGAGGAGAGGCTTGAGGAGGAGGAGCTTGAGGAGCAGCTGGAGGGGGAGCGGCTTGAGGAGGAGGGGCTTGTGTGCCTAGGGGCTGGCTGGTGGTCTGGACACCAGGAGGAAATGGATTCTGAAGGAAGGAGCAGAAGGAGACATCTCACACATCAGATTTTAGATTGACTTTAGAATGACTCTATTTTTATTTTCAATTTTTCAATTATTTATTTATTCATTTTAAATTTTACAACAATACAGAACATAGAACATAGAGCTGAGGGGAAGAAAAAAAAATACAGTACAATATAAATAATTAATAAAAATAGAAATAAAACAAAGTCTTATGGTCACAACACGTATGTCTCTTTTCTATGTAGTCAAGACACCAAGTGTGGATTGGGCCGATGGTCAGAGGACCATGAAGGGTTCCATGTCTTCTGGAACATCTCCCCCTTATCCTTTAGAAGTGAAAGAAGTGCGCTGTTCCAGTCTGAGTGTTTGGTTCAGAATATTTTTGAACAAATCAAATTGTTGGAGGTCTTGGTTCCAGTTGAGCAGAATGCATTTCTTTGCTATATATGATAAAATTCCAAGCCTCTTGACAGATAAGAGATCTAGTGTCCTGTTTTTTCTTCATTCCCAAAAGACATGGATAATTGAACCAGTATATTACAACGATGACGTCTGGAGGATGAGTTAGGTTACATCTTACTTTAACGAAGCTGGGTGAGGTACGACCTGTGCATAAATTAAGTAATTATGTTCAACTATTTTATTACAAGACAATGAAGTGAAGACGTTCTGACACATAGTAAACCACTGGTCATCACTAGTGTCACGGTTACGGGGGGGGCGTGGCCAAGCTGCGGGCTTTGGCGGCGCACACACACACCTGCCGGCAATTGCCGATGGTAATTATGTTAATCACGTCACCTGTGGGGGTACATATACCCTGCCGTCCCGTCACTTCGGGGCTAGGTTGTACTTTGTGCTTACTACGTTGTACGTTGTACATTCTGGACGGAATCGCTACGCCGATGTCCCGGTACCCAGATTCATCGCCTGTCCCGCGTCACTCGCCGGTCTATACGAGCTCCCCGGTAATTATAATTACCTGTCTTCTACCTGTCGCTACTTCGACCTCCCGGTATCCAGACTCCTCTCCCGTCCCGGACCACGTGTCTGTCCACTCTTGTGTTTTATTTGCTTTAAATAAAGCTTCACGTTATAGCTCCACTGAGTCTTGGTCTGCGTTCTGGGTCCCACCAAATTACCCGGTTGTGACACTCACATCCCACATCTTTTTGCCAGACTCTCTTAAGTGGGGCCATGGAACAGCTATGATGATCTAACAGGACCCTGTCAATCAAAGAGATTTTCCCTTTAAGTGAAGTTGAGTTTCTCAGAATTTCCTCGATGCTTGATAACCCAAGGATAACTGTCCTGTCCTTACCAGAGTGGTAATCAAATTACGAAGTTGTAGGTATTTGTAGAAATCCTGTTTTGGAATTCCAAACTCTGACCTTAAATCTGAAAAAGATTTCAGAGAGCCTTTATCAAAAATATCTTTTGATAATTTGGTTTTTGATAATTTGCATAATGCATTTATGTTATTAATAAATGGTAGAGAGGTCAAAGTGGTAGGAAAGCAAAGCAATATCCTGTCCAATGAGCAGTTCTGCGAATTTGTACCCAATCAATTCGACCCTTTTGTCTGGGCAGCCCAGTGGTACAGCTGAAAGTCTGGAAGTCCCAGTCCACCCTTCTCTTTTGGTTTAGTTAACGTTTTAAGAGCTATTCTGGGTGAGGACTTCCTCAGTTTGTTTATGGATTAAAAGAATGCCTTATCCAAATAACAGGGCAGTGACTGGAATAGATAGCTAAATCGTGGCAATACATTAATTTTAATTACATTAATTTGTCTAAGAAATTACATAGGGAAGCAAATTCCAGTGATCTAATTCTTCCTTGACCTTCTGAAGCAGCGGGCATAGTTTAGCGGGGCATACACCTACGGCAGGCGTTTGATTTAGCCAAGTTAATTTTGTAGCCCGATATCCTTCCAAATTTGTTAATAAGATCCAGCATCACTGGAATTGATCTCTCTGGGTTAGTTAGATACAAGATAACATCGTCGGCATACAATGACTCTTTTTTTCCGATGTCAATACCGGATATCTCTCTACTAGCCCTAATGGCCTCTGCGAGGGGTTCAATAGCCAAATTAAATAAAAAAGGGGACAATGGACATCCCTTCCCGACAACCTCGATGCAGGCCAAACCTTTCAGCCGTTTACACATATTTGACCTTGTGGATTGCTGTGAGGATTTATCCGTCATCAATTTGGGGCAGTCCTCATTTGGGGCATAGATGTTAAACAGTGAGAGTTCCTGACCATAAAGCATGCCACGAATCAGTACATATCTACCCTCACAATCACTGTGTTGCTCCTTAAATATAAAAGGAAGACTTTTGTGAATAAGTATTGCCGTTACCCTTTTATTGCTTGTAAAACTGGAAAAGTAAACCTGTCCTACCCAGTCTCTCTTTAGTTTTTAGTGCTCCTCATTGGACATATGAGTTTCCTGGAAGAAGGCGATAGCAGCCTTTTCTTTTAAAAAAAATGTAAGAACTCTTTTGCGTTTTTGATTGTGTGACCTAGACCTCTGACGTTATTAAATGTAATCACATTAAGTGTGTTAGCCATACTGAGATGTGTGAACTATATTTGAGGTGTTTGACCATAGCAAACTAAGGATAAAAGAAAAAACAACAAAAAACATACCAAAAAAAGGTAAAAAAACAACCCCCATCAGCCCCCCTCCCAGAAACCAACAGCCTAGTCCACAAACTACAAGACAATCCCACAGTAAGTAAAACCCTCAACTTGTCTGGAGGATAGCAAATGCCCACCAACAACACCTAGCACAATAAACAAATATATATAAATGTAATAAAGAAAAAAGATCGCCTGCATCCCAGAGAAAAAGGTTTGGCTCTGCAAAACAGCGGTCACGAGCAGGCGAAGGAATGCTAGTCTGAACATGTTTTGGTCAAGCGGAAAAAATGACAATCAAATACAATCCCATAATCAGAAACAACATGCAACACCGTCAGCCTGATAACCATTTATGCCCTTGTTCTGCAATGTGTTATTCTTACTGTTCGCTGTCGCAGAGTCGAACGTAGTTTAGTCTGGCAACACAAGAGTTTGGGATGCTAAGTATCTGACGGTGTGAGTTGGAGTATGGCACCGTACGAGATGGCTGCCGTGTCGCGAGCTCCCGCGCGACGACACAGTTTTTTGTTATTTATTCTTTTTATCGCAACTATCTTTGTTCAGGAAGTTAGCAGCACGTTCATTTATAACTTTTGCACACTTCCGGAGATCAGATCGACAGTCGCTCGCCGCCTACCGAAGTTTTTTCATTCTTTCGACTCGGACATCCCGCCCGAAGTCACAGCTGGATTATCTCCGACCATCTTGGGCACGATTACACGCAAGCATCGCAGGAGGAAGCGAGGGAAGCGAGCCGGCGTGCTAGTCAGGCTGAGATGACGATCCGATCGCCCCCCACTACCCACCATTCTACTGGCTAATGTACAGTCTCTGGAAAATAAGTTAAGCAAGCTACAGGCTCGTATTCAATTCCACCGGGAAACTAAAGACAACTGTATGATCTGCCTTACGGAGACATGAATGTCGGAGGAGGTTACCGAAGCAGCTAACAAGCCGACGGGATTTTCCGTCCACCGGACGGACAGAACAAAGACAAAGATCGCGGAGGGGGGGGTATGTCTCATGATAAACAGATCTTGGTGCAACCAAAGTCATGTTCATCCCCTCAAGTCTTTCTGTTCCCCGGACCTGGAGTACCCGATGCTTATGTGCCGTCCACACTGGCTACCTCGGGAGTTTACAGCAGTAACCGTGACCGCTGTTTACATTCCCCCACAAGCCAACATGGACACAGCGCTGAAGGAACTGTACGGGGCTATCAGCGAACAGAAGTCGGCACACCCTGAGGCGAACCTGAAGAAGGTTCTCCCGAAGTTCTACCAACACATAACGAGCAACACACGGGGTGAGCGGATCCTCGACCACTGCTACACCCCCTTCCGTGATGGCTACAAGGCCCTCCTCCACCCACCGTTCGGCAAATCAGACCACCGCTCTATCCAGCTACTCCCCACCTATAGGCAGAGACTGAAGCAGCAACCGATCGCCGTGAGGGAGGTCCAATGCCGGTCGGACCAATCGGACTCTATGCTGCAGGATTGTTTTGATCGCGCTGACTGGCACATGTTCCGCGTTGCCTCGGACAACAATAACATCAACGAATACGCGTCGTCGGTCACTGGGTTCATCAAGAAGAAGAAGAAGACGTTGTTCGGAGCGAAGTCGGTTTGGATATACCCCAACCAGAAACCGTGGATTAACGGCGATGTTTGCGCCGTTAATACTACACGCGCGTAACGCCGCCTTTGGCTCCGGGAATATGGAGGAATATACGAGAGCCCGTTACGACCTCCGTAAGACCATCGTCACTGCCAAGCGGGAGTATAAGGAGAGTGGAGGAGAAATTCAAGAGCCACGACACGAGGGGTATGTGGCAGGGGCTACAGACGATAACAAACTTCAGAGGGAGAACCAGTTGTGTAGAGAACTCCTCTACCTCCCTCCCAGGTGAGCTAAATACTTTTTTTGCTCGGTTCGAGGTGAACGGCAGCCCGCCGAAGCCAGCGCCGCCTGAGGAGACCAGCCTGCTGAACATTTCGGAGGCGGATGTGCGCCGCACCTTCAAGCGGCCGACGACATCCCGGGCCGCATCCTCAGAGCATGCGCAGACCAGTTGGCAGGAGTCTTTGCAGACATCTTCAATCTCTCCCTGTCCCAGGCTGTTGTTCCCGCAGTCTTCAAGATGTCCACCATCATGACTGTCCCTAAACAACCCAAGGTAACATGCCTGAATGACTATAGACCTGGAGCGCATGACAAACTCTTTATCCTGGAACTTGAGAAAACGGACGATGACAGCCCTGTTGGTATTAAGCTTTGCTGGTGCCAGTTGGTACTGGTGTACGATGAAGTTGTCGGATCTTAACTTCAGCCATTTGGGTAGCATGTCATGCACCTTAAGACCGAACACCCAAATGTTCTTCCTTCTCCCACGGTTCTCCAGGTCGTCCATCTTCACTTCTAGGTTGGCAAGGCGCTTTGTAGCCACAGCTAATGCCGACTCGGTGCTGTTCAGCTTCTCCTCCGCCGCTGCTGTACGGGACTCAGCTTCCTCGATTTGTTTTTCATTGGCCGTTACATCTCGTTTGACATAAACTAAATTGTTCTCAAGTGCCACGATAGAGTCAGCCATTCCGCCCAGACGATGATCTATTCCATCCAGCTTTGATCCAAACTCGGAGCGCAGAGCTTTCAGTTCAGCTAGCACCTCAGCTATCCGCCATGTTATCTTCTTCTGTGTTTTCGACAGACGAGGAAGCTTTGGTAATTTGCAAGCTTGGTTTGCGTGCTTTCATAAAAATGTTGCATTCTTTGACGGACGACTGTTTTGACATAGTCGGAATCAAGTTATCGGTCAGGTTTATGTTGATTTAGGGCAGTTTAATGGGCGAAGTTGTGAGAGGCCCTACGCTACGCAGCCATCCTCTCAAGAGTCACGTGCGCCCCCCCTAGATTCATGACCTTAAAGTAGAGGTGGGACGATCGATCGGCTTCCGATCATTATCGGCCGATTTTGAAGAAAAATGCGCAATCGGAGAATGCTGATCTTGCTTTAATATTGCCGATTTCATAGCCGATCCTGCACGTGAGAAACACGCAAGCTCATCTCTTTACCAGCGAGTAAAACACGTGGGGCCCCGCCTCTTTTCTAAACAGAGTGATACTCGCCCTGCCTCAACATGTCAGCGGTGTCTGCAGGGTGGAGTTTCTTCAAAGTGTGTGATACAGATGTAACATTTGCCATCTGTAATGTGTGCAAAGAGAAAATATCTCGTGGAGGAAGCAAGGTAAAAAATTTCAACACGACAAATTTTATAAGACACCTGAAAACCCACCACCCAGCGCAGCATGCCGAGTTTGTTTAACTGACCGCGGAGAACGAGAAAAATAAAGGAGAGAAAACACCACAGCAGCTGCTGACACAACCCACTTTAGAGAGCACACATGCATATAGCCGTGATAGTGGGAAAGCCAAGGCGATCACAAAAAAAGTGATGGAATTCATAGCGCTGGATGATCAGCCATTTAGCGTGGTTGAAGATGCGGGATTCTGCTCGCACATATTGAGCCACGCTACACCCTCCCATCTCGCAGGCATCTTGTTGACGTTGCCCTCCCCGAGCTCCGCCAATGTTCCCAATGCTGTATATAAGGTTATTCAATACCATTGGCGTTTTTAGCCCATCTCAAGTAAATTGCTAATTGTTTTTTTCTCTCAGCCTGTTAATAAATGTGGTAATAATTCACTATTCCCTGTGTGTGTGTGTTTACAGTCGGCTCATCTGCATTTTACTGCATGGCTGATTGTTTCACACTCGCATGTCCAAACATGTCGTTTGTAAAGATCAAAAATATATAGCCTATATTGAAACACACAGAGATACTTATTTCCATAGCATGATGGATGAAACTGTTCTATAATACAGGGGTTCCCAACCTTTTTTGTGCCACGGTCCGGCAGATACATGAAAAAAATCTCGCGGACCAGTTGTCAATTTTCGCGGACCGGTTGTCAAAGTGTGTGTCAACACACACCCCTAACAAAACGGCAGGGCTCGATTTCAGTATAAACGCGCATGTACGCGGAGCGCCCGTAACACAAACCCCGGCTCGTTCGCGACCGACACGTCACTAGCGCGTAGTCTCTTTAGTAGCGCGTGCAACTGAAAGTCTCTCGTTATGCCGCCGATATATATTGAATCTATATATAGATTATACCGCTATATAATCTATATATATAGATTATACTATATATATCATCTCTATATATAGATTATACCGCCCGCCGTTCACCTATACTCAAATTATTTGAGTCAAATATGATGATAAACACACAGCTGTTTCGCGGCCTGGCAGTAACACCTCCACGGCCCGGTACCGGTCCGCGGCCCGGCGTTTGGGAACCCTGCTATAATAGACTGCTATAGCAGCAATACACTGTAGACCGCTATAGCTGCAAAAAAAAAAAGATCGGTGATCGGTGGGGCAGATATTTCTCATTGTGATCGGTGATCGGTGGCAAAAAACGTGATCGTCCCATCCCTACCTTAAAGTTAAACTCAGATGGGATCTGTAAGTGTTTAATTTTCTTGTAGTCAGTATAATTTCACAAAAAGAGGAAGTGGCTAAAAATAGTTGTTATACTGCTTAGATTTCACTTCCTTCCTTTTTCCTAGAAAGAAATCAGTGGTCCCCAACCACCGGGACCGATACCGGTCCGCGGGTCATTTGGCCGTAGAGAAAGATTGAATAAAAATATTTTTTAGAAAAATATAATACATTTTTTGTTATGTATTTATTGATTATCAGTCCGAAAGACATTTAATTTTTCGCGTGCCGTGAGTTATTAAAGTGATACATTTTTCTGAACCAGCCCAACTCATGGAAAACCGCCCATCTGGCAACACTGAGCGCGAGAGCAGTCAGGAACGTCAAAATCGCTGTGACGCGCCGATTGGAACGGGCCCATCCACGGCTACGCGGCTGCACGTTACCCCAAAAATTAAGCCCACAAAGCTAGCAAAAATAAGTGCAAAACTAACTTCTTTAAAGAGCTTCTTTGGAAAGGGGAAAAGAGCTTACACTTCAAAGAAAAATAATGGGTATGGGTTTACCGCTACAGGTGATTCTCATGCTCCGAGCCCGCTCTGCATAATATGTGGCGACAGGCTAGCAAATGAGGCAACGAAGCCTTCAAAACTGCTTCGGCACATGGAGACCAAGCACCCTGCGTTTAAGAGACAAGCCTTTGGAGTTTTTTGAAAGGACAGAAGCAATTACCGATGGCCACCACATCAACAAATGCGAGTGCACTGAGAGCATCATACTGAGTGGCTAACCGTGCTGCTAAGGCCAAGAAACCTTTTTACTATTGGTGAATAATTGATCCTTCCGCCACTAAGGACATTTTGCGGTGAACTTCTTGGAGAGGCTGCAGTTAAAAAGATAGCACGGGTTCCTCTTTCGGCTAGCACCATCACTAGGTGAACTGAGAAAATAGCAGAGCAACAATTGAGACACAATTGTTGGAGAGGATTAATAAGTTACCGTGATGGTTGATGAGTCTACTGATATTGACAACAAGGCAATACTACTTGTTTATGTGCGATATATATATATATATATATATATATATATATATATATATATATCAGGAGGACGTGCATGAGGATATGTTATGTGCACTATTGTTGCCAACCAACACCACAGCTGCAGTCAAGTCAAGTCTCTGAATGATTACATATCAGGAAAACTGAAATGGTCCTTTTGTGTCGGCATATGCACGGACGGAGCTGCTGCCATGACGATTCTACGCACGAAGTCTACGCACTGTCATTCACAGGGAAATGCTGGCTAGCCGAAAAATGTCACCTGAACTTAAGATCATATTGAATGATGTAATTTAAGCTATTAACCACGTCAAAGCACATGCCCTTAACTCGTGTCTATTCGAGCAGCTTTATGAGGAGATGGACGCAGAGTACAAACGCCTTCTCTTACACACAGAAGTAAGATGGCTATCTAAAGGGAGATCATTGGCCAGAGGGTTTGAGTTACGAGAGCCGCTGCAAAGATTTCTTTCCAAAAGAAAGTCACCACTGGCAGCACATTTCAGTGACTGAGGGAATGGGTCTCAAAACGTGCTTACTTGTGCGACATATTCAACCTGCTTCATGAACTCAATCTGTCACTTCAGGGAAAATTACAACTGTCTTCAAGTTGGCAGATAGAGTAGCTGCATTCAAGACCAAACTGGAATTGTGGGGACGGCGAGTGATCCGAGGGATATTTGACATGTTTCAAACTGAGCCATCATTCTCCCAGCTGGTGCACGATCACCTCTCTTTGCTTTTGAAAGAGTTTGAGCGGTACTTCCCAAACACAAAAGACCCACAAAATGCAAAAGAATGGATCCTCGACCCATTTGTGAACAAACCAGGTGAATCGACTTTGTCCGTGCCAGAAGAAGATCAACTGCTGGAGATTTCAGACAACTCTAAAAAGCACTAAAAACCCTGCTTCCATTTCCAACATCCTATCTTTGTGATGCGGGATGTTCTGCCATGACCGTGAAAGACAAAATGACAGAGTAGACCGGACATAAGGAACACACTTCGAGTGTCATCGTCTCCCATTACCGCTAGATTGGACCGGCTGGTTGCAGAGATACAAGCTCAGGGCGCCCACTAATTCAGCGTAATGGTGAGGTTTTTTTATAATGTTTTTGTATTTTTATGCACTTTATATTTGTTTTTATGCCGGTGTTCCAGTTGACTGGTTATTGTGTTAACTGGTTAGATCTGCTTACGCATTTACTTTGATTACCTCCTTCCTTTGCAGATGTGCATGGCAGCAGCTTCGTCAAGCCTAATTAAAAGTCAAATGTGATGCTCCACTTTTTTTGTTCAATAAAGTTAAACAGTTTTGAGACAGCAAACTGTGTTAAGTCAGTGTTTGAACGGGCAGATGGTCTGTAGCCAATGTCTGTAAACTGCAGCATATAAATGAAGCCTGCAATAAATAATTCTATGCCTTTTGTGGTGTGTTTGATTGCAACAGTCAACCCAATGGAAAATAGCTACAACGCTACAACCATAGACGGAACGTAAGCAGATCTCACCAGTTAACACAATAACAAGTGTGGCATCACGAGGGGACCGGTTATAGAGGGGCGCTATATTCCCCTGGTGGACCAGCTGCAACATCCCAAAAGTGCTGCCGGTCCACAAACTACATCTCCGTACACACTAGCTAGAGACACTTGTAGAAAAGCCTCAGAAGAGAAGGAAAGTCACATTTTTGAAAAGTAGGCCTTCAGTTTAAGCGCACATGACACAATCGGTGGATACCTCTCTCTACTCACAAAATCTTTTAAAACCACCTCACGGGATAAACAGGGACCATGAGAAACACTTTATATCAAATATAGATTAGCTCTAGACCAGTGCCAATCTTTTCAAGCCCGAGATCACTTTTTATTCCAAAATGTAAGCCAAGATCTACCAATCTGATATCTTCCAAAAAACACTTAGGAGTAAGACTGTTCATCGTCATATTTATTTTTGCACAATGTACGCGCATCAATGTGCGTGCATACATGCACACAAAGAAAGACATAGTTATGCACAATATTCATATTTACGGTAGGCATCTCTGTTACTACTATTCACAACTATTCATATTTACCGTATCTGTTCAATGCACAATATTTAGTTTCTCAGTTCAATTAATAATATTCACATTTACAGATATTAGCCCACAGTTCAATGCAATCCAAATGAGGTTTCTCTGTTTAATTCACAGTATATTTTCAACTCTCAAGTTGCTCAATCAGCCTGCCTTTAAAGAGACTGCTGTGACTGCACATTATCTGAAAGTCTTTTGAAATCTGGTGGTGGATAGTTAGTGATTGCGAGCCTGATAAAGTTAGTAAGATGTGAGTCAGTCATACAAGTTCTATACTTGGATTTGATTCTTTTCAGTTGTGAAAAGGCCATTTCAAGTATGTGAAGCCAAAGTAGGCCTTCAGTGTAAGACATGACACAATCCGACACTAATACCTCTCTACGCACCAGTGACCAAAAGTCCTGATCTCTTGCTCTGGCCTTCAATTCAATGTCGCTTTGCATTTCAATCATCTCCATGTCAACGCCCATTTCAACTGACAGCTGTTGTCAATGTCAATGTTTGATACCAAACCAACCACTTGCCCCATATCTTGTACCTCCACAAATCGAGCACCAAATTCTGATGTCAGTTTGTTCAAATGGGCGCAGAATTGTTCAGGATGAAAAAGTTTTGTCTGTGAGGTTTTGTGACACCTTTTCAAGATGACGGAAGTCCACAAACTGAGCTTCACTCTGAATGCCTCCACTGTGCTAGTCATGTGACCAAGCTCTCAGTCTTTCCCTTGCAATTCTCGGTTGAGGTTTTGCAAGCGAGCGCTTTTGCTCGAATTGAATTGACTCACATCTACCCTCCTTCGGTCTCTACACTGGCTCCCTGTAGCTACTCCATCCAGTTCAAGACCTTGGTGCTGGCCTACGAGGCAGTAAAAGGTACTGCTCCATCCTACCTCCAGGCAATGGTCAAGGCCTACATCCCAACATGTCCACTTCTCTCTGCTTCTTCGGGCCATCTGCTTGCCCCCTCACTCAGGGGCCCTTGTGGCCGATCTACGTGTCACGGCTCTTCTCCGTCCTGTGGCCCCAAAGTGGTGGAATGAACTCCCCACTTGATGTCAGGACTGCAGAGTCACTCCCCATCTTCCACCGCAGGCTGAAAACCCATCTCTTCAGGACACATTACCCGGATACTTCCTCATAGCGCTAAGTCAATTATCTAAGTAGATTAGATATTATAGATAGGTAGATATTGTTCTAGATATTGTTTTCAGACTTATTGTACTTTTCCCTTACTGTACTTCTACCTGAACTTATTGTCCTTCTACCTGAGCACTGGTTCAGTTCTTGGAGACTTGTTAGGAATGAAATGCTCGTTTGACTTCTGGTGACGAGTTGTTCTCTTACCTTCCTTTGTTGAAACACACTATTGTGAGTCGCTTTGGATAAAGGTGTCTGCAGATGACTGTAATGTAATGTAATGTAATGATTCAAATCAAAAAGCCAGAGCTAGGTCTAAAAAGCTTGTTAAAACAACCAACCAACCGGGTTGAAGACCTGTTGGTTACCCCCTGCTCTAGATAGTAGAGAGATTACAACATTTATTTAAAACCTACTGTTAATATTGGAAATTTAAACTGATTATGCATGTGAAACTCCTTACACATAGTCCCTTGAAATAATGATTATGTTCTAAATCTTTCAAAACCACCGCACGGGATAAACCAGGGACCAACGAGGAACACTTGATACAGAATGAAGATCAGCTCTAGATACTGACCGTCCCGGGGCAGGAAATGAGGTCATTGAGGCAGCGATTGACTTCCTGCAGTTTGGGAATCAAAACGTCGATGTGACCGCGACTCCCTTCCGAAAATAAATCCTGTCGGGAGAAGAAGGGAAAATAGAACTCAATAAAAGTAACGTTTTGGTTGATTCTCATTCGCCAGTGTTTGCAAGTGGGTCTTGTTGTGTATATTTGATATTACTTTATTCATGAACTATACGTATATTTGATCACTGATTTAAAATATTACGGAATGGTCCCATCTACATATCTCCTTATGAACTCGTTACCGGTATAACTCATAATACCGATATGCCGCCCCCAGCCCTAGTGGGAGGTACCCACCGTGCCGGCGGTGCAGGGCCCGCTCTGGCCCACCTGGCGCTGCCTCTCGGTGACACTGTGGATCCGGGCCTGGTACCAGTCCCGGGCCTGCTCCACCAGCTCCAGGCCTGCCAGCAGGGAGTCCTTCTCCTGCTCCAGCTCCTTCATCTGTTTCAGCTGCAGAGGAGGAGGAGGAGGGCCACGGGGATGGGGACGGGGAGGAGGGAGGGAACACAGCTATAGGTTAGGGATGTACAGGAGAGAGAGAGAGAGAGAGAGAGAGAGAGAGAGAGAGAGAGAGGAGAGAGAGAGAGAGAGAGAGAGAGAGAGAGAGAGAGAGAGAGAGAGAGAGAGAGAGGGGGGGAGGGAGAGAGAGAGAGAGGGGGGAGGGGGGAGGGGGGAGGGGAGGGAGAGAGAGATAGAGAGGGATGAGGGGGGAGAGAGAAAAAGAGAGAGAGGGGATGGGGGGGAGAGAGACACACACACACAGAAAGGATGGGGTGGAGAGAGAGGGGGGGGTGAGGGGGGAGGGAGAGAGAGAGGGATGAGGGGGAGAGAGAGAAAAAGAGAGAGACACACACACACACACAGAGACACAGACACAGAAGGGATGGGCGGAGAGAGAGAAAAGGGAGAGATAGAGGAGGGGGGGGGGAGGGAAAAAATAATAAAAATATGGGATGGGAGAAAAAATACAAACAAAAAATACTTTTTTTTTAAAGTGACAACATGTAGGACTTTCACATATTATACACACGGCACTTTAAACTGCCACTATATGAACAGGTTGTGTAATTAACTTGAATCTTCCACATTTCGTGGAAGGGAAGGAAGCCGCACACAGAGACGAGAGCCACGGGCGCCATCATCTATAGTTCCTGTATCTCGTGGCGTTTGCTGGCCGAGAAATGTGTGAAAACAAACCACACACACACACACGCACACATGCACACACACACGCACACACACACACACAGACAGACAGACACACACACACACACTGTCCCCGACGCCACCATGGCAACCACACAGCGACCCAAGAATGGGGTAAACACAGTGGACCCACTTCAACCCGCCCCCAGTTGGTTCTGTATGTGTGCGTGTTGGCTTTGTGAGAGAGAATGTGTGTGTGCGTGTGTGTGTGTGTGTGTGTGTGTGTGTGTGTGTGTGTGTGTGTGTGTGTGTGTGTGTGTGTGTGTGTGTGTGTATGTGTATCTCCAGCATTGAGCATTGAATTGTGCTGACCAGGATATCTCTCTCTGTCTCTCTGTGTCTCTTTCTCTCTCTCTGTATATCTCTCTGTTTATCTGTGTGTATGTATGTATGTATGTATGTCTCTCTCTCTCTCTCTCTCTCTCTCTCTCTCTCTCTCTCTCTCTCTCTCTCTCTCTCTACTCTCTCTCTCTCTCTCTCTCTCTCTCTCTCTCTCTCTCTCTCTCTCTCTCTCTCAGGTCGGGGCCCCCACCCCTGGCAGTCAGCCACCTGGTGTATCATCTGTCCCTCCCCCTCCTCCCTCCCTCCCCTCCCTCTCTCTCTCTCCCTCCCCTCATGCTGTTCCATACAGTGGGACACGGCTGACCCGTCACCCTCTGTCCAAAACAACCCTCCTGTTTGCCCCCAGAACACACCACAAGCCCCTGGAACGTTCTAGAAGCATAGAGGAGAACCACGTGGTTCCCATGTTACTCAACACATACTGCATACTGTATGAGAGAAGGAAGCTACGTCAGTCCTTTTAAGGACATAGGAGAGAGAGAGAGAGAGAGAGAGAGAGAGAGAGAGAGAGAGAGAGAGAGAGAGAGAGAGAGAGAGAGAGAGAGAGAGAGAGAGAGAGAGAGAGAGAGAGAGAGAGAGAGAGAGAGAGAGAGAGAGAGAATACAGTGAAATAGAGGAAGGGGTATTTGTCTGGTTTTGTGCCTGGAATTAAGCGTGTGTGTGTGTGTGTGTGTGTGTGTGTGTGTGTGTGTGTGTGTGTGTGTGTGTGTGTGTGTGTGTGTGTATTGGACTGTGGCCCACCTCGCACGCGCGGTGGGCCACAGTCCAATATAATATAAAATAAATAAAAGATTAAAAAAAGATTATAAAAAATGACATTGAAATTGTGTGTGTATGTGTTTGTATGTGTGTTAATACCAAAAGTCTCACCCTCCTGCCTTACATTCCGGTCGGATGTATAAGCTAAGACAAGATACCCAAACAAACGGTGCGTCTCCATGGGAACTAAACGTAACTCTGAGAGCGACTGCAGACCAGACCAACACAGCGGATAACAGAGCAAACACCAGCTGCTCAGTAATCAACGTTAAATATCTCCCTTGAATCGAAACAAACACACACACACACACACACACACACACACACACACACACACACACACTCCAACCCCAATTCACTATCACTATCACTATCAGTCCACCAACACCAACAAACATCTGTAACATTTTGGTGGTGACACTTCAAGATGTTTTCATTAACAAAGCACAATGGACTGCTTACACCCTATTCCCTCCCTCCCGCAGTATTCATTTCCTACAACAATACCATACTAAACTATACAATACTACACTTTACTATATAAATACTATACTATACTAAACAATACTATACTGTAAACTACCTATGATATGCTATACTGTATATACTATAAACAGCACTTTATACTACACTGTATGATCTATACTTATGCTATACAACACTATACTGTAACAATACTGTACACAATAAAAAGAACAATTACAATACAAAACAACATTTTTCAATAAGGGTGCGTTAGTTAACTATTAATTAACATTATTCAATAGGTAATAATTGTTAATAAACAGCAGTTGCTTGATCACCGTTATTTAACAATTACTACGTTTGTTTAACTGTTAATTAGCTGTTAGTTAATGCTTAGTACTGCAGTAACTAGTGTTAATTATTGGTTAATTAATGTACCCGTTATTGTAACAAAAACAAACATATTTTCTCTCTCTCTGTCTCTTTTTATCTGTGTCTCTGACTCCCATTCTCTCTCTATCAATCACTCTCTCTCTCTCTCTCTATCAATCACTCTCTCTCTCTCTCTCTCTCTCAATCACTCTCTCTCTCTCTCTCTCTCTCTCTCTCTCTCTCTCTCTCTCTCTCTCTCTCTCTCTCTCTCTCTCTCTCTCTCTCTCTCTCTCTCTCTCTCTCTCTCTCTCTCCCCCATCACTCTCTCTCTCTCCATCTCTCTCTCCATCTCTCTCTCTCTCTCTCTCTCTCTCTCTCTCTCTCTCTCTCTCTCTCTCTGTCCCCATCACTCTCTCTCTCCATCTCTCTCTCTCTCTCTCTCTCTCTCTCTCTCTCTCTCTCTCTCTCTCTCTCTCTCTCTCTCTCTCTCTCTCTCTCTCTCTCTCTCTCTCTCTCTCTCTCTCTCCATCACGTGTCAACCTTCTCCTCACTACACAGTTCAGAACCCTTACTCACCCAGAAGAAAACCTGCAAGGCCTTGCTGCTGTACAGACTACTGCTCAGGGGTATGAACATGGTGGTGTAGGCCGCCCAGACGGCTGTCCAGGCCGGGCCGGGCCGGCCGGGCGAGTCCCCTGCCTCCGCCGGGCCCCTGGGCCCCACCCGGCTGGCCACCATCGGCGGGCCAAGTTGGCCCGGCCGGACGAGGGCCGGGGGACCGCAGGGGGGCCGGCGGCGAGCGGGAGGAGAGAACAGAGAGAGAGCAGGCGCTCGGGACGTCCAGGACCTGTGGAGTACCTCTGTCTCTGTCTCTGTCTCTCACTCCCCGGACAGGACAGGGGAGAAGGGGAGGGAGGTGAGGGGGTGAAAGAGGAGGGGGGAGGGTTTAAAAAGGAAAGGAAACGAAGAGGAGGAAGGGAAACACAGAGAGGACAGCAAGTTGGAGGAAACGAGGACTCTAGGCAGGGGCCAGGAGAAAGAGTGGGACCGAGAGAGAGAGAGAGAGATAGAGAGAGAGAGAGAGAGAGAGAGAGAGAGAGAGAGAGAGAGAGAGAGAGAGAGAGAGAGAGAGAGAGGGGCGTGAAAAGAGGCATGAGAGCCGGGGGAGAATGGGGGAGAGAGAGGGGGGGGGGGGGCTGAAATGGTAGGAGGGGCCATGAAGGGGGAGGCCAGGGGAGAGAGCGGTGGAACGGGGGGGGTGGCCAATAGGAATTACAATTGAGGACCCTGCACTAAAAGCGGCACCACAGTCCGAGGCCTTTCAATTCTGCTTGGATTCTCCCATTCTGCGATTTGTTTTAGCTCCATTAAAACGGCCTGACCTTCTCCACACTGTGGGCCTCAGCCCACTTGACCTTAGCCTGAGATCCGACCTCTGACACCTGAGTCCTGCCTTATGTAACCAAATCATAAAGGAATGATTACAAAGTTGACATTTTTTTTTTTTTTTTTTAAAGCATGGTATGCAAGAATTTGTGAAATAGCTCAAACCAGCTGTGTTGTGGGGTGTGTGTGTGTGTGTGTGTGTGTGTTCATGTGTGTTCATGTGTGTGTGTGTGCGTGCGTGCGTGTGTGTGTGTGTGTGTTCATGTGTGTTCATGTGTGCGTGCCTGTATGTGTGTGTGTGTGTGTGTGTGTGTATGTATGTGTGTGTTCATGTGTGTATGTGTTCATGTGTGTGTGTGTGTGTGTGTGTGTGTGTGTGTGTGTGTGCGTGCGTGTGTGTGTTCATGTGTGTTCATGTGTGTGTGTGTGCGTGCCTGTGTGTGTGTGTGTTCATGTGTGTGTGTGTGTGTGTGTGTGTGTGTGTGTGTGTGTGTGTTTGTGTGTGTGTGGGTTTGTGTGCGCGTGTGTGTGTGTGTGGGTTTGTGTGTGCGTGTGTGTGTGTGTGTTCATGTGTGTGTGTGCCTGTGTGTTTGTGTGTGTGTGTGTGTGTGTGTGTGTGTGTGTGTGTGCGTGCGTGTGTGTGTTCATGTGTGTTCATGTGTGTTCATGTGTGTGTGTGTGTGCGTGCCTGTGTGTGTGTGTGTTTGTGTGTGTGTGGGTTTGTGTGTGCGTGTGTGTGTGTGGGTTTGTGTGTGCGTGTGTGTGTGTGTGTTCATGTGTTTGTGTGTGTGTGTGTGTGTGTGTGTGTGTGTGTGTGTGTGTGTGTGTGTGTGTGTGTGTGTGTGTGTGTTCATGTGTGTGTGTGTGTGTGCGTGCGTGCGTGTGTGCGTGCGCGTGTGCGCACCAACCATTCCGTAGTCGACTCCATTGGTGATGGTGTGGCGCCGCTGCTCCTCGCGGCTCCGCCCGTGTCGCCTGAATCCCGTCGCCGATTCGCTCTGCGACCTCGGGAGTCCCGCCTCCGCCGCACCTGAACCAACCACAACACATTAGGCTTCACGTTGAGTCACTTTGTTTTTAATGGCAGTAGCCGACAGCCAATCACTACGCTGCGTAGTTCTTCTTCTTCTTCTTCTTCTTCTTCTTCTTCTTCTTTTCTCTGCATTAAAGTCAGCTGTTAGCCTCCAGGAATGCGCGCTGTGCCTCCACAACAAGTAACAACACATACAAACATTAGCAACCAAAAGTACCCGTCCTACATGTACAAAAAACATGTTTATTTAAGTCTTAAAAAGTGACTACATGATCAAGGGTGTTTGTTGTATTGTGTTGTATATCAAGATGTTTAATAAATAATACATATTTTATATACATGTATAGAAAATGTTTTGTTGTGCTGTGGTCTACGCTAAAACATTAAGCTTACCAACGTTTTGGTTTCGACACGCTTTTATTTTAAATACACAGTTCAATGGATGGTAATTATTAAGTTGTATGCTTTCACGAAAAACAGAGTAATTTGCGTGTCAACTACAATATACATTACTGTAATATAAATAATATTTTCTTCAGAGCTAAACATTAACGTCCAACCATCAGCTACAAGTTAGACGCAGGATATTGTTGCTATTACGTTGTTCAGCATGTGCTGGGTACTATCCACCACTAGAGGGAGACATTGTTATCATATTGACCGTGCAGAGTAACATTGGAACAGAGCTGATTGCGTAACAACAGACTATAATCATATGAAAGACCCAACCTAATACTACAATTAACATTCATTACATTTTTTCCTGACATCTATACTGTTCAGGTCACGATGCAGTTATGCATATGGTAAATTATTGAGAATTTAAATGACTTGAAAATGTGAACAGAAATATGACATATGATAGTTAATGTGGTACCAACAACACTGACTGCTTTTCTCTCTCTCTCTCTCTCTCTCTCTCTCTCTCTCTCTCTCTCTCTCTCTCTCTCTCTCTCTCTCTCTCTCTCTCTCTCTCTCTCTCTCTCTCTCTCTCTCTCTCTCTCTCTGTGTGTGTGTGTGTCTCTCTCCCTCTCTCTGTCCCTCTCCCTCTCCCTGTGTGTGTGTGTCTCTCTCTCGGACTCTCTCTCTCCCTCTCCCAGTGTGTGTGTGTCTCTCCCTCTCCCTCTTTGTGTATCTCTCTCTCTCTCTCTCTCTCTCTCTCTCTCTCTCTCTCTCTCTCTCTCTCTCTCTCTCTCTCTCTCTCTCTCTCTCTCTCTCTCTCTCTCTCCCTGTGTGTGTCTCTCTCCCTCTCTCTTTCCCTCTCTCTTTCCCTCTCCCTGTGTGTGTGTGTGTGTGTGTGTGTGTGTGTGTGTGTGTGTGTGTGTGTGTGTGTGTGTGTGTGTGTGTGTGTGTGTGTGTGTGTGTGTGTGGTGTGTGTGTGTGTGTGTGTGTGTGTGTGTGTGCGTGTGTCTCTCTCTGTCTCTCTCTCTCTCTCTCTCTCTCTGAGGAGTGCCTCAAACGTGTAGGTACAGTGTGAAATATTTACTCTCCCAACTTATTTGATCTGTTGCCTGACCCACGGAGAACGGAGAACTAGAAAGTTATCATTTAAATAAGGGCTGTAGTATTAACCAATCAGCTACAGGTGTACCCAACA
This sequence comes from Muraenolepis orangiensis, assembly GCA_027704905.1. NCBI lineage: Eukaryota > Metazoa > Chordata > Actinopteri > Gadiformes > Muraenolepididae > Muraenolepis > Muraenolepis orangiensis. The sequence goes on from CM051006.1 coordinate 20,458,476, forward strand.
GGCTTCTTGTGTCATCGAAAATACTACATCTTTGTTTCATTCAGTGTTTAACAAACAACCACAGCAGCTCGGTCCAGAACCACCAGGGGGATGATCTTACATCACACGTGGACTTCATTAAGCAAAAAAGAGGAGAGAACTACAGCCTGATGCTGTTGCTGTAATCTAGAGGATTGAATCGTCTTTATTACACACACACACACACACACACACACACACACACACACACACACACACACACACACACACACACACACCACACACACACACACACACACACACACACACACCACACACACACACACACACACACACACACACACACACACACACACACACACACACACACACACACACACACACACACACACACACACACACACACACACACACACACACACACACACACACACACACCACACACACACACACACACACACACACACACACACACACACACACACACACACACACACACACACACACACACACACACACACACACACACACACACACACACACACACACACACACACACACACACACACACACACACACACACACACACACACACACACACACACACACACACACACACAGTGAACTTGGTATCTCTGCATGTAACACATCCTAGTATTAGGAGCAGTGGGCAGCTATTGTATATACAGCTGCCCCGGCGAGCAGGGTAGGAGTCTGGTGTCTTGCTCAAGGGCACTTCGGCCGTGCCCAGGGACTTGAACCGGCGACCTTCCGGTTACCAAGCCAAGTCCCAACTGAATGAGCTGTCCTGCCGCCACGAGCAATCTGGTCTCAGACAACGATTTGGCGTCATGAGGACAAATGCTTATTACTGCATTAACTAGGGTTCATTAATGGTCAATTAATGAACCCTTATTGTAATGTAGAGTGTTGTATTCTTTCTGTCTCTCTCTCATTCTCTCTCTCTCATTCTCTCTCTCTCATTCAATCTCTCTCTCTCTCTCTCTCTCTCTCTCTCTCTCTCTCTCTCTCTCTCTCTCTCTCTCTCTCTCTCTCTCTCTCTCTCTCTCTCTCTCTCTCTCTCTCTCTCTCTCTCTCTCTCTCTCTCTCTCTCTCTCTCTCTCTCTCTCAGGTCTGCAGGGCATTTGAGAGAGCGAGCAAAAGACAGAGAGAGAGATTGAATTTGATAGGAGTGGGTCAGTGTATATCTGTGTGTGTGTGTGTGTATGTGCGTGCGTGCGCGTGTGTGTGCATGCGTGCGTGTGTGTGCGTGCGTGTAGCATCTTCCCTGCTCCACTCTTGAGATACCCCAGGAACGGTTAGGGACCGCTGTGACACACGACCCCAACATGAACTCTCCCCGGTTCATCCCTCTGAGACGAGTCCAGACACGTCCCTGGGACCTGGTCTGGACCTGGTCTGGACCTGGGGTCCGGGAAC
>CM051006.1:20464894-20582394 GCA_027704905.1 Muraenolepis orangiensis
ACACACACACACACACACACACACACACACACACACACACACACACACACACACACACACACACACACACACACACACACACACACACACACACACACACACACCAGTGGATAGCCTACTTAAGTTAAGGTTAGGGTTTTAGCCAAGTAGCCTATTCTTAATTGCAATGAATGTCAGGGTAACTCCATTATGAAAAACACAAATAGCTAATTACCTCCACCATTGAAGATGGACTGGAGGTTATGTTTTCGCCCCTTTCTGTCTGTCTGTCTGTCTCTCTCTGTCTGTCTGTCTGTCTGTCTTTCTCTCTGTCTGTCTTTCTCTGTGTTTGTCTGTCTTTCTCTCTGTTTGTCTGTTAGCAAAATAACTCAAAAAGTGATGGACGGAATTGGTGAATTGCGGGAGGGCATGGGGAGTAAGCGTTCCTATGTGCTTGTTACACATGGCAAATAAATATCTTGTATGGATTTAGAATGCCTTAATTTAGAAAATATAAATATAAAATATTTTTTTTTAACTGTAATGAAGATAATGTAATTAAAGGAACAAGCCGGCTGGCATCATGTTGTGTTTCGTCATATTTGTCCTGAGTTCAAATCCTGGACTTTGGTCAAATTGTTTCCTTAAGGCTTAAAAGGCCCTATTGTTTCAACAGTGTGTGGTAACCATAGCCCATACCCCACTTATTAAGGAACTAAACTAAGGCAGTGCTGTAATTTGCATATCCACATTAGTTTAGGTAAATACAACCAATTTAAACTGCAGTGGGCCTGCTTTTTTAATTACTCACATGGTGGCCCTTACTTGAATTGTTGCTATGAAGCACAAACTGGTGTAAAACCATATTTGATCAGGTTAAAGATCCCCTTCATTACCACTAGGAGTGATCCAGCCATTAGCCATGAAGATGGATCTATGGATCATCTGGTAGTTATATACTGGTAGTTATTTTCTCATACATCTCAAACCCCTCCCGTGACTCCAGCTTGTATGACCCTGCTAGTAAAGCTAAGCAAGCAGCATTCTTCAAATGGTTGACATGCCAGCGAGGGTTGTGTGGACAGGTAACACTGAGGGGTCTCTGGGAACATCACACATGCTTTCCCAGAGAACATCTCAGAGAACATCATAATCATTGCATTGCTGATGTTTGTGTGAAGCTTTCAGAAGAGGAATTTGACTAACCTAGTTCTAATAGCGTGATAACCTTATTTTTCCCCCTTAAAATAAGGTTCATGGTGATTGGGCCATTACATCTTTTTCCGTATATTAACAGTGGTTTCAAAATTTGTAGAGGGAAAGGAAAAAGGTCTTAATCGTCTCCAGTGCAGCTGGGCGGCCACTAGTGGTAGATTTCGGTATTGCATTATATTATAATTAATGCATAACCGCCACTGCATTACAAGATGAACATTTTTATTTTCCCCTTGAAACCCAAATAAAAAATAAAAAAACATTATGTAAGGTTCTTAGTACTTTGTGGATTTATTGATCTTTAAAAAAATATATATTCAGCATTAAGAGGCAGTATTGCTGTGTAGCAGCACACTTGGAAATTCATAAACAATGTACGCAGACATTTCGAGAATATTATAAATATGATACATTTCTAAAATATAAGCGTCCGTCCCTGTTGAATCATTTTAAAGCTACTCCATGACATCTCCGTACGGAGTCTTCTTGGGCCCTGGGGGGTCCGAGGCCTCAGAGTCCGGAACTGAAACTTAAACAAACACAGACAGAGGACCTTAAATCAACCACATGACACAACGACAGACAGAATGATGACATCAATCCAGAGCTAACGTTAGCGGTTAAGAGTTAAAAGAAAAAAGCAGTTCAAGAACAAACATGTCCGCCCCTCACCGGTCGGTGGAGATCGGTCAGGGATTTCTCCTTTTTCTATCAGTAACCACAACTCTGTGCATTTCTTGGTCTCCCAGCGGGTCATCGCGTAGCTGGCTGTGGACGCTCCCACTGGCAGGGGGGGGATAGGACAGGGATAGGACAGGTCAGTATGCTCTCAGAGAGAGAGAGAGAGAGAGGAGAGAGAGAGAGAGAGGAGAGAGGAGAGAGAGAGAGACATGTTACAAGAGAGACAGAGAGAGGGTAAGAAGAGATAGATGCTACGTGTGTGGGAGAGGGAGGGAGAAAGAAAGACTACATGTGTGGGAGAAGAAGAGACAGAGAGATGGAGAGATGCTACATGTGTGGGAGAGGAAGTGAGAGAGAGCTTACTTAATTACACACACACACAAACACACAAACTTGGTGGTTAGATTACTTATGGGCCAAGTGTGGCGGAGATATGCGCTCTACGATGACCCCTCTAGTTTAAGACATGCATCTCTTACCAAAGGAAATGAGGAGGTTCCACTGAAGCGCATACGGAAGTCTCTTCTGGAAAGCTTTTTGAAGAACAAACAGCCCAGCGGTACCTAGAATAATGTAATATAGACACAGGACAGCCGTTCTCATGCATTCACACTAAGCCAACGTGCCACACTATGTCTGTGTGCATGAATCACAACCCAGGCTGCAGTGCCTGGTTGTGGTGTTAGCGTCGTCGGAGGGGTCTCTGGGTTACCCATTAGGAAGATGGCGGTTCCCTTCATGAAGGCCCGGGACTGACACGCAGCGTACTGCAGTAGACCCTGAGGAGGAGAACATAGAGTCAGCATTCATCGTAAATCATGTTGTCACCATTAAGACTCAACATGACTTTTGATTGGTCCACAGGGAGATTATTTTTGGACATAAAGACAGGCTGCCACATAAAAATAAGAATAAATAAACAATTAGAAATAATAAGAAGAATCTGGTCAAAAATGGTATCCACAGATACTTTGTGACTACCTAAACTAACTAATATAGTACAGTAACAGACATCATTATAATTTAGTGCAGTAACCAACATAAGTATAATATAGTGCAGTAACAGACATCATTATAATTTAGTACAGTAACAGACATTATAATTTAGTACAGTAACAGACATTTACATTTACATTTACATACAGACATCAGTCATTTCACACCCTTAAGAGTGAAGGGTTGCAGGTTGTGCATCATTGTGAGACTGGTGAGCAGTTCAGTGTTCACTAGTGTGTGGTCTACACACACACACACACACACACACACACACACACATCCCTGTCCCCCAGTACACACACACACACCCCTGTGCCCCAGTACACACACACACACACCCCTGTGCCCCAGTACACACACACACACACTCCTGTGCCCCAGTACACACACACACACACACACACCCCTGTGCCCCAGTACACACACACACACACACACACACTCAACTAAACCCTTCCACCACGGTTATACCCACGGGGTGTTTGGCCGCCAGGGCATCATCTACTCTCCTCAGGCCGATGTTAACCATCGTGGTTGCAAATGTCTCCTTGAAAATAAATATATGAGGCAGGACAAGACCACCTGTAGGACGGACAGACAGAATGTGATGTTATGGAAGAAGTAGTGATGTGTCGGTCGCGAACGAGCCGGCTCAAAGAGCAGGCTCTTTTTAGTGAACGACGGGAGCCGGCTCGCACCCGCGAACGAGCCGTTATTTTTTTTTTTTACGGGTGCTCCGCGTACATGCAGTGACTGAATGTCACTGTCATGACTGCATGTCATGCTGTGCATCACGTGAGGATAGATAAGGAGGGAGGGCCGCGTGTGCTCAGTGCTGATAGCTGAAAAGATGGAGGGGTGACACTTCACACGGTGAAGTGTCAGTTTGCGTCGCGCAAATAAGATGAGTGAAAGTAGGAAAAGAAGCAGCATTTGGCTGCATTTTAACAATTGTGCAAACACAAAGGCAGAATGCAGAATTTGCAACATGAAGCTCTCATATAGAGCAGGGTCCACAAACCACCTCCACAGGCACTTGAGAACTGTGCATCCAACAGTTCAGTTGGAAGAAAAAAGGCAGGTCAGACTGCCTGCTTCTGCTTCTGTGTGTCTACTCCACCTGTTGTTGCTGCAGCTACAGGATCTACCCCCCATGCATCAGGTACCCAAAACCCAACAGCTACACAGACCTCAATAAGCCAATTTATATGCAATGAATGGCAAAGGCAATGAATGACCCCAGCTAGACAGAACATAGTGGATGAAGAATTGGCCAAAATGATTGCAAGTGATTTCCAACCATTTTCCATTGTGGAGGACAAGGGATTCCGAAGCTTCACACAGGCTCTCAATCCAATGTATGTTCCTCCAAGCAGGAAAACACTCTCAAAAATCATTCCGAGACTGTATGATAGAGAACGTGCTTCACTGCAGGCCAGGGTTAAGGAAGCTACTGCAGTTTGCCTTACCACTGATTGCTGGACATCAAGAACCACCACCTCTTTCATGTAAATAAAAGGTATATGTGGTAAAATAGAAGAGCCGTTTGGGAGCCGAAAGAGCCGGCTCTTCTTGGTGAGCCGAGCCAAATGAGCCGGCTCACTCAAAAGAGCCGGAATTCCCATCACTAGGAAGAAGTGTCCCAGGCTCCTCCCCTTTCCGCATGGGGTGGGGTGGGGGGGGGCCGACGACTCTGGATGAGGCGGTGGAGAGACAGAGCGACACCACGCGGCGTGGAGTAGACATGACATGAGGGGAACAACTACACTGACCTACTACTGCTAATTATGGCTTTCGTTCAGATGTAGAACACGTGTATTGCTGAATAAAGGGCCTATTTTGTGTTGTTAAAGATGCTGTTGGTTTTAAGGGTGTTACATATGGGGAAAAAAAAGAAAGTCTTTAAATTGATTAGATAATTTGGCATCTAACCTGAGTGCAAATGTTGCAGTAAAGTGCATGGTAATATATAATTGAGTGTTTTAGGTAACAAATATGGCTGTAAATTATTGTATTTAATGCTATGATTGACCAGCCAAGCGGTAAACGTGGTCCTGGGTGTGACACACGTGGTCCTGGGTGTGACACCACATCTTACTACATGGCTTGTCTCTGTGTCCTATATACCTTATCCTTAAGTCCACGCTGTGTTACAATATTATAATGTTACATTTGATCTAATGGAAGTTACTACATATAATTATATTATATACATATATTACCATGCACTTTACTGCAACATTTGCACTCTGGTTAGATGCTAAATTATTTTCGCTGTACTGTACTTGTGCTGTGAAATGACAATAAATTTGTATTCCATGGCATCCACTGTATAGGCCTATATAACAATAAGTGTTTGGAGTAGTAACCGCTTGCAATCTGTAACGTGTCGTGTAATCAGTTAAAGTAGACTCCACTATAGACAGGATAAGATAACTACCACTCCTAACCCCAAACTAAAATAAAAAAGATTTTTTTACTTTATTTTATTTCAGCATTTTACAGTGAACAAATTATCCTCTATTCCCGACCGTAATGAATTCCACACACTGTTGCTCTTACTGATTAGTGCTTAATATACTTTAACAAAACAATAAAGAGTCTCTTAACTTTTAACATATTTGCTCATCATCCACACAAAAGGACAAAATAAAAAAATAGACAAACATTGTGCAGTGTTTCAAAAACCTGTTCACATAATTATGAAAAAACCATAAGCATCGCGTCACACCGTTTGATGAAAGAACCGGAGTCACACCGCTTGATGAAAGAACCGGAGTCACACCGCGACGAAGAAAGAGGTCTCAATGTAAACACAACCAGGTTGAGAAGCAGGTTGCGAAGGAACGAGTTTAATTAGCTTTTATTTTGAAAGGGCCATTAACTACCATTTATTGGCATTTAAACAACTCGGGGAAGGAAGACCTGGAACGGAATTTGATTCAGCAATATCAAAACCGGATCGTCGGCGTACATTCTCATAAGAAGGAAGCGATGACGACACACTCTCACCAGTCGTTATAAACAAGTGACTTACAAAAAGAACGGAAGCTCAAAGCGACTAATCGTACAATAGGGGACTTTTAACGATGGTCCCGTTCCTACAACCGACTAAAAAGCCAACATAAATATAACCGGGAATCCAAGTGTGCGTTTTCTCCTCCTTCTCACAAGTCCACCACATGTGGAATTGGGTGACTTCTCCTCATACCTCTTTCACACCATTTCATTTAAGGACAACTTTTGAGCCACGCAAGAGCTCCCGACCGGCTGTAAACATGTGGTCGCGGCTAGCGGGTGGCTCCCCCATGGAGAGCAGGAGCTGGGGAGCTGGGCTCTCCCAGACGGCGGGCCATGTCACATGTTCTGCTCAGTTTTAAAACTAAAGCCGCCTCGTTAAATAAAATAAACTGTATAACACTTTTATTTAACAAGTTCAATACAGAACCCAGTGCCCTCCCACGCAACCCCCCCCCTCAAAAAAAAAAAAATAACAGGTCCAAACATTTATTATTAGGAACAGGACCGAATATTTAACAACTCAAAATTCATAATATGGCCCCTTTTGGAAAAAAATAAAACAAACAAAAAAAAACTAACAATACATTAACACCCAGCCCACTTCTTCAAACATCCTTCAGTCCATAATGGCACAACTCACGCATATGTACACACACACACACTCAATACTGGAAGCGTGAGTTAAATCAGTGTATTCAGTCTGTGCGTGTGGCGATGGAGGAGGTGGAGGTGGGTTTGAGAGATGCGTGACGGACTACTTGGGTGTGGTCAGGAGGGTTGATGGAAACCAGAGTGAGGGAGAGAGAGATATGGGGTCAGACAGGGTGCACTGCAGTCATACACACATTTGTGCACGCACACACACACCTGTAGTGGTTCCAAGGAAGCGTTTTTGTTTTTGATCTGGAAGACAAAACTATCTCACACAAACACACAGGGACAAAATATACATAGCAGCATGTGGAGCTTGAGGGGCTCTCGGGGAAGAAAACAAAAACCAAAAACATTTCCAGACATCCCCCAAGAGAGAGCGACCCGCTGGGAGATTCATCAGTTCTGGGACGTGGTAGCAGTCGTGTCTTGTTGTTTCATCTTCTTCTTCTGCGTTTAACTCCACACCTCTTCCCCGCCCTCCATCCCCTCTTATTCCGTCACTCCGCCGACCGACAAACAGAAACCAACATTGTCCTCTTGTGGTTAGTCTCCCGCCATCGGCGGATATTTCTCCATTTTGCACTCAGTCCATCCGTCCGTCCGTCCGCACTTACTCCCCCCGTCAACGTCATTAACCCCTTCAGCGGATCACCGCTCGGGCTCCGCCTCCAGGGCCAGGGCACGCTTGCGCTCGCGACACTGCTTCTTGTGGGCAGGCCAGTCCCGCTGCTGGCACTGGGAGCCACAGTACCTCGCCACCTGGCAGCGCCCGCAGATGTTGAACTCACGCAGCTGGGGAGAGAGGGAGACACAGGACAGACCGATAGTTAGAGATGTGTGAGAGAGAGGGACAGAGAGAGAGGGAGACGCAGGACAGACCGATAGTTAGAGATGTGTGAGAGAGAGGGACAGAGAGAGAGACGCAGGACAGACCGATAGTTAGAGATGTGTGAGAGAGAGGGAGAAGCAGGACAGACCGATAGTTAGAGATGTGTGAGAGAGAGAGGGACAGAGAGAGAGAGGGAGACGCAGGACAGACCAATAGTTAGAGATGTGTGCGAGAGAGAGGGAGACGCAGGACAGACCGATAGTTAGAGATGTGTGAGAGAGAGAGGGACATAGAGAGCGAGGGAGACGCAGGACAGACCAATAGTTAGAGATGTGAGAGCAAGAGAGGGACAGAGAGAGAGGGAGACGCAGGACAGACCAATAGTTAGAGATGTGAGAGCGAGAGCGAGCGAGCGAGAGAGAGGGAGACGCAGGACAGACCGATAGTTAGAGATGTGAGAGAGAGAGAGGAGGGAGGGAGACGCAGGACAGACCGATAGTTAGAGATGTGTGAGAGAGAGGGGACAGAGAGAGAGGTGGAGACGCAGGACAGACCGATAGTTAGAGATGTGAGTGAGAGAGAGGGAGGGAGACGCAGGACAGACCGATAGTTAGAGATGTGAGAGAGGGACAGAGAGAGAGAGGGAGACGCAGGACAGACCGATAGTTAGAGATGTGAGAGAGAGAGGGACAGAGAGAGAGAGGGAGATGCAGGACAGACCGATAGTTAGAGATGTGTGAGAGAGAGGGACAGAGAGAGAGAGGGAGACGCAGGACAGACCGATAGTTAGAGATGTGTGAGAGAGAGAGGGACAGAGAGAGGGGGAGACGCAGGACAGACCGATAGTTAGAGATGTGTGAGAGAGAGGGAGACGCAGGACAGACCGATAGTTAGAGATGTGAGAGAGAGAGGGAGAGAGAGAGGGAGACGCAGGACAGACCGATAGTTAGAGATGTCAGTGAGAGAGAGGGACAGAGAGAGAGGGAGACGCAGGACAGACCGATAGTTAGAGATGTGAGAGAGAGAGAGGGAGACGCAGGACAGACCGATAGTTAGAGATGTCAGTGAGAGAGAGGGACAGAGAGAGAGGGAGACGCAGGACAGACCGATAGTTAGAGATGTGAGAGAGAGAGGGAGAGAGAGAGAGGGAGACGCAGGACAGACCGATAGTTAGAGATGTGAGAGAGAGAGGGAGAGAGAGAGAGGGAGACGCAGGACAGACCGATAGTTAGAGATGTGAGTGAGAGAGGGAGAGAGAGAGAGAGGGAGACGCAGGACAGACCGATAGTTCGAGATGTGAGAAAGAGAGAGAGACAGAGAGAGAGGAGGGGGACAGAGAGAGAGAGGGAGGGGACAGAGTGAGGGGCAGAGGAAAGAGAGACAGAGAGCCAAAGAAATAAATAGGAAGTACTTTAGCAATGATACGTGGCTAATGCGAACACATGTCTAGCTATACATCTATATCCATTAGGATATCGGGGGGGGGGGGGGGGGTGTCACGATTTAATGAAATATCATTCCCCCTGTCTGTCTGTCTCTCTGTGCGTCTGTGCCTGTCTCTCTGTGCGTCTGTCTCTCTGTGCGTGAAGTGTCAACGTAGTCTAAAATTTAAAAAAAATAATAAGACTCGTACCCTCCTCTCGATCAGTGAGCAGGGTGGATAGTGACACTCGTAGTAGGTGCAGGAGCACTCCTCCTCCTCCACCAGCTCCCCGTTGGCGTTGTAGTAGCGCGTACGGCTGAGCTCCAGGTACTGCTCCTCCACGGGGTCCGCCGGCACCTGCTGGATGGCCAGCCAGTACAGAGACGCCTCCCTGGAGGAGGACCACCAAGAGACTCGGTTGAGAAAGACGTCAACCGGGCATCCGAGATGCACCAGTCACACAATATTATAACAATTGATTTGATCTAATGGAAGGACAAATAACCAACTACATATACCGATACTTTGACTTGTTGTTTTTTTGCCAGCGTTTTTGCCAGGACCACCAAGTAGTAAAGACGTACGATTGTCCCATATATTTATATTCCAAGAGATAATTACTAAATTAAGTAGTCTAACTATTTGCCATATCAATGTCACCATTTATGATGATTTACACATTTAATCCAAAATGCAGGAGCTGCAATGTCTTGATAACATGTGGGTGACTTTGGCCCGTGTGAGCACCTCTGCTTGCTGGAGATCTCCTCCGGCTTGGGGCTCCATCCCACGGGCACCAGAAGCAGGTTGTCGAGGCGGTTGTCCACGGTGACAGAGTTGATGTGGACCACTTGGAAGCTGGGGGCGATGCCTCCCCGGTGCTTCTCCCTGTGGAACATAGACCGGATCAGACGCTTCGTAGGGAGCCACGCCACAGGGACGGACCGCTACGCCATGTCACGGTTTGATGACGATTGATGCATTTATATTGTTTATCATTTTCTGACAACAATGGAGATTTGGATTCTGCAGCCTGAACAATGTGGTGCAGGACACATTTTTGCTAAATATTATCTATATTAGCCATCAATTAATTAACTCTTCTCTCTGACAGTGATTTAGTCACATCTGTAGCCCAGAAACAGCTCAGATTCATTATCCTCCGTGCTTAAGACTTGGGGAAGGGTCCAATAAGGCCACACATGAGTCACAGAACACATTGGATGGTGGAATGTTGCCTAATGGATCCTAAAGGTTAAGTACAGTGAGGAGTACGCTGCATCACAAACCCATCAACCCCTCTGTTCCAGAGATACGGTTTCAGAACACACACGAGTATATTATTAATCATATGTACAACCCAGTTAGAACACTATTATAACATTAATCATATATATAATCCAGTGAGTACATTATACATTAATCATATGTATAACCCAGTTAATGTTATTAACCAGAGCACCTCGACAACCAATAGGAGGGCTCACTAACCAGAGCACCTCGACCACCAATAGGAGAGGTAAATAGATGGTAAACAATCAAAATGGATTGCCTTTTCTATAGTGTTTTTATCCTGAGCGCTTTACAAGTCACATTTCACCCATTCACTCAGAGTGAGCCGTGCAGGGAGACAGCCAGCCCGTCGGGAGGGGTTGGGGGTTAGGGGTTAGGGGGGCCCAGAGAGCGACCAGCCGCTCTCTGGGCGGCAGAAGAGGTCGGAGAGGTCACTCACCAGAGCAGCTCGTGCAGCGGCCTCCCGGCCCAGCGGCCTTTACCGATGTCGAAAGCGTAGGCAAAGATCTTGGCTCCGTTGCCGTCGGCGTCGACTTCCATGCGTGCCTAGAGCGAAACATCATCATGGATAAAGACAGGTTAGTGACGGACAACAGAGATCTACTTTTAATTAACTTCTAATGATATTAAGGTTACCGAGGTGTTCAAGGTATTATTAAGGTTATCAAGGTATTATTAAGAGTCATCAAAGTGTTATCGAACACCATGTAGCTCTAATGATGTTATTAAGTGTTATCAAGGTGTTCTTAAACATCATGTAATGGATGCTTTTATATAGCGCTTTTATCCAAAGCGCTTTACAAGTCATGCCTCACATCCACACACACACACATTCATCCACCGACGGTGGAGGCAGCCATCAAGGAGACAGCCAGCTCGTCAGGAGCAGTTAGGGTTAGGGGGTCATGCTCAAGGACACAGACTTTTTGCTTGGAGGAGCCGGGGGATCGAACCAGCAACCTTCCAGTTGAGCTATACTGCCGCCATCATGTACATCTAATGAGGTTACTTAGGCTATCAAGGCGTAATAAAACATCATGTACTTCTAATGATGTCGTTATGGGTAATCAAGGTGTTACTATGGTTATCATGGCGGTATTAAACATCATGTACTTCTAATGAGGTTACTTAGTATATCAGGGTGTCATTAAACATGTACTTCTAATGACGATGTTAAGGGTTATCAAGGTGTTACTAAGGGTTATAAATGTAGTAGGAATCAGAAACGGATGTTAAATGAAATCCACAGCAATCAAACTTTAATTTGATTCATTTTCTTCACACCGATTGAATGGGCGTCTATTTTCCGTCCCGGCAACGCGGCCCGGAAACTTCCGTGGCCGAGCCAGGTCACTAAAGATCCGGTAATGGGGGTCTGTTGAAAGTGTTTTGGACTTCAGGGACCGAGTTAATTACTTTGAGATGTATATTAACATTTGTTTTACATTTTCCTGACGAGAGTGGCCGGGTGTGTAGTGGATACATACACTGTTATTTAACGGGGAGGGTCGTGAGATGATTTCAGAATTGTCTTGATGTGACTGACCCATGAGGTTTTTATTAAAAAAAAAAAAAATAAGTATTATAATTTGTATTATTATTATTATTAATAACATGTGCATAGATATTTGTATTATGTAAGTCTGTTTAATATGTACGGGTGACAAATAAAGGAATTCTGATTCCGACAGATTCACGACAGTATCATTTGCAGCTGAAATAAAGCCACACACACACAACGATGGTGAAGATCTGTGCACACGTTGTTTTTAATGTTCCAGTCCCTCCGGTGATAGTGGGGGGGGGGGGGTCGCCAGTCTCTAGCACTGTTCTTTTGGGGGTCGCAGGCTGAAGTTTGGGAACCCCTGGTATAGAGGACTAGGGACATGTAAAAAAAACCTATTGTAGCTACAATTGACATGTCTGCCCGTTATATTTTCCCCACCTCAATCCCCTTGTTTCAGGTGTGTTGCAGTAGAACAGATCCCCTCCCCGTTTACCTCAAAGGCGTAGTTCTCCACCAGAGGTATGTCCTGTTCATCAATCAGTGTGTATTTGGTCTGGAAAACAGAACACAGCAACAGGTTAACGACAACCAAACATCAGGTAAAAATAATAATAAAAAGGGTGAAAGCACGGACTGCACACATGTGAAACCCAATGCCCCCCTGCCTGCGTCCGACCCCCCCCCCCCCCTCCAGGCCCTGAGCCAACCTTCAATCCAGCACATAGTTGGACCTTAACGGAGACTTTCCACTGAACACATGTGCTACAGGAACCAGGAGGTAACTGGAGGGAGAGGAAGATGGATCATATTCCTGGAAAAAAAACCAACTAGGACTTCTACTACCAGTGTACCGTTCAAGCTATTTTGAGGCTGCTGACATATACACGGTTTTGACCCAAAAGAACGACGTGTTTCTAAAAGTTTCAATGTCCACAGGACTCCCGTTAAGGAACACCAGGAGGTAACTGGTGAATACACATTTGTCAATTCATACGTTGGTTTTGTTTGGCCCAACAATGACACTTACTAACTATGGTGCTAACTTCTGGCTCACTAGGTCAGTCTTGTTAAGGAAGCAGGTGTACTTATTGCAAATATTTTTGACGTAATGCCTTATGGGGGACAAAGGACGGCATGTTCTTCACAATAACATCACAGAAGAACACACTCAGAGCGGTCAGTCCTCGGCAGGATGACATTTTAACCTTAACAAAATAGGTACGGAGTTCGGTGCAAGTACAAATGCTCCCGTTTGCCTAAAGCAGGCATGCCAATACTGGTTATGCTCTATTACATAAAGATGTCAAACCATTGCATCGAGGAACGGTTCAGAGATGTGTGCAATGGAATAAGACATGTGCATGTACCAGCATGTGGCACAGGGCAGGTAGTCAACACACGGACAGCCACAACAGGAGCAGCCAGGCAAGGCTGTAACGCGTGTGGACAGTCATTGTGTTACACGACCACTTGTGCACCGAACGCAGCGACGTGGACGCATGTGGAGACTATGTTGTGCAACGTGCCCGTACAAATCACGTGTCTACAAGCTATGCTTTTGTTATGCTTTTGTTATGCTTTTGTTACGACTCACAAAAGACCCCAGAGAGACAGAGAGAGGACTGAGACAGACAGACATGGAGAGAGACAGACAACAAGAGAGACAGAGAGAGGACTGAGACAGACAGACATGGAGAGAGACAGACAACAAGAGAGACAGAGAGAGGACTGAGACAGACAGACCTGGAGAGAGACAGACAACAAGAGAGACAGAGAGAGGACTGAGACAGACAGACATGGAGAGAGACAGACATGGAGAGAGACAGAGAGAGGACTGAGACAGACAGACATGGAGAGAGACAGACAACAAGAGAGACAGAGAGAGGACTGAGACAGACAGACATGGAGAGAGACAGACAACGAGAGACAGAGAGACTGAGACAGACAGACATGGAGAGAGACAGACAACAAGAGAGACAGGCAACAAGAGAGACAGAGGGAGGACTGAGACAGACAGACATGGAGAGAGACAGACACAAGAGCGAGAGAGAGAGACAGAGGACCGCACAAGCACATCCATGAGGCCATGGCGTCAACTTTAAAAGGACAGCCGTCCAACCCAACGCCATCAGACAGAGCTCCACCACCCAACACACCGACGTGTGGAGTGGCGTTGGTGGTCCACCCCGCTCAGCCCGCTACATGAAGGACGACCGAGAGGAAACCAGTCGGATCCCCATTATCATCATCATCATCGCCATGTCTTACTAAATACAACGTGTTGTTTGACGGGTTAACGGTGGCCTGCTAACGTTAACGTGCTGCTACGCGGCTAGCCGCCGTTAGCTTGCCTGTTGGTCGGGGAGCTCATCTAACGTCGCGTTCGTTAATAGCATTAATCAGTGTTATTGTTGTTAAACGCCATCCATCTCCTACACGTCTCTGTTCTTAGGACGGGTGTGACGGGGGTTCGGGTGCCAGCCGCGGGCGGGCCCTCCTCCTCCTCCACCTCCTCCGTCCCTCCCTGTCGCACATGGCCGCCCCCCCCGGGTCCCAGCTCACCTTCCCGGCCACACGGCCCAGCCGCACGATGCCCAGCTTGAAGTCCGACATCGGGAGAGAGGAGGGGGACCAGGAGTTCGCTCAGCTCGACCCTCGTCAGGGCGACCCCCTCAGCCGGTATCAACGCTGAAGAGAGCGGCGGCGGGTCGGTCGGTTCGGGGTTCGGTTCTTCTTCCTCCGGTTCCGCTCCGCTGGCGTGAGTGAAAAGCCGAACACGGTTTGGTGTCGGTTGGTGGGTGGGCGGGACTAACTGGGCCGAAAGGAAATCCGCCCAGCCAATCACACCGCGCCATGAAAAGTCCCTTGCCCAACGGGAAACGGTGTTGCATATTTGCACTGTGACGTCGACCCCCGTCGACCAATGGAACACGTGTATGGATCGTTGAAGACCCGCCCGTTTTCAACAACAAAAAAAGCGGTCACATGCTCATGACGGCTTCCTGTCAACGTCAACAGCCGTCAATGCTTTTGGCGCTAAATGATCGAGTGGCAGTTGAGCGGCTGATGTTGGGCGTGACGGCTGTATTATACCTCATATAATATTAGATTTAATATCTGTATTGAAAAAAGAAAAAGAAAAAGAAAAAAAGGATTTTAATTTAAATACTTTATTAAAAAAAAACATGACATGATACTAACACATTACAAGATACAAGATATTTTATTGGCCAATCTCCAAAACAAAACAAAAAAAAAATTGTTTACAAAAATCTTTAAAAGCATTTAATGCTGCACTGTATTCATGATACCGCTGCACTACTGGCATAGTGCAGCGGTATCATGAATACAGTGCAGTAACTGATGAATCCAGAAATTCCAGCAAAGTATGATAGTGTAATGTTAATGACATGTTATGATAGTGGCAGCACTCCTAGCAGTTCAGTAGGTCACTGCCTGTGGATAAAAACTATCCTTAAACCTGGTAGTACTTGCTGTACGGATGCTGCGCAACCGGCGACCAGATGGTAGGGGGGAGAAGAGAGGGTGCCCAGGGTGGTTGCAGTCCTTTATGATGGAGATGGCCTTATTCTGACATCTGGTGCTACAGATCTCCTCAATGCATGGAAGTGCACACCCGATGATCTTCTCTGCCGTCCTCACGACCCTCAGGATGTCTTTCCTGTCCTGTTCAGTGGAGTTGCCGTACCACACGGTGACGCCACTCGCCAGGACGCTCTCTGCGGTGCCACGGTAGAAGTTCCCTAGCCACCTCTGGCCTATTCCACTTTTTCTGAGGCACCGCAGAGCATAGAGGCGCTGGTGTGCCTTCTTCAGCATGACCTCCGTGTTGCGGGTCCACGCCAGGTCATCGGAAATCCGTAGCCCAAGGAAACAGAAGCAGCTGACTCCACCGGTGTCCCGTCCAGGCTGATGGTTGAGTGTGTGCCCCGGTGGCTCCTGAAGTCCACGATGAGCTTCTTAGTCTTGCTGACATTCAGTGCGAGGCTGTTGTCCTCACACCATTGCGTCAGTTGGACTACCTCATCTCTGTACTCCGTTTCATCGCCGTTGACTGTGGTGTCGTCTGCAAATTTGATAATCCGATTATTGCTGTGCGTGGCAGTACAGTCATGTGTGTACAGCGAGTACAGCCGGGGACTGAGGCAGCAGCCTTGGGGTGCTCCGGTGTTGAGGACCAGAGTGGATGAGATGTTGGTCCCAATCTTCACCACTTGAGGCCTGCCCGTCAGGAAGTCCATAATCCAGTTACAGATGGGGGCGCCCAGACCTAGGTCCCTCAGTTTCAGGACCAGCTTGGAGGGAACCATGGTGTAGAACGTTGAGCTGTAGTCAATGAACAGCAGTCTGATGTAGGTGTCCCTCCTGTCTAGGTGCTGCAGGGCCGTGTGTAGTGCCAGGGAAATGGCGTCGTCTACAGACCTGTTTGGTCTGTATGCAAACTGAGTGTGTCTAGGGACTCAGGGATGGACAAGTTGATATTCAACATGACAAGTTTCTCCAGGCACTTCATGGCTATGGGTGTTAAAGCTACTGGACGATAATCATTGAGGCCTGTTACCTTGGTCTTTTTGGGTAACGGCACAATGGTTGTCTCCTTGAAGCATGCTGGGACGACAGACTGTTGCAGTGATGCGTTGTAGATGTCGGTGAACACAGGAGCCAGCTGGTCGGCGCAGGTCTGTGATTCCAATTTGTTTTTGTAATCCAATTTACCCTTCTTGATGGCTTTTCTGAGTTCATATTTAGCATTCTTGTAGTGGAGTCACCTGTTGTGAAAGCGGTACTCCGTTCCTTAAGTTTGTTCCGTATGTCAGCATTGATCCATGGTTTGTGGTTCGGGAATGAGCAAACAGACCTGGTCGGGATGCATTCTTCCTCTAGCCCAGTGGTCCCCAAACTAAGGCCCGCGGGCCGAATACGGCCCGCCTCCACATTTGGCCCGGCCCCCTGAACAATACCAGAGACGCATTATGATTTTTTTAAAATTTTAAATATTTTTAAATTTTAAATTTCTTTAATTGTTTATGTTCATCAGTTCACACTGATGAACATACATAGGTAAGATCACTTTTCTGACTTTTCTGAGTATAAACAAATTTAATCATAATAAAATCTACTGGGATAAAATCCATCTCCACAACCATACTGGTAGTGAAATGTATTGTGCTGTGTAGGTGCTGTATCACTTAGTTCGGTTTCTCAGCCTGCTTGCTTTGTGGTTTTCACAGGGAAGTTGATGAGAGAGAGCTGCAAACAGCGGTGTCTACAAGCCTACTGGAACCTACAAAAGGATTATAAGGAAGGAACACAAGAACTTTGAGAGACTGCTCATATGAGTCATTTGAGTAAGAGATTCTGCTCTGACAACTAAGCTAAACTTTTACCTGTTAAGATTGTGCACGGCACAACAGAAAGTTAATGTTCAGTGGACTTTTTGTTCTGTGAAGAACCCAGAGAGGGTTATTTGGTTATTATTTATTTCACAAATAGTGTTATTTATTTCCTGACTTTTTGTTCTGTGAAGATCCCGGAAAGGGTTATTAATATTTGGTTATGTGTGGCTTTCTGGAAAACAATAAATGTTTACGTTTAGGCACCCCTGCGATCGTCACACTTTTTCTGTTACAAACTGACCCCGGCCCCCATCAGAGAAGGGAAAGGTTATGTGGCCCTCACAGGAAAAGGTTTGGGGACCCCTGCTCTAGCCTATTCATTTATGCTGTGACATGATCTGCATACACATCAAGGTCAGTGGTCTTGAATACACTCCAGTCAGTGATTTCTAGCCCCCCCTGCAGGTGTAGTACGGCATCGTCTGGCCAGCGACGCACGTTCTGTGGGCGTGGACTTCAACTCCTACTACTACTTCAACTTAGTAGTAGTAGTAGTTGAAGTAGTATTTATTTAAATCATTATTTAAAAATATATACACTACACCGCAACCTATTATTATTTATATTATTTATTATACATCTTTATTTAAAAAACATTACAACCATATTAGCATAAACACAAGTAAATGACATTGTTTTATTTAGATTTCATGATCAGATTCCATGAAGTACTGCCGTCATTATGTAGTTGTCCACGAGGTGGCAGCACCTGTCGACAACCTCAGTAGACCGAGGCCCCCAACTCCCACTCCAAACCACGGGCCTCCTCCCTGGGCCCCTGTGAGACTGGATGTTCTGATTTGTGTGTACACTATTTCTACATCCACAGCATGTATCGCGTCTTGACAACTACATCTACTGCATTGTATGCCGCATGGGTCAAGTTGGCACCTTCTCATTTATGTATTTACTACATCACATATCATTTATCCAACGGTTCCATGTTGCAATCTACTTCCTATCTCTTTCTGCGAAGGCTGAAAGAACTTTATCACAAAAGGTGCATAGTATCACAGCGCTGTAGAAGGTACAGCATTACAGGCCAATGATGTTACATAATAATAATAATTAGGTCAGAACAACGTACAAGATAACTTAATTTGAAGAGTATCGCTTTGTTGTCCATAGGTCAGCAAACAACATATTTCACATATTACATTACATAACCGTCATTTAGCAGACACTTTTGTCTAAAGCGACTTACAATAAGGTCATTCAACACAACAGATGCAGAGACAAACAGAGACGGCGGAAAAGATCATCGGGTGTGCACTTCCATGCATTGAGGAGATCTGTAGGACCAGTTGTCGGAAGAAGGCCATGTCCATCATAAAGGACTGAAACCACCCTGGGCACCATCTCTGCTCCACCCTACCGTCTGGTCGTACTACCATGGTAGTACGACTTCATACGACTTAAACCTGCAGGTTTAAGGATAGTTTTTATCCACAGGCAGTGACCTACTGAGCTGCTAGGAGTGCTGCCACTATCATAACATGTCATTAACATTACACTATCATAACATTGTCATCCATATTACATTACACTGTCATACTTTTTGCTGGACTTTTTGGACTCATTACAGTTACTGCACTGTTCTGCAATGTACTGCACTGTACTCATGATGCTGCGGCACTACTGGCACTTTCAAATGATTTTATCAGTCACTTTATTGTTCTTTTGATGGTTATTTTTTATTGTGTACAGTATTGTATAGTATAAGTATAGTACACAGTATAGCATCTAGTGTTAAATTGTAGGTAATCCATACTGTGGGAGGGACTGGGGATTAAGCATTCCATTGTGCGTGTTGCATATGGCAAATACAAATCTTGAATCTTGACAAATGTATTTGTAATAGCTGCAGTGGAGAAATTCTTGCGCAAGCATTTAACACAAGGCAGGAGAGTACTGATGTCCGGATGAAGCAACGTAATCACAGCCAGGGTGTAGTAACAGAGTGTCTCAACGCGCCCCCCTCCCTCTCTGAGGACACCACCCCTCCCTGTCCAAACACCACCCATGAACATGGGTGCTTCCCTCCAAACTGGAGTGTGTTTCTGTGTATAAAGTGGGTATAATATTCAGGGAAAACTGGCCTCCAAATTCATGTATTCATTCATGTATTGCATGACCATATTGTTTTAGTCACCTCACAAAGACTGACAAATACACATCTTCACACATTTTTGAGTATTTTAAACTCCCTACTACTGTGCCTTCACCTGAAATCAAAACATGACATTTATCAAAGGGTGGGCCCCTGCGTTCTCCTCTTCGTGGTTCGTCCCAAAGGTCAGTGGGTTGGTCAGGGTTGTCTTAAAGGGGAACTTCCCCTTTGTATAATTTCAATGTGGGTAGTGTGTATGCAAATTCAATTAATGTTTACCTAACGTCCTCCATGTTGCCTTCACCCAGGTCTCCTTGTTACTTTTGTCCACCGGGTTGCCGGTGAAAGATTCATCTCTTATCCAAACTATTGGTGTAACTAATAGCTGCAGCTACAGTATACAGCTTGACATCTCAACTGCTTACCACCCCCTTTTTGTCGGTCTAAATGACACGTCTAAATAAATATATATATGATATATATTCTAACTCCTACCTATACTGACTTGAATACCTTACTAGTACCTGTGAGGACCACATTAATGATAGTGGTATGATTGGGAATGTTACACCTTGTTGTTTGTGTGTATATTCTTATTAGATTCGATTCGATTTGATTCAAATGTATTGTCATTGCACAAATGTTATACATCCACAATGCTTCCATCTTTTCGATTATAATTAATAATAAACATATAAGGTATGTTTAAGGTAGTTTAGAATGAATGGCCTTTTGTGTATTAAAGGCTGCTAAGTCTATATATATATCTATATATTGATCTATCTATCTATCTATCTATCTATCTATCTATCTATATCAATAAATAAATCTATATTTATATCCATATCTATCTATATATATATATAATCAACACAGTTGCCCATGTGGTGATAACATCATGGAGGTGTCTTTTTGAATGATGTTACAGTCCACCCCGAGGTAACTCCAGGTGTACCTCAACCTGCTGGACTCTGTGGCTCCTCTATGTGGCTCCTCTATGTGGCTCCAAGCTACAGAAAATCAAGACACAAAACAGATCTGTAGTGATTTAATTTTTTTAATTTCATTTAATTTCAAGTAAATGTCTTGTGGTTAGTTCCTCTCTCTGTGTGTCTGTCTATTTATCTGTATATCTATATATCTGTCTATCTGTCTATCTGTCTATCTGTCTATCTATCAAACTATCTAACTAATTATATATCTATAAGTGTGTCTGTCTTTCTGTGTGGCAAACACATTTTAGAAAAAAAATCCATTCATTATATTCATTAAATTAGATTCGATCACATTTATTGTCAATGTATTGACTCAAAGCCTTGGTATTACATATTGTACAATACCTTCTGAGAAAGTGTAGTATACTTGTATAAGTGTAGTATAAGTGTAGTATACTTGTATAAGTGTAGTATACTTGTATAAGTGCAGTATACTTGTATAAGTGTAGTATACTTGTATAAGTGTAGTATAAGTGTAGTATAATTGTATAAGTGTAGTATAAGGATTAATGGATGAACTCAAGAGTGAAGTGAATACAAAGTGGTTTCACACACACACACACACACACACACACACACACACACACACACACACACACACACACACACACACACACACACACACACACACACACACACACACACACACACACACACACACACACACACACACACACACACACACACACACGGGTATCGAACACACCGGTATCTCCTTTCGTTTCGTTTCTCCTCTGAGAGAGAGAGAGAGAGAGAGAGAGAGAGAGAGAGAGAGAGAGAGAGAGAGAGAGAGAGAGAGAGAGAGAGAGAGAGAGAGAGAGAGAGAGAGAGAGAGAGAGAGAGAGAGAGAGAGAGAGAGAGAGAGAGAGAGAGAGAGAGAGAGAGAGAGAGAGAGAGCCTTACTTCCGTGTCCCTGTACGTCAGCCCTGCCGGTGGCACTAGTGTACACTACACCTGTGTCGACTACACCTGTGCAGTACTGCTGCCTGCTACACCTGTGTTACCGGATCCCAGGGCGCAGTCTCGAGTAACACACCTGCTGGGTCTATCCTCCGGAGAGGCACCTTCCTTCAGCCTTCCTTCATAGGACCGGACACCATGGGCACCAAACCAGAAGCCCTCAGCTCCATCGCCAGTGTGTCCGCGGCCCTCGACAGCCGGGACCACCACGGAGGTCCGAGGAAACCCCCGAACATGGAGTTCGCCCGGACATCACTTTTCCCCACGTCGTCGTCGTCGTCGTCGTCGACGCTCAACAATAACAACAATAACGCACCGACGACGCACGGAGGGGGGACTTCGCCTTCCCCTCCGCCGTCCGCCGCCGCCTCCGACACCGACCCCGAGTCCGGGGTGTCCCCGGGTGAGGGCGGGCGGTGCCCGGACCACGGGTCGGACATGGACTGGTTCTGCATCTCCGAGCAGAAGATGATCTGCTCCCACTGCGCCGCCGTGGGCTCCTGCCTCGGCCACTCGGTCACCCGGCTGGCCACCCGGGTGACCGCCGTCAGGGTGAGGAGCCTGAAGTTACCTTATCATACATAAATAGACGATATATATTATTATATCATATATCTATCCTGTGGTGACTGGGTTAGACTTTGTTGTATGCTTTTGTTTAGACTTTGTGTAAGACAAGACTTGCTGTTGGACTTTTGTCCAAGGCTCTATATTGGTTAGCCGTTGGCATATGTTATATATATATAACAACCTCTATATGTTAATGTAAATAAAATAAGACACAAGATAAGCCAAAAACGCCATTCAAACTCGCATGGTGGATGACTCGGGGACGTAGAGATTGGTTATTGTGTATAGCAGTAGCCTCCGGTGACGCGCAGTGAGTGAAGCGTTCCAGTGGAACCTGTTCCCTGGTTCTCACCCCACACCTGGTTCTCATCCCACACCTGGTTCTCATCCCACAGAACCAGCTGGTCGACGTGTGTGAGAAGATCCAGCTGCAGGCGCTGCGGATCGAGCGCTTCGTCAGCCATACGCTGGCCGCCAAGGAACGAGCTCTGCAGGTAAGAGCTGTCGCCACACTCCTCCTCCTCCTCCTCCTCCTCATCCTCTTCCTTCTCCTCCTCTTCCTCTTCCTCTTCCTCTTCCTCTTCCTCTTCCTCCTACTCCTCCTCTTCCTCTTCCTCCTCCTCCTACTCCTCCTCTTCCTCCTCCTCCTACTCCTCCACTTCCTCCTCCTCCTCCTCCTGTATACCGTGACGACGATTCACGACAATCAGGTCCTGCTTGTTTTCCTTGAAGGCGCTGCCTGGTTTTCTAGGTGTACGTTTTGTCCACCTGCTTATTGATAGTTATGATGATGACTCCCGTCACCTGGAATTCATCTTCAGAAAGTACACTTGTAAGTACAATGAGAGTACAATGTAAATGTAAATGTACACATCTTAACTTGACAAACTAAAACAGTTCAGATTGCTTTACTGACTAAATGACTAAATGACTAAAAGAGAGAAAGCATCTGACGCAATCCAGACTGAAGCTGTATTGTTCCCCTATAGACAAGGGCATTGTTATTAGCCATCCATGCGCTCTATAGCAAGAAGGACAACATTGCTATTATGCACCCATGCGCTATAAACAGTAAGAGAGTCCCTCTGGTGGACAGGTGAGGGAACAACACCTGAAGACGAGGGGAAACACTGGCAGTGTCCTTGAGAGACAAAGACTCAACTAGACTACGACACGACCCCGGAGGGTCGGTCAGCAAAATAATGAAATGTAAATCATTTAATAATGGATTGAGCTTCTCCTTCTTGGCAGAGCATTGATTTACATTACGTTATATAACATTTAGTCATTTAGCAGACGCGTGTCCAAAGGTCATTCAACATACAGGAGGCAAGAGAACGACTAGTCAGCAGAAGTCAACAGGGCATGTCCTTCATAACAACAACAAGCCTCCAAGAGCAGAACCAGAGCTCAGGTAACAGAACAATAAGTGTGATTTGACACAGTACATCAAACAGGGTCTACCATGACAGTGTAGTACAGATACAGATAGTGCAGATAGTGAAGCTAATCAACAAACACAGATAAGAAGCTGAAGCTTAATAAACAAGCGCTGGCAAACAAGACCGAGCTAACAAGACACCAGCGCTGATGAGGGGAAACTTCATTAGCACCGCCCTAGGCTCTCTCTCCCTCTCTCCCTCTCTCTCTCTCTCTCTCTCTCTCTCTCTCTCTTCTCTCTCTCTCTCTCTTTCTCTCTCTCTCTCTCTCTCTCTCTCTCTCTCTCTCTCTCCTCTCTCTCTCGTCTCTCTCTCTCTCTCTCTCCTCTCTCTCTCTCTCTCCTCTCTCTCTCTCTCTCTCTCTCTCTCTCTCTCTCTCCCCATCTTTCCTCTCTCTCTGTCCCTCACTCTACCTCTCTCTCTCTCTCTCTCTCTCTCTCTCTCTCTCTCTCTCTCTCTCTCTCTCTCTCTCTCTCTCTCTCTCTCTCTCTCTCTCTCTCTCTCTCTCTCTCTCTCTCTCTCTCTCTGTCTCTCTCTCTGTCTCTCCCCCCTCTCTCTCCCCATCTTTCCTCTCTCTCTGTCCCTCACTCTACCCCTCTCTCTCTCTCTCTCTCTCTCCTCTCTCTCTCTCTCTCTCTCTCTCTCTCTCTCTCTCTCTCTCTCTCTCTCCTCTCTCTCTCTCTCTCTCTCTCTCTCTCTCTCTCTCTCTCTCTCCCTCTCTCCCCGTCTCTCATCTCTCTCCCCCCCTCCCTCTCTATATCTATGCCTCTTCCCCTCTCTCTACCCATTTCTTTCTGTCCCTCCCTCCCCTCCTTTCTCTGTCCCTCCTCCCTCTCCCTTCCCCCCTCTCTCTGTCTCTCTCTCCCTCCCTCTTTTCTCCCCATCCCTCTCTCTCTCTATATCTCTCCCTCTCTCTCCCCATCTTTCCTCTCTCTCTCTCCCCATCCCTCTCTCTCTCTATGTCTCTCCCTCTCTCTCTCCATCTCTTCCTCCCTCCCTCCCTCCCTCCCTCCCTCCCTCCCTCCCTCCCCTCCCTCCCTCCCTCTCTCTCTCTCCCCTCCTCTCTCTGTCACTCTCCCCCTCCCTTCCTCCCTCCCTCCCTCTCCCTTCCTCTCTCTGTCTCTCTCCTTCCCTCTTTTCTCTCCTCCCTCCCTCTCTCCTCCCCCCCCCCCCCCTTCCATCTCTTCACCCCCCCTCACCTCTCTCTCTCCCCCCCCCCCCCCCCCCCCCCACCATCTCTCCCTCCCCCCCAGGTGGAGGCGAGCAGGGCCCGGGAGCACGTGCTGGCCCAGGTGAGCAGGGTGCGCGAGGCCCTGGAGGAGGAGGAGCAGCGGCTCCTGGAGGAGGTTCAGCGGGAGGAGGAGCGGGTGGAGGAGTGTCTCCTCACCCAGCGGTCCCACTGGGGCCAGGCGCTGAGCGGCCTGACGCAGACACGCACACGCCTGGTGCACACACTCACCCACACGGCCGACACACAGCTGGCCGTGAGTCTAATGATGATAATGATAATAATAATAATAATGATAACAATACCTTTATTTTATACAAGAAACGCAAAGACCTTACATTGTATTTATTATATATAGTACTTGTATACTTACCTGTATATATATCTACCTATTATTATGCACATATCTCACACATACCGTATAACTGTTTTTATACCTAGTAGACTGTCTTTCAGCAACTGTACATTATATATTTCCATGCACTTTACTGCAACATTTGCACTCGCTGTACTGTACTTGTGCTGTGAAATGACAATCAATATGAATCGAATCTAATTGATTACATTATTAATGAATAACCCTAACCCTATCATGGATATAGAAATACATTTTAAGTTAAAAACATAAAACACAACACTATTGACTAATATATATGAATGGTTAACACTCATGTGTTGTAGTCGTCTCGACACACAATGAAATATAGATTTGCTGTGTGACAGTGTTTGACAGTGTGCTTTCATGCTGTTTATGGTTTTATATGAATGCTGGTTTGTTGATCAACCTAATTACAAGTTGTTAAAGATTGGGATCTTATGAAAGGGAAGTAACTACAGTTCTGTCAGTTTTGAAATGATAACAATACAACTATGACGCATTTCACAGTAAATATATTTTTTTACTGCTACAATATAATTTGGTGGTAAAATCTAAATCTGGAGGATTGAATCCTCTTTATTGGTTACATACATGTACACACACAGTGAAATGAGTCTGCATTCAACCCATCCTAGTTTCAGGAGCAGTGGGTATCAGCTATTGTTATATACAGCTGCCCGGGGAGCAGTGTAGGGGTTTGGTGCCTTGCTCAAGGGCACCTCGGCAGTGCCCGGGTGTTTCGGGGACTTGAACCGGCGACCCCGATTCCAAAGCCAAGTCCCTACAGACTGAGCAACTGCCACGCCCATGTTGTACATTACCACCATCTTCATACCTTTAGTTAAGGTTGCGGGTTTGGTTTGGTAATTTGGTCGTTTGAAGTACAAGAATAAAATATAACCAACCTTTTTGAATGATTAAACAGTACAAGCTAGATCCCAAAAGCCTAGTTTCATATATTAGGAAGTTTCTGGCTCCTCTGGTGGTTTGTCGTTTGTAACATATCTGAATGTTCAACGAGTGTGTGTGGTGTGTGTGTGTTAGGGAGTATAGGGAAGTGAACAATAGCCCCGATGGACCACATGGTCGTCTGAGTTAATAATCAGCTGCTCTTTTGTCTTTCAGACCGCAGGCCAGGAAATAACGGAAAGGTAATAAAATGATTTTGTTCTTTCAAGTAACGTATTAACTTTTTACATTTTGAACACCGTCACCACGAGGTCACACGCATGACACTGACTCATGTGTGTGTGTTTGTGTGTGTGTGTGTGTGTGTGTGTGTGTGTGTGTGTGTGTGTGTGTGTGTGTGTGTGTGTGTGTGTGTGTGTGTGTGTGTGTGTGTGTGTGTGTGTGTTCCAGAGTTGAGGAGGCCGAGGGAGTGGGGGACCCCTGTGACTCAGACAAGCTGAACCTGAACCCCGCCTGCAGCGACAGCCGGCTGCTGAAGGGCCTGTGGGCCGGGGCCGTCCTGCTGGGCCCCGCCGGTAAGGCTCCAGAATTCTGAAACCACACACCATTTAAAAAGGCTTCTTTAAGGGCTCCACCCCCATGACAAGGACACAGGGGGGATGGAGTAAACCGGTTTACTGCAGAGTTTATAGTTGAGAGAACAGAGCAGATGGTCCATGCTAGCGCTCCTCTCGTATATGTGTGTGTGTGTGTGTTGGTGGCTGGTTTAACCTGTGGGCCTTGATTATCAAGGACCCACAGGTGTGTAGCCTCACCCAGCAGCCCCAGACTCTAATCAGTCTGACTGGGGCCAGGTCAGGCTGCTTCAACCAGACTCTAATCAGTCTGACTGGGGCCAGGTGAGGCTGCTTCAACCAGACTCTAATCAGTCTGACTTGGGCCAGGTGAGGCTGCTTCAACCAGACTCTAATCAGTCTGACTGGGGCCAGGTGAGGCTGCTTCAACCAGACTCTAATCAGTCTTGACTGGGGGCCAGGTGAGGCTGCTCCACAATGATCTTTAACATGAACTCCTCTTCCTCTCCTTCCCTCAGCCTACGGCTCGGCCGACCTGCAGTTCGATGAGCGTACCGTCAGCCCCCTGCTGGGCCTGTCCGAGGACCGGTGCACCGTCACCTTCCTCCCCAAGCGGCCCCGTCAGTCCCCCGCCTACGACCCCTCCCGCTTCGACTCGTGGCCCAACGTGCTGGGCACAGCCGCCATGTCGTCGGGCACCCACAACTGGGTGACGGAGGTGGGGCAGAGCGGTGCCTACAAGGTGGGTGTGTGCTACCAGAGCGTGGAGCGCAAGGGCTCCGGCAACGGACCGCGGCTGGGCTACAGCGACCGCTCCTGGGTCCTGTCGCACTATGACGGCGACTACACCTTCTGCCACGCCGGGAAGCACCGGGCGCTGAGCGTGGTGCGCCGGCCCCAGAGGGTGGGCGTGCTGCTGGACTGGCCCAGCCGCACGCTGCTCTTCTATGAGCCCGACTCGGCCGTGGTGCTGCATTCCCTCACGCACGCCTTCGACGCGCCGCTGCTGGCCGCCTGCGCCGTGGCGGACCGCAGCGCCACCCTACTCCACTGACGGTACTGCACCTGCTGGATTGGATAGCATCTGGACGAAGACCAGATCTTTATGAATGTACTTAAAATGGTGCCGCCCCTCCTGAAATTAATGACTCATCAGCAGCAGCCGATGAGGAGAGGTTCTGTCCTTTTGAAAAGGGAGACGCATCGTATTTATCTTGGATTTACTTAGAATTGTCGTTGTTTGGATGGATGGATGGATGTCGTTGTTTGGATGGATGGATGGATGGATGTCGTTGTTTGGATGGATGTGGTTGTTTGGATGGATGGATGGATGTGGTTGTTTGGATGGATGGATGGATGTCGTTGTTTGGATGGATGGATGGATGGATGTCGTTGTTTGGATGGATGGATGGATGGATGTCGTTGTTTGGATGGATGGATGTCGTTGTTTTGACCTAAATGGCACGTTGTATCAAGTTTTTTCTATTTTTTTTTATTAATGATCTGTATTAGTCTGTTGATCGACTCATACAGTAGTCTCCACATGAAACAAATGAAATATAGATTTGCTGACAATGTCCTCTCATGCTGTTTGTGGTTGTTTAATATTAATGCTGGTTCGTTGATCCACCTAGTTACACGTTGTTAAAGATTGTGATCTTTACGAGTCAGTTTTGACATTAAAACTTTCATGCATTTCACAGTAAAACTTTTTTTTTTTATAGTGACTGCAAATTGACAAATTGCAAAGTGACTGTAATTTAGTGGAAAAAAATTAAATCGGATAAATTATTAACATGACGTAAGTGTGCTGCTTTCAAATCCTATATCTTTTGAATAACATTCATTATCAAATGTCTTTTCTCTCTTAACAAAATGTGTCACACATTTTGTTAAGATTTGGCCTTGGCACATTGGCACATTATTTTAAGTTTGAAATATGACCAAACATTTATTTATTTTTTGATAAAACAACTTTGTTTCTGTAGATCCTGAAAGCCTAGTTCCCATGAATGGAAGGGCGCCCTGGAGCAGTTACAGTAGAACGCCAGCAGGTGGCAGCCTTGCTTGTTGGCCATTGATACGGTTGAGCATTAAATAATAATTGATCTATTTTCAAGGCATTTTTTATTTTGTTTAAAATGCTAAATTGATATAAAAATATAGAAATGTTTATTCTATTATCTTTTGCCATTACATTATAACCATGCAAAACCCATGACTCGTGGTAAATAACCCTTCTATTGATTGACACTATCAATCAATTATTGATCATTTAAACTAATGATTAATCACTGAAAATATGTGCAACGAGTTACGACCAGACTTTGTATCTGCACGCAACAGGGAAAAAACAACCACAACGAACGTAAAATCACTCAAAGTTTTACTATAAACTATAAATAATCCAGTCCATGAGCAGATAACCAACTACTAACAAGCTGAACAGAACTGACATTTAAAAAATGTAATTATACTCTTAGTTATAACAATCTTATTTCCTTTCATAAAGGATGACCGACACACAAATGATACCTCTGTAACGGACACCAACCATGAGGACACGTCAAGTCTCTCAGATGTTTCAAAACGAACCACCTTTCCCATCCCTAAACCCCCCTGTAGGTCCACAGCCCAGCTGAGACCCGAGGGTCGTAGTTCGGACGACTCTGGTCTTCGGGGGTGTTCTGCTCAGGGGGGGGAGGCTCCGGCCGGGAGGGGAGGGGGCCGGATGTGGAGCTCTTCCCTCAGGTCCTCCAGGCTCTGCTCCCAGCGCCGCTCGTAGAAGACACTGAGGACACAGCGGGCTTGGCGACCGCTCTGCAGGGCCCACGGCCCCAGGGACGTCAACAGGGACCGCAGACGACTGACGGGGAGAAACGAGAGGGACAGAATGAGGAGACCGTCCACAGTCATACATCCGGTGTCACCACGGCTAATCCAAAATAGGTGGCAAATATACAGTTGGTACAGATAGGTAGTGAGGAAGCACACTAAGCATCCTACCTAGGTACCTAGATTTCAAGGCGTGCCAAGACGTGCCACAGCATGTCATTTATGTCATAACGTCATCTTCAGTCACCATGCGTTACATTCCATCATTCCATTCACATTTCTTTCAATATGCTCATAGAAAATGACTGACATGAATGAGTGACAATCCACACACACACACAGTGAGAGAGACCGAGTGTGAGAGAGAAACACACCCACCCCCACCCACCCACCCACACACACACACCCACACCCACACACCCACACACCCACACACACACACACACACACACACACACACACACACACACACACACACACACGTTCGGCAGCCAATACTAAGAAAGGCTGACAGGTGAAACGCGGTGTTATAACTATAACTATATAAACTATGGACTATAATAATAACACTATAACTATATAAACTATGGACTATAATAATAACACTATAACTACATAAACTATGGACTATAATAATAACACTATGACGTTGAGGAAGTGCTCTTGAGAGTCTGGACGGGCGGCACCTTGAGTTGAGACGCAGAGGGCCCAGCGCGGCTCCCAGGACACACATGGGCAGACCGGTCTGGGCCGCCTCAAACCACTTGACCGCCACCTCACCTGAGGAAAATACAATCCGTAAAAACTACAATACCCTACAAACTGACACAGTAGGACTACACTGAGAATGTGAACGAGAAAAAAAACAAAGAGTAATTGGTGTACAAATAAAAAAAAATAAAGTGTTACTTTTTGATGACATTTTTGATGTTTAATGCAAAATATGTCGGGTTGCCGGCCTGCTCACCAGCCAGCAGCATAGACAACGTTAACCTCCTATTTTTATTGTACCTTACTGTAATGTTTTTGTGACTAACTGGGGGTGGGGGCTAGGGCTAGGGTTTGGGAGGTGGGGGGGGGGGGGGGGGTGGTAAATATGTGGGCTGTGAGGCCCTTTGTATTTGTATATCCCCTTAATCACAGTTACAGTTTCAATGTACTTGACTTGGTTTCTCCAACAAACCACACTTGCCCCGCCCACTACCAGCCCTCGGCCGGCCCCCGTGCGGCCACTCACCCAGCATGTTGGTGGGCAGGCCCAGTAAGGTGTGCAGCAGGTCGTGCACCTCCCTGTATCTCTGCATGACGTACGCCAGCTCCTCGTCGTCCACAAACTTCACGTCGGCCCTCGTGTCCGGTGTCACATGCTGTGACGACAACAACGCGTAAATACAAGGGATCAGAAAACCAGGAGGAGGTGATGACGGAAGCCAATCACCAGCCCGGCACAGAATCTCATCTAATATAATCTAATATAGTCTTCAGAGACAGGGGGGGAAATGCTTGGCCAGGGGAGGTTATGGACAGAGAGAGAAACAGAGAAACAGAGAGACAGAGAGACATAGAGACAGAGAGACAGACAGACAGAGAGAGACAGAGAGACAGAGAGAGAAAGGCTTTGATCGGCCAGATGAATGGTCCTTCACTCACGTTGTCTTCCAGAAACCTGAGGTACTCTCTTCCAAAGGAGCCATAGGGCAAGGAAGCCATCTTGTTCAGGTCCAGCGTAGAGAGACGGATTCTTGGCCTTTCTCTGTCTCCCAAAAAAACAACCAAAAATCCAAAGGACTCATAAATAATGTCAATAATAATAATAATTTTGATTATAATAATTTAAAACTGTGAATTAAACGGACGAGGTGAGCAGCCTTACGTGAGGATGATGCGTCCCTCTGGGTGGTTTCTCATTCTGTTCCTGAGGTGAATCAGAGCTCGACGCCCTGTGGTCTCCCCGAGGACGGCCACCATGTCTGCGTCACCAAACACTCATTTTGATGACTTATACTTTATACATCGCCACCTTAACACTTCATACAAAGTTACACGTGTACAAACAGACTCAAGAAACGACTCTTCTGTGTAACTACAATACTATATTAAACAGTGTCAAACACTGACTGTTCTGTGTAACTACAGTACTGTACTGTTGGACTGTTACTGGACAGTTACTGGACTGTTCTGTGTCAGTACAATATTGTATTGCATCAAAACAATACTTGGTTACATGTTTACATCCCACCGCACCTTTGTATATATTTATAATGTTGCATTGCTTGTATATAGGGCTACTGCAATGAACTGCATATGGCTTTATGTATTTTTACTCATATGCGGCATACATTAAATCTGCTTATTTGATTTAGTTTTTAAATAATCAATATTTTAAATTGCTGCCGTGGGGAATTCTACACAATGTCGTTTGTAAAAGTGCAATGGCAATTTAGGCATTCCTGCTTCTGATTGAGACTTGTTTGTTTTGCCACATAAAACCAATTTGACAACAGAACAACGGTGACAACTGTCTCTATTGAAGACAGAAGTGTCCAGCGCTTGGTCCCAGTGGTGCTTGCTATATAAAACTGATCTGAGATCATCAGTGGTGTCCTACCATGCCGGTATGGGTTCTGCAGGGCGGCGACCCCCGACCCCACCGCCAACAGGGCTTTCTGCAGGCCGGTGGAGGGGACGTGTCCCGGGTACAGTCGGTCATAGTGGCCGTCTGAGGACGCACTGCCGGTGTGTTGCTGACGGACACACGCCGCTAAACGAGAAGACACAGGGGGGGGGGGGGGGGGGGGGGGGAGAGAGACACGCTGCATTGGTCCTTGCAGTATAATGTTTACATATGAATCAGAATCAGAGTGCCTGGGGTACAAACTGTTCTTTAGTCAAGATACAAGATATTTGTATTGGCCATTTATAACAAGTACATTGGAACGCTTACTCCCCATGCCCTCCCGCAGTATACATCTCCAAAACAACACCATACAAATACAAATAATATATACAATAAAAATAAACCAAACAAGAGCAGCAAAGTGAATGATATTCACATGTGTTGAATGTACATGTCGTGCAGTTGTGCAGCAGCATCATGAATAGTCAATTATCTAAGTTGGTTACATATTAGAGATAGGTAGATATTGTTCTAGATATTGTTGTATATAATTTGCCAACTTTTGCCTGAATTATTGTACTTCTACCTGAGCACTGGTTCAGTTATTGGAGACTTGTTAGAAATGAAATACATGTTTGAGTTGTTCTCTTACCTTCCTTTGTTGAAACACACTACTGTAAGTCGTTTTGGACAAAAGCGTCTGCTAAATTAGTGTAATGTAGTGTAATGTAATGTAAAGTAATGTAATGTAATGTAGTCTGTTTGTCTGTGATTTGATGGACCCGAAGCGTTGACAGTGTTAGTAACACTGTCAAACTAAGAGTCACACATTAGCACCGCGGGTTATTGCATAAACGGGTTGATGCATTAAATAACTTATTGAATAATAACAACAACAATAATAATAATAATAATAATAATAATAATAATAATACCTTTCAAGGACAGCGCGAAGCAGGGACTACAGACATGACGTCGTACGAGGGTCACCCGGAACATGCTGCTGGTCGTGTGGTGTGCGCATGCGCATGCGCAATGAACGTCAACAAAGAGGCGTGTCACGAGATCCGTCAGGTTACTGTTGGGCTCTCTTCTTACGTGTGTGTGTGTGTGTGTGTGTGTGCGCGTGTGTGTGTGAATCTGTCGTATAAGTGTGTGCGTCCAAAAACGACACTTTGATTTGTTATAATTAAAATATTAAAATATTTGATGTACCATTCGGAAAGACTCAAGCCAATTAGACATTAGAGGGAAACGTAAAAAAGTACGTAAAATGATTTATTATTACTCATTTACCGACAGCTATGTGTAACGTCTCTGTTCAAACGGAAGTTGCTGTTCTACTTTAAACTCGTGCTGCGTTCCTAGACACGGAAATCTGAATATCACCGGGTCACACGACGGGTGACTCGTTCTCGCATTGATTACGTAAACTAAATGGATTGTGAATCATCAGCGATGACGATGATGAAGCATTAACCGAGCGTTAACCCCCCCCCCCACACACACACACACACACACCCACACACACACCGCAATGAGGTCGGAAAGCGAGGGCGTAAATCCGGAGTGTTAAAATATCCGAGTTCCGAGTTGCTTTGAACGCGGCTTTCTAAACGAGTACAAGAACTTGTGGAGAGGCGTGTGGTCCTGTCCCGTGTGTGAGCGGAACGTGTGTGTGTGTGTGTGTGTGTGTTCGGACACTTGGGTGAGTACTTTACACTTTACACTTGATTCCACATTGTTTTACGTGGTTTTAGAAGCAGGTGAAGGAGCTGGGGGGACATTGTTGTTGTAGGAGATGTTGTACATGGCGCCGGACCTGCAGGGAGGACCTCACGTCGTGTTTATATCTCATATTTATACACATAAAGACCTCCTTTCAGACCTGTCCTGCTGCTGGTACACGTCCCCACGACGGTTGGTGTAGTATAGTAGTATAGTATAGTATAGTAGTACAGTATAGTTCGTTTATAGTGTAGTTTCAGATGGTTTAATGGGTTGACGTTGGAGTTGTTAAGACAAATTTACACAATAAAAGTCCGCGAAGTTGCATAAGCATGTGGACTTAACTAGTTATATATATATATATATATATATATATATATATATATATATATATATATATATATATATATATAATTTCTAATGGAAATTTAAGTGCAGTTTAGTTTGGCTGCAGTGTACACTACTAATGTGGTACTACTATCTATGGTAGTTAAATACAAGCTGTACATGACGATGGTAACTGATTTCCACAGTCCTGACTATTTTGAAAGCCAAGTGATTTGTGTTATTTATTTTTTGAATGCACATGTTTATTTTTTAAAAGCACTAATTGTGTCGGTCCCGCCCACCTCGGTCCTAAACCAGTTTAACGAACTCCTGGACACCTACTAGACAGGTAGTCTACTTTCAAAACAAAAGGGTTCACAGTTCTAAATCTAGGACTGTGCGTATCAAGTCCCTATTTCAGGCAAATTTGTGTGTGTCATCCACTTTGTCTGTGATGAATGGTTATGGGATGTATACAGTTATATGGTCCATAGGTTTCACATTGACAGGATGACTATGTACACTGTACACACTTTCATTGTGACAAGACTCGAGTTCGGCATGAGTTCACGTGTGTTTCCCCCTGTAAGACTTGGCTTATGGACCTTTCTTAGGGTTAACACTGTGTGTCATGCCTGTGGGTCCAGCCAGGGCAGGATAATTACAAGTTGTGCCAAGCTTCATGTAAGTTACACGCCTAGTATAGGCTGAGAGGCCGCGCCAGGCGTAGCTTATGATTATCCCACACACATGTCAAACAGCAGTGTTTGTGCAAGCTGCTGTATCCTGGCCAGTATTCTGCAAGGGTGTCTGTGTATCTTATGGGAAAGGCTGTTGGATGGTTTGTTGTCCAGAGATGACAATCTGACAAATCAGTCAATACATGTTGAGTAGTAAAAAGCAGTTGGGTGTAATTGAGTTAAGGATGGCTCTGTCTGCCTTGTGGTATTTATTGGGAGTATTTTTGTGTGTGGACAAAACAATGCTTTGTTCATTATGTTGGTCATGGGTGGTTATGTTTCCTCACTTCCGCCTGTTTGGGTTTAGTTTCTGTCTGGTGCTGGCAGAGAAGCTGTAGCAGTTAGCCGGCCATGATAAAGGAGTTTAAGGTCCCTAACTGTCAAGTACAGGACTGGACAAGCCACGCATATTATCTTTGAGTCGACTGCAACCACATCCGTTGCATATGTTTCTAAGTTGTGCAATGGGGTGTAGATGGCCGACGCTGCAGCAGGATGTACTGTCCCCGTTTAAGGGTCAACCACGAGGTTGAACTTTGACAATACACGACAGGATTGTAGGTAGATAACACAAACTGATAAAAGGCATAACGAGATTATAAATAGTGTTTTATTTTCAGCTGTACTGGTTGGAAGTGAGAATTGCAAATCGCGGGTGCTACCGACGCACCAACATAGATACAGTTATAGCCGAGGCAAGCCACACATTGCAGACATTTTAGAAGAAACCCTTGTGCAAGCAAGCTATACGGTCAAGTGGTGGAGACAGTGAAGCTGCAGGCTGAGGGTCACTGGCCAGAAGGATGTGTGCTTACAGAGGAGGCCAGACATCACGACAGGATACTGTTGTTCTGAGGAGAGGCTGGGATGGATGGGAGACCATACAGTCTACTGGCGGTGTTAAAGGATGGATACATGGGATGGAGCTCAGCTCATTAGGATGCCAAAACGCTTGCCCTCGGCACTTGGCTCCGTGTTGTAGACGGTGTGCCAAACCTGCCAGCAAAATGCAATGCAAAGTGGCCAAAGTTCTATAAAAAATAAAAATATTGAAATTCATTATAATAAATATACTTTTGTCATAACTTGTTGTTGTATTTGGGCCAGACGACAAAGCTTTAGGCCTGTTGTTTTAATCTACCTGTAGCTGCTTCAACCACTAATACGTCTGTGTCCTGTGTCTGTGTGTCCTGTCTGTCTGTCTATCTGTGTGTGTTCTGTCTGTCTGTCTGTGTGTTCTGTGTGATGTCCCACAGGGCTCAGCCGCGGTGTTTGATGGAGAGCGATGTCTCACATCTCGGTAGACTGTGGGAGCCACTCGCCACGCGGCCCCTCCCCGGGCGTGTTCTTCCCGGGGGCCACCGCCCTCCCGCCGGGCGGCGGCCCCCTGTCGGGCATCCCCCTCAGCGTGCTGTCGGTGCCCATGGAGGACAAGTACAGGTGCCAGCACTGTCACCAGGTGCTGAGGAAGCCCGTCCAGGCCAAGTGCGGACACCGCTTCTGTGTCCACTGCTTCAAACTGCTCACCAGGTAGACCCCCCCCCATGTTGGGCTGTCTTCTTCACCCGCCACCCGTGTGCTGCAGCCACCACCTTTTGATTTCCCCCCCCCCCTCCTCCTCCTCCTCCTCCTCCTCCTTCTTCCTTCACCTCTCAGACCGACTCTGAGAGGGCGGATGGGGGACCCGGTGGGGGGACCCGCCCCTGTGGTCACATGGTCACATGGTCACATGGTCACGTGATGCTCAACCCCGCTCATTTCTAACACGAAAAAGCAAGTCTCCGTTCCTTCTGGTTTGAAACTCATCAGGCTTTTTCGGCTTCTCACATTAACCCCTCTTTCACGCAAAAAAAAGAGATCACTGACATATTAATTGTTTCTTAATACATGAATGTATTGTCAATTCATTACTAATACATTGGTGTATTGGTTGATATGTTGGTGTTGCGGTCACACAGGAACTCGACCAGAGGAACACTTTGATTTAAGATTTTTTCTTCCTTGCTGTTTGTGTTTTTGACTTATGGATGCATTGAATAAAACTGTAGGATTAAAGTAAAGTAAATATAATCTTGCCACGATGACAATATGAGCTTTATTTTAAGTATGTTTTGAACAATATGCGTACATGGTGAAATGTAAGGACATGGTCATCAAGTGTGTGATGGTATGTTTACATTAAGGTGGTATGGGGTTAAGAGAGAGATAGAACGTTATTAATGTTCTTATTTCAATATTTTTCTTGTTCTCACAAGAACTTTCCTTGAGTGAAAATCCCCACCTTCATGACTTCATGACGAGGAGGGAAATTATCCTCAAATATTCACATTTTTAAATTATTGTAATGATCTCATCAGAAAAAATAAAAAGACAAAATCAAATTGATCAGTATTTGTAGTATTAATGTGATTTGATGTAAATAATCGTCAATATTTATATATATCTATCTATGGATATATATATCTATGTATAGATATATCTATATCTATATCTATAGATATAGAGATCTAGATCTATATATATATCTATATGTATATATATATATAGAGAGAGAGAGAGAGAGAGAGAGAGAGAGAGAGAGAGAGAGAGAGAGAGAGAGAGAGAGAGAGAGAGAGAGAGAGAGAGAGAGAGAGAGAGAGAGAGAGAGAGAGAGAGAGAGAGAGAGAGAGAGAGAGAGAGAGAGAGAGAGAGAGAGAGAGAGAGAGAGAGAGAGAGAGAGAGAGGAGAGAGAGAGAGAGAGAGAGAGAGAGAGAGAGAGAGAGAGAGAGAGAGAGAGAGAGAGAGAGAGAGAGAGAGAGAGAGAGAGAGAGAGAGAGAGAGAGAGAGAGAGAGATGATAAATGACAATTAAATAACAATTGCTTTTTACTTTTTAAAACCAAGAAAAAGCACTGGTTTGCCAAACTGTACACACTTTTATGTTTTCGGTCAAACAAAAAGTGAATGTCAACCTGAAATCTGTCACACAGCTTGAGATGACTGGACCACACATACCTGTGTTTGCGGTCAGGATAACGTCACCATACATAGCGTGTTATTGCTATTCCATCCCCAGCCCCCAGCCCTGCCCTTTGAAAACTAAGTAGATTGTTGCTGCTACACCCACACAAAAATCAAATTTTAATACAGCCGTTTACAGTCGTATTTTGATCCACAGAATGCATTCATAAGCAGTTTTTTCGTGAAGGCTCCTGTAAGGGCACTTTAAACTTTTAAAGACCATTAAAACATCCGTCTCGTCAGTGCCCTTACTAAACCGTGTAACTCATCGAGGACTGTTGTCATGGTGACTGTCGTTCCCCCCCCCCCCCCCCCCCCCCTCCCCTCCCCTCCGCGCTACCCGGCCCGGACGTCCTTGTGCTGTAAAGTGATAAACCTTCTTATTTGGTAGCTCTGGCCCCAAGCCTTGCGATGCCTGTCACCAGGAGGACATCTACGAGGAGCCCGTGTCTATTCTGAACAGCGACCAGGTGAGCCTCATGTTGTCATTATCTGACACACACGCAAGCACGTAGGCATGCACACCAGCCCACACACACACACACATT
Source organism: Muraenolepis orangiensis (assembly GCA_027704905.1). Taxonomy (NCBI): domain Eukaryota; kingdom Metazoa; phylum Chordata; class Actinopteri; order Gadiformes; family Muraenolepididae; genus Muraenolepis; species Muraenolepis orangiensis. The sequence goes on from CM051006.1 coordinate 20,502,869, forward strand.
TTTGTCATGGCATCACCATCTCACTTCGGGCCAAAATATATCCACCTAGTCTTTGCCACCATGGAGCCTCCAGCAATGTGTAACCAGGTGGTATTTGAACAATGACGGCAATCTATTATTAAAACAAATGGCATTTAAGACGGGAAGTTTGATGCGGTACGGGGCTTTCTGGTAGCCTCAAGGAAATGGAATTGAATGCAGGGAATCCCCTTCTTCCGCCTAAGGATTGTTCCATTCAGAAAGTCCCCCACTCGCCCTGTGGGCGAGTCCTTTGATGAGTGTTCTATGTTCTTCCTCTTCATCGACTCAACAGGCGTTCCCAGACAACGCGGCGGGTCGTGAGATCGCCAGCCTGCCGGCCAAGTGCCTCCACCAGGGCTGCAGCTGGACGGGTTCGGTCAAGGAGTATGAGGTGAGATGAAGTGATGGTGAGGGGAAGAAGAAGGCCTTCATGACCTCTCTGGCCATCCAAGATGGGAAGAGGTTGTGTTTGCCACCCTGCTTGTCTGTCTGTGTCTGTCTGTGTCTGTCTGTTTGTCATCAAGATAACAAAAATTCAGAAGTTATGAATGGAACCAGACTTGGTGGTTAGATTCTGGGGCAGAACCGGATCTGAATCCTGATCGGGTTTTGGTGTGGGGTGGAGGTATGCCCTCTAGTTGACTTTTAGTTCCCCCCTCTAATTGTATTGCTGTCCTGTTGTGTAATTAGAGGAAGAGAGACGGAGCGAGTCTATGCCCGTAGTTTACAATCTTTTAATCATGACTCTACAGCCCCTCCCCCCTCCCCTGGTTAGTTTCTGTTTCTGGTCCCGTGTGAAAAGGAAGTGAAACATAACACAGGCTTGGAAAGTCCCGGCCGTACCCAACCCCCACCAGGCCTGCTCGTAGCTCATATGTCAACAACACACAGTGGAAAAGTACCGGTCTGGGGGGGGCGGGCAAGAGCAACGTGCACTTCACTTTCACTTGATCAGTGGTGGTGGTTGTGGTGGTCCAATGAAAGGTTCCTGGTTATTATTGGGGCTACTGCTGCTTCACTGGAGGGGTCAGAGAGCGAGCAGCCGGTCGGCCTGTAGTCACGACCCGAGGGTTTGGATGCTGGGGTTTCCTCAACCACCGGCACCACGGGTTCAGCACACAATGTACAATAGGGGGAAGATTCATGCACAAATAGTTATACCACAAGAAGTCTATTCATGGGACCTCTGGTTGGTTTCTCATGGGGCTATTTCACAAAGAAGAGGAGGCAATATGAGCATTATATTCAGTCATACACTACTACACAACACAACTAACCCCAACCCTCTTTTAGCAACTCGTACCTTTTTCGATTTAATAATGAATCCACGGTGGTTGTGTTTTGACTGGGCGGTTTCAGGCGCAGCACGAGAGCCACTGTGACTACGAGCAGGTCCGCTGTGAGGCCTGCAAGAACCTGGTCCTGCGGTCTGAGAAGGACCGGCACGCCGACCGCGAGTGTGAAGCCAGGACCCTGAACTGCAAGTACTGCAAAGTCAGCTTCAACTACAACCAGATCAAGGTAGGAGGACCACCTCTCGCTGCCTGGGTACCCAATGGGTGTGCTGTACACCAGGATACACGGGACCAATGTACGGGTTTGTCTCTTGTCCTAGGCCCATGACGAGACCTGCGTGAAGTTCCCGCTGCAGTGCAAGGACTGTGGAAAGAAGAGGATCCCCAGAGAAAAGGTTTGTGGGTTGTTCCCGAGTCCAGAATAAGAACTTGTTTTGTTATGTGTGACTTTCTCATAGGTGGCCAGCGAGAAAGATTACGCTCAGTGAGTCAAACGTTCAAACTTATATTCAAACAAGATATTGTAATATGTGCTTTTATCCAAAGTGTCTTACGATGCATCTAGCGTAACAGACTTATAATATTAATAAGCATGTTTTAATAGTGTATAATAATCCCATGAAGAGGAGTTTTTGTTAGGTTTTAGAATGAGTCCTTTCCACACACATCATCTGTCCACCCACATGTATTATGACTAGATCAGTCCGCCGGCCTGAGCGGTGGACACACACACACACACACACACACACACCCCTCCCCCTATCTGGTGGCATAATAATAGAATAATTATTCTAATTTGTCAGTGTACAGTAGATTCTCTGCATTTGACCCATCCTAGTATTAGGAGCAGCGGTCAGCTGTTTATACAGAGGGAGCAGTTAGGGTCTTCCTCTCGCTACCTCCTGAGCTATACTGCCGCCCTACTATACCTACTACTATAGCACAATAGGGGACCTTTAAATCATACCTACAGCATGTTTAGTTGAATGTTTGCGGGGTTAATGTTTAGCAGTTTATGAGCTCAATGCTGAGGATGGTGCTAACTATCTTGCTTTCTCTTTCTTCTCTGCAGTTCAACGACCACAGCAGATCTTGTGCCAAGTCAAAGACGGCGTGTCTTTTCAGCGAAGTGGGCTGTAAAGCTGTGGTAGGTCCGCCAGACTGTTCCTTAACTGCCACATTCACAATGAATAGATCCATTTAATTTGAAGGGTTCAGGATCTCTCTGCCACCCTTCTTGAGATCAGTCTGAAGACTGAATCTTGAATCGTCAAGTTTCCTCAGAATTTTAAAACTCATTGAAATGATGCAATTGATGCAAATATTAGAACAACAAAAACATGACTAGTTTTTCTGCTGCGTCATTTGCCTTTACCAAAAGCCTGACTGGGGCCAGGTGAGGCTGCTTCAACCAGACTCTAATCAGTCTGACTGGGGCCAGGTGAGGCTGCTTCAACCAGACTCTAATCAGTCTGACTGGGGCCAGGTGAGGCTGCTTCAACCAGACTCTAATCAGTCTGACTGGGGCCAGGTGAGGCTGCTTCAACCAGACTCTAATCAGTCTGACTGGGGCCAGGTGAGGCTGCTTCAACCAGACTCTAATCAGTCTGACTGGGGCCAGGTGAGGCTGCTTCAACCAGACTCTAATCAGCCTGACTGGGGCCAGGTGAGGCTGCTTCAACCAGACTGTAATCAGTCTGACTGGGGCCAGGTGAGGCTGCTTCAACCAGACTCTAATCAGTTGACTGGGGCCAGGTGAGGCTGCTTCAACCAGACTCTAATCAGCCTGACTGGGGCCAGGTGAGGCTGCTTCAACCAGACTCTAATCAGTCTGACTGGGGCCAGGTGAGGCTGCTTCAACCAGACTCTAATCAGCCTGACTGGGGCCAGGTGAGGCTGCTTCAACCAGACTCTAATCAGTCTGACTGGGGCCAGGTGAGGCTGCTTCAACCAGACTCTAATCAGTCTGACTGGGGCCCACTCCACATGAACGTTTGTCAAAATGTCCACCGTTCTTCTACCCCCCAGATAGAGAACGGGCGGCACGGGGACCACGAGCAGAGCAGCACGGTGGAGCACCTGCGCCTCCTCCTGCCTCTGGTCCTGTCGGCGGGCCGTGCCTCCGTGGGGTGGGAGGACGACCCCGGCTGCCTGTACCGGGCTCCTGAGGAGGGAGCGCCCGGCGGGGGCAGAGCGGATGCTGCCGTCGCCACGGTTACCTCCGTGAACTTGGACAAAAAGGTGGGGGTCAATAAAAAACTAAAACGGTTGGGTCTGTGACCACAGAGTGTAGTAAGGAACGAATGTATGAGGCCAAGCTGCAAGGTGAGCCTCTAATCAGAGACTCTAATCAGTCTGACTGGGGCCAGGTGAGGCTGCTTCAACCAGACTCTAATCAGCCTGACCCAGGTGAGGCTCCTTTAGCCAGCCACCGACCACACACAATTCATTTTTTAAAGCAAATGTAGAAGGATTTCAATGTAATACTGCTCTTTAATGACATGTCTGAAACTGACCGTGGATCACTGTGAAAGCATCCACCAAATGACCAGATCCTGGTCATCCTACAGCCGGTTTGAATGACGACCTGTTTCACAACAACGCCAACACAACAAGCCTTCCTAAAACCAAGCTGTCCTCCTTGTCTCCTGTTTCCTCCGAGCAGGTGAACGCCCTGGAGAACATCGCGTGCGTGCTGAACCGGGAGGTGGAGCGCAGCTCGTTCACGCTGGAGGCCTACGCCCACCAGCGGCGCCTGGACCAGGACAAGATGGAGAACCTGGGCAACAAGGTGCGGCAGCTGGAGCGCACGCTGACCATGCGGGACCTGCAGCTGGCCGAGACGGAGCAGCTGCTGCGGGAGCTGCAGTTCTGCACCTACGACGGAGTCTTCATCTGGAAGATCTCGGAGTTCCTGCGGCGCCGGCAGGACGCCCTGGCCGGCCGCACGCCCGCCATGTTCTCCCCAGGTACGACGCAGGAGAACATCGTACATCGTTGCCTGTGATGTCCTGGCAACCTCCCACCCTGGCTCTGTACCAAACATGGCCAACGGGGTCCCCTGGTCTCTGATTGGATAGTTCCTCACCTCTTCAAAATCTGGAGGATTGAATCCTCTTTATTGGTCACATGTAAACACACAGTGAGTAGTTAGTTAGTTACTCTGCTATTAACCCATCCTAGTATAAGGAGCAGTGGGCAGCTGTTGTATATACAGCTGCCCAGGGAGCAGTGTAGGGGTCTGGTGCCTTGCTCAAGGGCACCTCGGCAGTGCCCAGGTTTTGAACCTCCGAGTCCCAACAGACTGATATCCTGCTGCCCCACTGTTAAAGCCAGTGTGTGTAGTGAGCGTTCTGGTACAGACTGGGTGCTGTTGCTATCATTTTCCTCCCTTGATTCCTTGTGTTTCTTCCTCCCAGCGTTCTACTCCAGTAAGTACGGCTATAAGATGTGTCTGAGGCTGTACCTGAACGGGGACGGGACGGGCCGAGGGACTCACCTCTCCCTGTTCTTTGTGGTGATGAGGGGCAAGTGTGACGCTCTCCTGAAGTGGCCCTTCAGCCAGAAGGTAGGCCGTCTTAATCATCGTCTTAGTCTGTGTTTTACTTTCACTTTGTGTGCATAGAAAACCCCTTAACGTTTGAATGTGAAAGTTGGTCCGGTCAGGCGTCCCTAATTATAATATCACATGATGTTGATATAACTGTTTACTGCTTTACTTAAAAAGGCCTTTTGTATAAATCCTTGTTGCACCTCCACCACCATGGTAGCCAACAAGTCTGATACTATGGCCATGTCAGCGTCCTGACTTTAGTTACTTCTTTACTTACTACTTTGCCTCTCCGCGTCACGGCTGGTCTCCACCGACCCCATAACATTCTCCACTGTCAATATCAGACCTTCAGTAGAGCTCATACCTCCACCACACCAAAACATGTCCCTGGAGCTGAGCCAAAATTGTATCAACTTCCTTGGCCCATAAGTAATCTAACCACCAAGTGTTGCCCAATTATGTACATAACTTGTTGAGTTATCTTGCTGAAAGACAAACAAACACAGGCGAAAACATAACCTCCGCCCATCTGTCGATGGCAGAGGTGTAGTGACTGTCGCTGAAGGTGTTCCCTCCTGAGAGTCCCGTCCACCCTGGGGTCTCTCTGAAGAGGCCTGGTCAATGCTGCTGCTGCTTCCTGTGATCATGCTGTCCCCCGTCCCGTCCCTCCAGGTGACCTTGATGCTCCTGGATCAGAACAACCGGGAGCACATCATCGACGCCTTCCGGCCCGACGTCACCTCCACCTCCTTCCAGCAGCCCATCAGCGAGATGAACATCGCCAGCGGCTGCCCCCTTTTCTGCCCCCTGACCACGCTGGCCGGGAAGAGCTCCTACCTGCGCAACGACAACATCTTCATCAAGGCCATCGTAGACCTGACCGGCCTCTAGGGTGTAGACTGTGGAAGGACTACACCCCACCACTAGATAATGAGATAGATATATATATTAAGAGAATGATTATCTTATATACATATTATCTATACATGATGGCTTATTTAGATCTTTTTGACTTTGTTTTATAAATATATACATATATGTGTATATATATGCTAAAAAGTCATTAGGATGTGCTTCTGACAAGTGTAACCCTTAAATACATTTAAACTAAATGAAAATGGATATATATATATATATATATACATACGAGGTGTGTCGAACGTGTGTTCTCAAAACTGAGACATAGGCCTCAGGAAGTAGTTAATCTTATACAATACAGCCCAGTAATTAGCCTATATTCAAAATATATTGCTTATTTAAGACTTACCAACAAAGATCTTATATTACAGTATTAACACATAAATTAGTATTTTAATTGATATTACCGTTGGGTTTTATGGTTGTTGTGAATGCTTGATAGTGGTTTGCCAAGCTGAGCTGTTGGCTATTCTTTTTGTTTTATGATAATAAAGCTAATGATATACTTTGATACAGTAAACTTGCATCAAACACCATAGACGCATATTGAAGGTTCAGTAAGTTAGATCTTCAGTCTGTTTAATCCAACCTTCCTGCTGATACTAAATGTATTTATTTAAAGGTTTTTGTAACGGCAAATATATACGGCAAAAAACCAGTTTCAGGAGGAGTGTTTGGGTGTGTTTGGGTGTGTTTTCATGGATAGTGTTTGATGGTTACTAAATATTAAACTAATTCAGCTCATGCAAGTGTTGTCAAGTCAATTTTTTGTAAATAATACGTAGAGACTTTGTATTAGCTTACTTATAGGTTTTTCTAAACCAGATGTTTTTTACACATGAAAATCACATGAAAGTGATAAAGAAAAGATGACTTGATGTGTGAATAAAATACATTTAACTCGCCGGGTGGGGTTAGTCTTTAGAAGGGCATTCAAGTCTTCAAAGGGTCAATTTTGTAATCTTAAAAAATTAAGTGGCAGGTGTGACTTTAATGTATTTATGGTACTTAAGTAATCAACTAAATGTAAAACTTCCTCAAGTTCCAACCGTTAACTTAAAAAGTCACAATAAGCACAGAAGGGGACAAATAAGTTGATAATGTTTTTCTATTAGATTTACTATTATAAATATATAATAATATATATACTATTATATTTACTGTTTCGCAAACCCTTTCATCCAAAGCGGTGTGCAGTGCCTATGAACACACCAACACACCCACTTTTATCTTAAGTACACAACCTTTACAAACACACCTGCGCACTCGGCCGTGTATCGAGGAGCGCTTTGAGACCCTTTAGAGTTACGGAACGACAACTGAACATGTTTCACACAAAAAAAAAAAGATTTATTATGGTGAGTTAACATCACACACACTTCTTAAACAAATCGTCAGTTACTTGCACATATGCCTTCGTGTGGCAGGATATGAAAGCCACAAACAGAGGTTATTAACACATTTGGAGTATTCCTACGGTGTATGCATATATATATATATATTTGATTTTTTATCTTTAACGTCTGACCTTCCAACACTGGGAACATCCTTATGCTTCTGTTCAGGAGCAGAAACTCTGCTCTCATGGCTACAAATCGCTCCGTCTCAGTGGGCATCGAATTCTCTTCATTGCATTTAAAACTAGTGCACCGTTTCAAGTCATCCCTCCGAAGAAGAAGAAGGAGAAGAATAAAAAAAAAAAGGAAAAAAATAAAGTCTGAAAAATGTACGTTGCAACAACAGCGCCCCCTTGTGTCCGCTTTGAGTCGTGTCCATCGGTGTCCCATTGGGACGAAGCGAGGCCAAAACGCTGCTGCTCTCAGAGGGGCTTGTACAGTTTAATTTGTAAGGTAAAAACTATACATTCAAACCTCTATCTCCCTCTCCCGCTCACCCGTCTCGCTCGGTCCTTGGGTGTCCCTCCATCGCTGCTGCCGTGGCGGAGGTGGTGGTGGTGGAGGAAGAGGAGGTGGTGGTGGTGGAGGAAGAGGTGGTGGTGGTGGATGAGGAGGTGGTGGAGGAAGAGGAGGTGGTGGATGAAGAGGAGGTGGTGGTGGTGGTGGTGGTGGTGGTGTTATTGTTGTAAGCGGCATTCTTGCTGCGGTTCAGCAAGGAGGACAGCAGGGGGCGGGACTTCTGCCGGCCGCGGTGGTGGGCGGGGCTCTGGGTCAGACGGCCCATGCGCGGGGAGCGCCACACCTTGATGGTGGAGTCGTCGCTGGCCGACAGCAGCAGCTCCTGGTCGGCGGGGCTGAAGGCCACGCAGTTGACCACGTCCTGGTGGGCTAGCCGCGCCAGACAGATGTTGTAGTGACGGTCCCAGATGTAGCCGTGCTTGTCCTCCGCACCGCTGCACGGGGGGAGGGGGGGGAGAGAGAGAGAGAGAGTGAGAGACAAGAAAGTGAGAGAGAGAGAGAGAGAGCATCAGAGAGAAAGAGTCAGAGAGAGTAAGAGGGAGTGAGAGTGAGTGTAAGAGGGAGAGACAAGAAAGTGTGAGAGAGAGAATCAGAGAGAGTAAGAGAGTAAGAGGGATAGACAAGAAAATGAGAGAGATCAGAGAGAAAGAGTCAGAGAGACAGTGAGAGAGAGGAAGAGGGAGAGAGACAAGAAAGTGAGAGAATCTGAGAGAAAGAGTCAGAGAGAGTTAGAGTGACAGTGAGAGAGCGAGAATGAGAGCGAGGGAGAGAGAGAGAGATCCACTGGCCTCTCCATGGAGGCACAAAACATCTGCCTGAAACTACGTCAAATGCCCACACACACACCTCCTTGTTTACTCATTGCAAACCATTGGATATCGCTAAATGGAAAAACATGCGGGGCTTCCGTGTTTCTAACGGCACGGGGAGAAACACGGCCGGTCGATCTGTGGGGAAAAGGTTTGAGCCAAAAGCGAGAGCGGGATTCTTCAAAGCGGCTGTGGCCGCGCTCTCCGACTGACCTGGCCACGAAGTCCCTGCTGACGTCCAGGAAGATGAAGAAGCACTCGTCGTTGGGCGTGTACGCCTTGTGGGAGCGCAGCACCGTCTTCTCCTCCCGCAGCGTCTTCAGGTCGATCACGTGGAGGTCGATCTCCTCGGCGATGGGCGGCGGGGACATGGGGTCCGAGACCACGCAGCCCGTCGGCCACGCCCTGCTGTTCACGTAAAGGTACCTGGCACGCCGGGAAGCAGACCGGGGGGGGTTAAACTAGAGGGCCGAGCACCGAAGAACAAGAAGAGATGTCCTCTGTCGAAATCCCAAATGACTCACGACTCAACCATATAGTGAGAATTATTCTAAAATGTCAACGAAAGGTGAAGAGCTAATCGCCCTCTGCGGTGCGGCGTACCTGTGGTCGGGCGAGAGGCCCATGCCGATGATGTGTCCGTGGACGTCGATGACGTGGTCCAGAGAGTCAAAGAACTCGTCGGAGCTCCGCTCCTCTCCCAGCACCGGACCACTGGTGCTCATCTGGTCGGGCATGATGCGCTTAATGCCTGGTGGAGAGACGAGAGAGGTTAGCAAGGGAGCAGGAGGAGGGGGGCAGGAGTAGGGAGAGGATAAATGAAGAGGAGGGGGGGGGGGGAGAGAAGGAGGAGAAATGAAGAGGAGGGTAGAGGAAGAGGAGGCGGAGGTGTGTGTCTGTCTGTGGGTGCCGCTGTACCTATCTGGTGCGGGGAGTAGGTGAGGCTTCCGGTGGTGAACAGCAGGTAGGTCTTGTCCTCCCCCTCCCCGGGGGCCGAGGGGGTGATGAGTGAGGGGTCCAGGGCCTTGGTGTGAGCGCGGCCCATCATCCGGGCCACCGTGGCCTCCATCTCCAGCTCGGCAGATCCTGCGCTCCGACAACCCTGAGCCAGCCCCACGCCCCCCAAGAGAAGAACAGAGACCGGAGGGGTGGGGGGGTTAGGACCACAAGGCCTGCCGGATGACACATCATCGACTAGGTTTAACGTTATCGAACCGTAACGCACAACGCAAGGAGAGGTGCGTTAACATTCGATAACTGCGCACCTAGGAGGAGGGGGAAGAGGAGGAAGAGGAGGAGGAACAGGAAGAGGAGGACAACTAGTGGCGGTTTATCCATGACTAGTTGTTGTAAGGGCAGAACCGCTTCCCGGCTGATCCAACAGCTCACCTGCAACACCTCCTCTAGACCCGACGCTGCGGGCTGAGGCAGCCTCGTGGTGGGGCCCCCCCGACATCTCAGACGATCGTGCTCCTCGTCATCATCTCCTCCTCCTCCGTCCTCCGCCTCGCTGCCGTCCTCTTCGCTGTCGGCGCCGCCCAGGTCGAAGCGCAGCGTCCGGTGCGGTCCTCCCCCGCCACTCTTCTGGTCCCGGGCCCGGGCCAGGGACTGGGCCTCGTAGTCCAGCAGCAGGTCCGGGTTGTCGTGACGGCGGCAGTGGGCCACCATCACGGTGCGGACCGTGCTGGCGTTGACGTTCTGGATCTTGAAGAGCCGCTTCACCACGTTGGCGTTCTCCGACTCAATGTCCTGGAAGGGGAGGGGTGGGGAATAATCACTGTTGAATCTGATTCGTCGAGCTCTGTCCAATCATTGGGGTTTGCGTCTCAATCTGATTCCATTTTTAGAAACCTAGATAAAAGGTTAGATAACCGTAATCGTTTCTATACTCAAATGAAATCCAAAAACAAAACAAGACAGACAGCTCCCATACGACCGTTGTAATGTAGGCCTGCAGGCTGAGAGACACACAGAGAACCCTTAGGGCTTCATCAAGGTTCATTACTATACAAATTACTATACAAAACAAAGTTGATTTATAGGCAGACTCTTTGTCTCTCTTATTGTAGTGATTTCTCCCTCAAGTGCAGGGTGTTCAGATCTTTGCAACTTCCCAAGAAAAGGGTCGACCAGGGCGTGGGAACACACGAGCGGTGGTGCATTTTAAATGGATGGAGATGACACTGTGCTAACTGACCACACCTCACAGCGGGGCGGGGTCGTCATGACAACCGGCCCACCAGTCACATCTGACTCACGCTGAGGTGAAGCATGTCCGGTCACACAAAACAAATTAGTTTTAGTCAAATATCAGACACCCAAGACCACATCAATGCCGTTTCACTTATTACATAAATACGTCCAGCAGTCCTACTGTGTTCTAGCAGAACTTCTGATCAGTCCTACTGTGTTCTAGTAGAACTTCTGATCAGTCCTACTGTGTATAGCAGAACTTCTGATCAGTCCTACTGTGTTATAGTAGAACTTCTGATCAGTCCTACTGTGTTCTAGTAGAACTTCTGATCAGTCCTACTGTGTTATAGTAGAACTTCTGATCAGTCCTACTGTGTTATAGCAGAACTTCTGATCAGTCCTACTGTGTTATAGTATAACTTCTGATCAGTCCTACTGTGTTCTAGTAGAACTTCTGATCAGTCCTACTGTGTTCTAGTAGAACTTCTGATCAGTCCTACTGTGTTATAGTAGAACTTCTGATCAGTCCTACTGTGTTATAGCAGAACTTCTGATCCAGCAGTTCTACTGTGTTATAGCAGAACTTCTGATCAGTTCTACTGTGTTATAGCAGAACTTCTGATCCAGCAGTTCTACTATGCAATGCAAGTTGGATGGTTGTTTGTATGGCACCTGTGTCAGCAACAGTAAGGGTTAGGGTGTCTTGCTCAGGGACACCACGAGACACCGGGGGATCGAACCCTCTCTAACCTCCTGAACCTCCTCTGAAATGCCCCGTGGAACCTCTTAAAGGCAGGGCTGACCTGGAAGGCCTTGTTGAGCCAGAACACGGAGCAGGAGGTCATGTTTCCGATCCAGTGCAGGTTCCCCGAGATCAGGTGACTCTCGTTCAGCCAGCAGCCGAACACGTCGTAGGGCTTGTTCCGCACACGGGACAGCAGCGTGTAGTTGTCTAGTGGTCATGACACACACACACACACACACACACACACACACACACACACACACACACACACACACACACACACACACACACACACACACACACACACACACACACACACACACACACACACACACACACACACACACACACACACACACACAAAAGTCATACAAAACCCTGTACACAGAACGCCGTTAAATCACCGAAAACAAACAACTGTTATACTGGTTTATAATCGTATAATCTGTTCTTCTATGTTGCCATCAAAACACGTCCAAACAGAAACTATGTTAAGAGATCAGAATTAAGAAAAGTCCCATATGACCACATTAAAAGTGACAAATGTGTGTTGCAATGTTTTGCAGTGTGTGTGTGTAATGTCTGTCTGTCTGTCTGTCTGTCTGTCTGTCTGTCTGTCTGTCTGTGTGTGCGTGTGTGCGTGTGTGCGTGTGTGTGTGTGTCCTACCGAGGCTGATGACGGCGATCTCCCCTGAGGAGGACTGGTGTGGCCCCAGGTAGACCCCAGACACCAGCAGCAGGCTGTCGTCAGTGTTGAACTGGGAGAACTGGGTGTACGCCCAGTTGAAGTGGAGCATGCTGGAGCTGTGCACCAGGGAGATGAGGCCATCCGGACGCTCCGTGTCCCACAGCTGAGCGGAGATGGTAATATCAATATATATATATATAAATACCTAAATGTAGAGGATTGAGTCCTCTTTATTGGTCACATACTTTACATAATTAGTTTCACTGCATTTAACCCATCCTAGTATTAGGAGTAGTGGGCAGGAGTTGTATGTACAGCGCCAGGGCCCTGGGTCTGGGTCTGGTGCCTTGCTCAAGGGCACCTCTGCAGTGCCCAGGTGTTTCGGGGACTTGAACCGGCGACCTTCCAGTTCCCAAGCCAAGTCCTTACAGACTGAGCTACTGCCGCCCCATCTATATATAGATATATCTATATATATAAAAATGTAGTGCTTTTACCCAAAGCGCTTTACAAGTATTGCCTCCTCCAAGGCCTTGCAGGGCTGGGAGGAGCCAGGGGATCAAACCAGCAACCTTCTGGTCCCTGGCTTCTCCTGGCCAATGCATGACCAGCTGGTCAGGAACAGTTAGTTCCTGTGTTGTACGGCCATGTAGCTCCTTTGCCGAGAGAGTGTGTGTGTGTGTGTGTGTGTACCTTGATGGTGCAGTCCTTGGAGCAGGAGGAGAAGCGGTGTCCCCTGTGGGAGAAGGCCAGGTGGAGCACCTGGTCATGGTGCTCTGTCAGGGTCTGCACCTCCTCGCAGGGGATGCAGTCGTACAGGCGCTTGAACTCCCTGTACCACGACACAGAGGCTGCGCACGCACGCACGCACGCACGCACGCACACGCACACACACACACACACACACACACACACACACACACACACACACACACACACACACACACACACGGTTTAGCTACAGCACACACACATTCAAGACCATATAGTCATGGCCGCCTCCAGCTAGTTTTACTTGCAAATCTTGAAGACTTGAAGGTTGTTTTGTTTAAGTCTTAAAAGGAACAGACTGGGTCTGGGTGATCAAACTATCGGAACTCTTACCTATCTTTCAATTATAACCAGTATGCACCTCCCACGGCTGTAAACGATGGCAATATAAACGTATTCCTTGTGAAAAGACATTTAGTCTTTAGGTTCTTGTTATACTCCCTTATGTTCTCCACATTGATAAGCATACATTGATTCCTAAAGACCAAAGTTCTATATTGCTACTGTTTACATGCGTTAGCTCTAACGCTGAATGCAACTTCGGTAGAATCGCCACAAGCAAGTCATCATTTTGTCAAATTATATTTGAAATTTATGCTTTTGTGAAGCCAGAAGAGACTGTTTGATAAGGGCCCTCATTTACCACCAGGTGTGATGTTGATAAACCATCCCAATGATGGAAATCATATAGTATACCTATGATATACTATATGATTTCCATCATTGTATAGTGTATTTCCATATTGTATAGTGTAGTGAGTGTAGTATAGCACAGTATTGTTCTAACTGCAGGAGTGAATGCAGAGTAAGCATTCCACTGTACTTGTTACACATGGCAAAATGTAATTCTCTTAAATCTAAGTCTCAATCCCGTCGTAACAGACCACTGGGTCTGTCTGACCCATCAATCAGACATATTGGTGGACAACATGTGATGTCACTGTAGGGTCGATGTATTTGAAGAAGACAGGAGTAGAAAGTCAAGGCCCAAAGTGAGACGTGGGGGTGGGGGGGGGAGGTACCTGGGTGTCGAGGCACAGAGCGGGGGATGCGGTAGTAGCTGTAGAACAGCTCCCTCCACAGGAACTCATCTCTGGAGACGGCCAGCCACTGTCTACAGGCCAGGCCGGCGCTCAGTGCCGAACCGTGGGGCAGATGGAGGAAGATCTCCAGCACCAGGCTGTCTGGCAGGGCTGGGCCACACTCCATTCTGACATCCTACGGAAAGGACGTGCACGCTCTCGTTACAGACACATTGACCTGAAGGCTACCAGCTTGCCCACCATAGACAACATTTACCTGGGAAATTAAGATATCATCTTATTGTGAACCCCAGTTGTATAGTAGTAATGAACAAGGCCTTTAAAATGAGAAGACATTCCCTGAGAACTGATCACATATGAGGTTTGAAACAGTGAGAAAGCCTAACTAGTAATAGTCAGACAACTACACTTTAAATGTCCATATACTTCAATGTAAAGGGAATGTTATCTTGAACTCATAAGGATATTGGACAACGTGTTAGGTTCCCCATGGGTATCAAGGCGTTATTAGCACATAGGTCTCTATCTCCCCAGCCCTGGAGAGACAGGAGGGTCGATGGTTCCTCCAGAGCTGCATCGACCCTCCTGTCACTTCACTGCCATCACAATCTTCCACCTCCACCAATTGGTCGTCTTCTTCTTCTCATATTTAAAACAAAAACACATTGAACGTCGTGTAGGGCTGCTCCCAACAGTCGGGGTTGTTGTTGTTATTGTTGATGATGATGATGATGAAGAAGACCTGACGGAGACATGATGAAGACACCTCCCCTTCTTCCACTAGTACTGACTTGTCTTCCCGAGGTGTGCCCCAATGTTTGGCGTACATGAACTTTAATTTTAAAACGATTATAACACGTGCCAACGCCATCACAATGTCCATTAACATGTCGACTAACCGAACATTAGATACCAAGCCTTACAGCTTTAGCTGGATAGGAAACTAGCTAGGAAAAAAATAGCTACAGCTAACAGGCTAACAGAATAACGCCAGCTCCCTCACGTCTGTGTTTTATATATTATTTACTTTAATGACTTTAACGTCAGTCGGAAACAACACTTCATCCTCGGGAACACGTGACACAACAACAAACAAACAAACAGACGGTGTTATGGTGTATTTATTTTATAATTAGACTGGGACCAACCTGCTAGTTCCAAAGTATGTGGCTGAGAAAACTGAGCGTATGACGGGGCTACGGCCAGACCCTACTAATCAATGACCGATCACACCGAGCGATGACAGCCCCGACCAATCGATGCCAGGCCCTACCAAACGATGCCAGAGCCTCCAGCCCCTTGAAAGAGATGACACATTAACAAACAAAACAAACAAAACAACAATTATATACAGTTGTGCCATATTTTCATGTAAAGGGTAAAATCCTTTACACTATGTAGTTAAAAATATTATAGGGAAATTATTATTATTTTTGTACATTTTATAAATTAATTATAATAACCACATCTAATTTATATATACATATATACATATATATATATATATATATATATATATATATATATATAAATTAGATGTATACATAATTTGTATACCAATTGTATGCATGTAGGCATGAGAACTGACAGCACATACTGTATGCTACATAGGCTCAAAGTAAAAACATATAAACAATAATAATATATTAATAACATACATCTGAATAAAAACATATTCTCTTTTCGCGTTGTTATGCTGATGTTGTCTTTGGAAATACAGATAAAATACAGATGGTTACTGCAGCCGTGGTCCGTCCTCGTAAGACATGTCACGTCCCATGACACAGTGTCGCGTCATGGGCGGTCCAGGTGGAGGTGTACCTGCAGGCCCCTCCTACCACTGACTAGTGGGCCAGGAGGAGAACAGCAGTGATAAGTCATCCTGCTTGAAGCCTAACTATGCTCTGACTACTTGAGGCGGGTATGTCGATTTTTTTTTTAAGAAGCAAACTATGCAATTATACTATATCATATGATATTGGGCCATAATATGGTTGCAAATGTGATGTACTGTATTTCGTTATTGAAAAAAAAAAAATGCACCGCGAATGTTAAAATAGTACAGGATATACTTGAAGGATATACTTGAAGGAAAATAAACATTTAATGCGACACAAGACAAGTTCAAATGGGATTATTGGGTGAAACGGTCCATCTGATATGGGTTGTGTTTGGTTACCTGGTGGTGAGTCATCACCTTGCCCTAGAAGACGACGCGATATAATATACAGAAAATAAAGACTTTATATTGTTAATATGTTAGATATTGTTAATCCCTCCCTCCATCCCATGACTTTACTTTTTAAATGTACTCCTTATTATTTATCGATTTTATTTTATTTGTGTCTGTCTTATTTTTTTAATATTCTATATTAAATGATTTTACTGTACGTGCAATTTCACTGTGTCTGTAAAGCGCCTTGGGTGTCCAGAAAAGCGCTTGATGAAATTGTAATGTATTATGATTATTAATAGTTAAACTCTCTTTTCTAGCGCTGTGCAGCGTCTGTGACTGGTTGGGAGACTGCTGTAGTGATGACTTAGGAGAGTGTTGTAGTGATGGCTTAGGAGAGTGCTGTTGTGACTGCTTAGGACTTGGCTGTTGCTCAAAGAAGAGCTCATCCACAGCACGACGACAAGACCAGCCTCAAAGTAAGTATTATATATAATGTATTTAATTATATGGCTGATTGTGTCACTGCTATGGGTCCAATGTCCATGTGTTCTACACTGTACTTAAATATAAAGCATGTGTGTGTGTGTGTGTGTGTGTGTATAACAACTCCGAATAGTGTATACATATAAGTACAGATGCTGTTTTTTTTTCCTTTATTCATTTTTCCTTTTTTTAAATGTATTGTATCGTGAGTTTGTTCATACCGTTGTTATTGTCTGTATTTAATATCTTGATATGGTTCTCGGTTTTTTCCGTTGAAGGTGAAACGGTGTGGACAGTCCCGTACAATGAAACACTGTGTGGTCAACAACCTCTTCCAACGAACCCTCCCTAACGCTGACCACCAGGGGGGGGGGGGCTTTAAGACGGAGAGCTGTCTACGTACAACACACCTGTACCTGAACCTGAACCTGAACCTGTACCTGTACCTGTACCTGAACCTGCTTGAATGCTGTGTTGTAACCCCCCGCTGTTCTCTTGTCTTTGTAATCATGACGATCTGTCCGAAAAGCTTCTTTTGGGAGTGTGGATATGGTCTGATGCCGTACATGTATACTATGAACAGCGGGCCTTTGAACTCTATCAAACATAAAGAACAAGTAACTTTTAATGTACCATATTACATTTAAATGATAAGTTATGTTTATCATAAATAATAAATACAAATGTATAATGTGACGGCTATACTGGTATAATGATTATATGCAGTTCAAGATTTGGATATACAATGATTTGGTTATCAGATGAAATATTTCGCTGCACCTTCTAGCTCACAGAGACTAACCTTTGCTATCGTAATAAATGTTTATTGGCTGGATATGGAGGATTGAATCCTCTGTATTGGTCACATGTACGCACACAGTGAAATTTGTTTCTCTGCCTTTAACCCATCCTAGTATTAGGAGCAGTGGGCAGCTATTGGAAAAAAATGTTAATCAATGAATGTACTCAATGTAACAACATATACAAATCATAATAGGGAGATTATATACCAATGTATCTTAAAATGCATCACAAAGTGACATTGTAATCTATTTGCATAATAGTATACAGTACAATAAGTGGAAACTCCTCTGAAGTAACATGCAAGGGGATGCCCCGCACTTTAAACATCTCAAAAGCGTTTAGTCGGACATGTCACTTTATGTAATAGTTGTATCAGATTATTGTGATTTTGATTGTTTATTATTTTACACACACACACACTGTCGTCGGGTATTGCACATAATATTTTCACCCATTACTTATACTTACTATAACTTTGATGTAACAATAAACTTGACTTGACTTGAAACAGAACGGACAGATTCGACAGTAGCATCTCCTGACCACCAGGGGTCACCGATGAAGCCAACACGAAATACATGACGTCAGACGTCCCACCTCTCGTGCGACGCGCACGCACGTACACGTCACCCGTGATGACCGGCCAATCACAGTCGGGTCAGACGCCAACACTCGGTAAAAAAAACAAAGATGGCGCTCGCTGCGAGAGACACACAACGGCGAGCGGACCGAACGCTTTACCGTTACTGAAGACGCGCGTCGACCGGGTCGGTCAGCGGGGAAATACGTTCGCTGTCGTGATTTTTCGGGTGTTGTTAGTCGCCATCGTCGGTTTGCGGGACGTCAACCGTATCTTTGTTCCCCCCCCCCAGCCCCCAGCCCCCTTGTGGTACCGGACGGCTCGCCAGCGTCAGGTCGGCCCGGGGAGGTCGTCTCTTGCTCTGCTTCGGGCTTCTGCGTGTCGGCGGCGTCCATGGACCCCTAGAAGAAGAAGAGGCAGAAGAACCGCTGGACATCGTCCCCTCCCGACTGTCACTTCGCCCCCCCCCCCCCCCCGGACCCTCCCGATGCACCACACGGATTAAAAGTACTCTCTGCCCGGGAGTAAACAACCAGGCCGTTACCACTCTGTGTGGTTGCGACACTGTGGCGTCGTGGCAGAGTTGAGGTGACTTGGCCGCCGCTCACCGCCCGCCATGTACTTCCTCACCGGCTGGCCCCGGAGGCTCCTCTGTCCGCTACGGAGCGCCGAGGAGCCCTTCTTCATCAGGCCCAGCTCCCAGAGGCTCTACTTCGGGGTGCTGTCGGAGACCCAGCTCAGCGTCTGGTTCAGCCGGGTAAGGTGTGGGGGGGGGGGCTGGCAACTTTTTCTTTCTCGCATCACAACACTGCGGGGGAGTCTGTGTTGACAGAAAATCACACACACACACACACACACACACACACACCGGGTACCCGGTGTTTACTCTCTCTCTTTAAATTGCTTGCTTCCAGGCTGGACATAATTCGTGCTATGGAGCCGAACAATACAACTATTAGTAGGCTATATATATATACATGATGTTGTGGAGAGAGTATGATGGGTGTAGCGGGTTCCTGGTCAGCATGGCCTCGTATAACTCGGATAGATCTACCTCTGTGCTTGGCCCGGGTCTCCTCTTTCTCTCACCTGTCTAACCAACCCGTGTATAAACATGAGAGAAGGCCGTTTTAGGCCTACAGGACTTCACATCCCACAGGATCCGTGCGTCTGACTGCAATTGCATTTGCAGTCAGATGCACTGCAATGCATTTGCAGCCAGTGTGTGAGAGCCCTGATGTAGATCATGTTATAGGGACGGTGCAGAGGCAGATCTAATGTATCTCGCTTTCCCCTGGATCTTGTGTAGATGTGTACTTTCGAGGTAAACCTTGGACGCAAGTTGATAGTCTAATAGATTTTCTCGTCGCGGTTGGACTGGAGTGAGGCGGAACGTCCAGTACTCCACAGCTGGTTTGTCTGTTTTGAATGTTAAAGTTCACCTTCAGTGATTCTCCAGATTGGGAGTAAAAGACCTGGGCCGCATTTGAATATGGCGTGATTTTATAATTCTTATTTTTGCCAACCCCTCAACCATCACTACCCTGCCATTGACATAACCGACACGGGGGTGGACGTGTTTAGGGCGCTATAAGCCCCAGCGCCTTTATGCTATTGTATTGCACCAACAATGGGTGGGGGGTTATTGTTTATTGCTCTTACACACACACACACACACACACACACACACACACACACACACACACACACACACACACACACACACACACACACACACACACACACACACACACACACACAGAGAGGGGAAGCAAATCGGGGACCACTTGTAAGATTCCTCACCGGAGTGTGGATGGGAAATGGTTCCTTTCTCCACATCTGTTACATCCATGATGTCCGCTCAAACAAAGTTCTCGCCATTGGAATGTCTGTGTGTGTTTGACCCGTCTCGACAATCCTGTCTCTACCTGCACACACACCTACGCTACGTGGGAAGCTGTATGTGGCAGGCCATGGTCCGTATGGTTTGTGAGTGGATGTATATCACAAACTTAAATGGGAATAGAATGAATATGGGAGTAGAGCTGAAACGATGTGCTGTTTTATAAAACTTGCGTCAGTCCGCCAGACAAAGCACAGACAACTTCCCCCTTCGAGAAGAAACCGGTAGTATTAATTTAGCTTTAGTTCTTTCATTCCTATTCGTTAGATTGTGTGAATTAAACTTGTGAGACAAATGTTCTTTGGTGTTCTTTTTAAAATGTTGGTCTCCATAAAATATGGTATTTAGGATATTGCTCATGTGAATTCAGAAGACTGCAGTCCTCTAGTGTCCATATTGGCCTCCCAAGTCAATGTGTAGGACCCTGAGAGTCAGAATTACACCTAATAGTTATATTATTAGTACTACTACTACTCCAACAGAAAACAATGGTTGGGAGTGGTGATTCCTCATCCGGCGTATATCAACAGGTACAGAACCACCAGGTCCTGGCTGCTGAGGGTTTACGTGGCTTTCTGTTGACACGCTCGTCATAACACCGCATCTCCCGCGTGCCCTCCCCGTGTGTGTCTATGTAATCCCATCTCTCTTGGGCCTGCCCTGCCCCCTAACCAACCTAGTCCCTGCTCCAAGGCGTCACCGCTAAGCCGGGCAACACTGTAGTTTAGCCTTGTATTCATTCACAGCTCTGGTAGCAGCACCACCACCACCACCACCCTGGCACATCTGTCTGTCTGTGAGTGAGATAGTGGTACTGGACATATCTAGGAACAGAGGGACACTGTTTGCATGACGTGTGTGTGTGTGTGGGGGTGTAAAAGTGAGTGAAATGCAATACAGTGTGCCTTCAAGTGCAACGGCGTGTAATCCTTAGTCCCCACAGGACCTCTGGTGTTACTGTGTGGATGTAGCAGAGGCTGTGAGAGTGGGAAGAGGCGGCGGGGGCATGGAGGGGTGGGTGGGCACACGGGCCAAGATCCTCCGACGGGTGGCTGACCTCTCCTTGTTGTCTTGAGACTCGGAGCTCTGCAAGCTACAGTACAGTGGAAACACACGTTTTGTTTGTGTCGCTGTGCTGGTCGTGTAGGGTGCGTCTGGTTTGTTTTCTCCACCTGCGTGGGAAGTGAGCACTAGGCTGTCCCGTGGACCTATGGGCCATTTCAACAGGACTCATTACCGTTACTTCACTGTTCTGTACTGTACCTTTATTATGTTATTATGACTATGTTTTATCCACAGGCAGTGCGCCTACTGAAGTGCTAGGAGTGCTGCCACTATCATACTATTGTCATCCATATTACATTACACTATCATACTTTTTCTGGACTTTTTGGACTCTGTACTGTACTTTTATGATGTTATGATGCTGCCACCACTCACTATGGAGCTGCACTACCGTCACTTTAAAAGGCTTTTTGCAACATCCGCCATATGTATATATCATCCATTAGACACTTTATTGTTATTTTTTTATTGTGATTAGTATTGTTATAGTACAGTGTTTATAGTGACAAGTATATATAGTCGATAGTATATAGTGTTGTTTATAGTGTAGGATAATATAGTATATTATTGTTGTTGAAAGCATTGTATTGTACTTGTTACACATGGACAATATAGAGTCTTGAAATGTGTAAGATAGACACACGGTTCCAATCTTCACACGTTGTCTTCGCCGCTAATGGGCTGATTTGAACACATTTGTTTTAGGAGCTTTACAATGTGTCCTGTAGAGCTGTGTTGTGGCCGCTCGCTCTTCAGGACCTGGTCGCCTGTTCCCGTCTGTTTGCGGTCCTGTGTCTTCAACCCATAATTGTTGGTCTGTTTTTTTTCCGTAGTGAGGAACTGTTGCACGCTTAAGGGTTAAGGTTTTTCCCTCGGAGCCCTTTCTAGATCATTAGCAAAGGGACATTAGCTGTTGTGTTCTCCGGCTGATATGAGATGAGGTCAGAAACAAGCAACCAAAATAGCTTGTTGGGTTCTGACGGCTAAGCTTATTATTATTTTTGATGCGTTTACAGTGTGTGTATATAAATAGCTTTGGTCTACACTGCCTGGCACAATGAATAATAATAATAATATAATACATTTTGGGATAAAAAGTCTAACAAGATGTGTATTCGATGTGTTCTTTAGACTAGACCCACACTTTTAAAGATCCTGTACGCCATTTAACACGTAACCTCCTGCTGTGTACCCCCTCTACCTCTCATCTGATGTTACATATGAAGGCAAGACGGTGTTAACTATTTAGCTCTTTATTCAGCCCTGTAGAAAGCCCTGTCATATTTCACACAAGTGATATGCACATCAGCACAAACACAACATGAGTGATTCCTCTGGAAAGGTCATTATACAATATTACACATTTGTTATGCAAGCCATAAGAAGAAATGTCATATTCTGTTCTTGCAACAACTAAGTAAGTGACTAATTGAAGCAGAGTAGGATCTGTGTTGTGGGTTTCTTTTATTTTTGACACAGAGAGGCTATTACAGATGTGGGACACACGTACCCCACTTTGGGAATAGCCACTTTAGACCAAGGAATCACTTACTTTTTGGCTGTTTCCTAGATGGGCAATTCAGCAAACCTGGCCTGTTGAGGAAAACCAAATGATGTTGGCCTTGCAGGTTATTAAAACAACATTGTACAACAAACGCTTACTCTATTTTTAGATAGGGCCCAGGGGAACTTTCCTAATTGAAAGTGTTAAAGATATGTGTTGGACCTGCACCGAAGACAATGCGTTCTGCCTCGTGCAGGATACACATCAGACAGACGGTCTGATAGAAACACTCTGAAGACCCGGATAGTTGGCCATTGTTCAGCCAACAAGGGCTATTCTCCTGTGTGCCCCGTGCCGCCCTCCCTTGAACCATGTCTTCTATATTCTGGTTAACCCTCCGCTAGAGTCAGCTACCCCTCTCTCTCTCTCTCTCTCCCTCTTTCTCTTTCTCGCTCTCTCTCTCTCGCCAATACCCATGAATGTCATTTTCTTTCTTTTGTTCGATTTTTTTTCATTGCTTTGCCACTTTCTTGGCCAGAGCATTCGACAAACGACTGCATTCACTTATGTTTCAGAGTGCTTCTGAAACATATTGTTTTTAAGCCATGCAAATGGTTATGTGTTGCATAATACACAGCACCCCCATCAAGCTGGTCTGTCATGCAGGAGCGATAGACGGCCGCCTTGCTCATTTTGAGAGGAAGACTCCTTCTCTCTTTTCTTTTGGTTTCTCAAGTTGCTCCTGAACTCCCGTCAAGTGCACACAGTGTGTCGTTCTTTCCGTTGGCTCTATAAAGTTTTAATGTTGTGGAAGGGACACCGAAGGCTGCACTTACGGCTCCTCTGGCTCTGGTTACAGCCCAAGGTCGTGTGTGTGTGTGTGTGTGTGTGTGTGTGTGTGTGTGTGTGTGTGTGTGTGTGTGTGTGTGTGTGTGTGTGTGTGTGTGTGTGTGTGTGTGTGTGTGTGTGTGTGTGTGTGTGTGTGTGTGTGTGTGTGTGTGTGTGTGTGTGTGTGTGTGTGTGTGTGTGTGTGTGTGTGTGTGTGTGTGTGTGTGTGTGTCCCGCTTCTGCTGTCAAAACACAAATGGAATATTGTCAACAATGTCTGTTGTGGTTCTGAATGTCTTTAAAAAGCAGGAAAAACTCATTCCTTTTCTTTCACTTACATTTATGGTGTGAAAGCAACACGGCTCGATGCTGGTTCAGTGTTGGTGTGACGTGGATACAGCGTACGTGGGTTACTACTATCGGTCTGTTTTTGTTTCAGTTCACCATGAGTTGAATTCCAGCATAACTTAAGTTGTCAAGTTCAGTTTCTCAGACCGGTAGAAGACACACTGACACATCCACTCTCGGCACAAGCTGAATGCTTTAGTTGTTTACATTCTGTCTATGAGTGAGGAAGGTTTATCTTTGTGAAGCAGAGTCATTTCAAGCTCATTGTGTGTGTTGCTTCTTAGGTGAATAAAATGAACGTTATCTAAGGAAAGTGATGCACAATAAACGGTAATGCAACTAACTAAACTGTCCCACTATAGCCAAGCCATACAACAACAAAATAAGGGCTTTTAGTAATTAAAAAAAAACACATTACTGCAAAACATGAGGCCAGCGTTTGTCGGTTTACTCTAGAGCTTGTAAATAGTTGGCCAACATAACATTAAGCAGGTCATGGTGCTCATGTTGTAGCATTAGCATTCAGTATTGCCCAAGTGTACACACAAGCCACAGGATTCCTCATTTGCATTGGGTCCATATGATTTAAGTATCATCAGTATCCTTAGAAATACTACAATGTAGTATTTTACTTGCTCACTAAAAAGTTTAGCAAAGGCAGACGACGTCCTGGTTTTATTTTTATTTCATCAGTGCTGTGGGTCCACCACAGTATACTTGTAGAGAATGTGTTGTGTCTTTAAGTCCACTGTCCGGCTGTATGTGTTTACGTCTGACCATATGTAAATCAGCTCGGGTGTTAAAATAGCTATTTTCTAAATATATGAAGCTTTGTAGTGTGTATATGTCTGTATATCAAATCCCTCCATTCCTTGAGATGCCAGTACGGTGCCCTTGAGGGGCGGTATCATGTGTATTATTTATTATTCTCATTATTCTCATCATGATGTTGTATTATTAACCTGTACCCTCTTCCTCTCCCCACAGCCCAGCGTCCTGATTGTCAGCTACATCGAGTCGGCCAAAGCGGCGGCCCAGTTTGGGTCCTACCAGTGTGCCGAATGGAAACCAGATGACTCCATGATAGCAGTGGCGGTGAGTGCATGCCCCCCCCGCCCCCCCCCCCCATAACAAGTACAGCCGTCCGCTCGGCACGCCGAGGATGGAGACACGCCGCGCTTATCTCTTCCGCCGCGCTCTCTCTCTCTCTGTGTGTGTGTGTGTGTGTGTGTGTGTGTGTGTGTGTGTGTGTGTGTGTGTGTGTGTGTGTGTGTGTGTGTTGTGTGTGTGTTGTGTGTGTGTGTGTGTTGTGTGTGTGTGTGTGTGTGTGTGTGTGTGTGTGTGTGTGTTGTGTGTGTGTGTGTGTGTGTGTTGTGTGTGTGTGTGTGTGTGTGTGCTGTGTGTGTGTGTGTGTGTGTGTGTGTGCGTGCGCACTAACCGCTATCACTCTTTTAGGAAATTCATACTGCGGGAGGGAATGGGGAGTAAGCATTCCATTGTACAAATAAAAAAATCTTGCATCTTGATGTGATGCTGGCAGAAAGACATAAGACTCATATTTCTATATCAGCGGATTGGTCCAGGACGTTGTGTTGCCAACCCCCATCATCTACCACAGATGTAGCTCGGCGGGCTCTGAGGTCTAGTGCACCAGGTGTCGTTCTGCATGCATGCTTCATTGTGTCTGATCTCCGTTGCGTCCAAATGAGGCACATCATTGCGTTACACATCAGCGGCCCGGTCTGAACGCCCCCATGGCTCCACAGCGTGAACCTGATTCACCTCTCAAACCTGACCGGGGTCACCCGGCGACACCTGGCCGCACAAACCACAACCACAGGGCTGTGGGACCCCATGACAAAACAACACTTTGAAGTGCTTCAATAATAATTATTCATTGCATTTATGTAACTCTTTTCAAGACACCCAAAGCGCTTTACATCGTGTGCGTGTGCGTGTGCGTGTGCGTGTGTGTGTGCGCAATGGTAATGGATGCTTTTAGCGCTCTTTTCCAAAGTGCTTTCAAGTCGCAAGCCTCACATTCACCCATTCATACACACATTCAGAGTTCGGAGTCAGCCGTGCAAGGAGACAGCCGGCACGTCAGGAGCACTTGGGGTTAGGGTGCCTTGCTCAAGGACACCTCCACAGGTTTTCGCTAGGAGGAGCCGGGGGATCGAACCAACAACCTTCCGGTTGGCGACCGCTCTACCTCCTGAGCGATACCGCCGACCCATTCAGCCTGTTTATCAGTCTGTTTATCGAGGGATCTTCGGAGCGTGTCTGAGGTGTGGCGATCACGCCATGTCTCTCAATAGGACCGTCTCGTGACGCTAGGCCTTACAAAGGCTTGCCGTCAGACCGTACTGCGGTTGGGAACAGAATTGTACACTATTTCCTTTTCATGACAAAGTGATATAACTTGTAGGGAGTCTTAACCGATGTGAATATCTCCCCCATGTGCGATGTGTGATGTGTCCTTGCTGAAATACCATGACCACTGTTGGAAGTTTACCCACTCCATCCCTTCCTTCGTAGGGGGGGGGGGGAGAAATCTGACTCTTGCAGCTTCTCACTCATTCGTTCCTGCTCTGGCGTTGCCTACAAGTGCATAAAAGTCCATTTAGCTGTTGTCATACACACAGTGTGTCAGACAGACTGTGCACCGTGCTTGTGGATCCAGATGGGGAGGAGTCCAGTATAGATTGTACATGTATTACAGTATGCAGTGTGTTCCAGTATAACCCAGTGAGACAAAGTGCTGCGGTCTGTGGCTAATAGTCTAAGGGATGGATGGGATGGACACAGCGTTTCTCAATCCCTGCCGGAAGCGTCTGGGCCGCACTTTAAAAAGATAGTCAATAATCAAAAATAGAGATATCTTTTGGATGTTTTAAATCCACACTTTGCATTAGTTGATGTTCTCCGAATACTCTTTGACCCACCAGACTACAGTCAACAGATCACATGTTGCCCTGTGACCCTCAGCCTCCGGGTTCCGCCAAGGGTTGACATTAATGTTCATTTTGCCATTAAAGTTCTCTCTCTCCATCCATGTCTTCATGTTTATTGATGTAGGCCTCACTGGGCCCCTGAGGCTCAAGTGATTTGGCCATGGTGATCTGAAGGTGGCCCATGAATGTGATGTGGAGGACCTCCAGGGATGTGTGATAGATGGTTGGAGATCATAGGTCGAGGGCAGTCGGCCATGGATGTGGATTTTAAAGTCTTGACGTAGTGGATGGGGTGGTCATGGATGTGACCCCCCCCCCCCCCCACAACCCCGAGACCTGCCCATGGTTGTTGTTATATATAGTGTGTCGATTGACCTAGCTGTTGTCCCACTGCCAGCGGGTGTAGAAACTGTGGAAGACTGGAACCGAAAACATGACACTAACCTAAAAAGGAGAAGGAGGAACCCCCTGTGGAGAAGCACAGACCGAGATCTGGTTCAATGAGACTGAAAACAAATGGGTTTCGTATGTGGGTGTATATAATGGACATTATTAACCGAGGTTGACTGAAGGGCCTGGAGCGCGAGGCGCTGTATGATCAGATATCTTTGCGCCCTCCTGTGACTCCCTCCTTCGAAGGTAATTTATTCATAATGAGGTATGGAATTGATTTCCATGGCCTGATATTACACACCTTGTTGTGTAATAGTTTGGCGCCTGTTTGATGGAAAAGTTTGATTGGGACGATAGTTCATCATCCTGGGATGTTCACCTCCTCCTCAGGAGGTGGGCTGTGATGTTATACTACTACAACCTCAGCTGTTCTGTGTAGAAACGGGGAAGATACATTTTGAACCTGTGGTGATTTTTGCGAAGAAATAAGGGTGTTTGTGGAAGCAGTAGGACTTTAAGTGTGTGTGTGTTCATCTTCGCCAAGCTTGATAGCTGTTCAGGAGCAGTTCGGTCAGGGTGTCTTGCTCAGGGACACCTCGACATTTGGCTAGGGAGAGTCAGGGGATTTAACCGACAACCATCCGGGTTGCCAGACCACCCCGCTCTAAGCTACTGCCGACTGTGAAGCATCGAACCGTTCACTACTGCTGGGGGAAACAATAGGAATATATGATCCAGGTCTCAATTCAGATGGGGGTGGATGGCTCTGTTGTACACACGTCACTCAACTGACCTCTTAAAAGCACGCTGCCATACAGACAGGGGGGTAATATGAACCACTTGTTTCCATCTGCAGTTGCCATGACTACAGTCACTAGGTTTTCACATGTAGAGGTAGGAGGTTGATTGCAGGGTGTGTGTAGGTGTTTGTCTACCTTCTTTGCGTTCTGTGTGTCCCAAATGTCATTGGGACGAGGAGGAGGAGGAGGAGGAAGAAGAAGAAGAGGAGGAATTGGATACTGTGAGAGATGATGAGGAGGAGGAGGAGGAGGAGGCGGCAGCGGCAGCAATGCTGTCCAGTCGAAGCTCTCTGTCCAGTCGAAGCTCTCTCCGCTGTCCGCCTGCTATTTTGTGGTGCAGGCATCTGTCGGTTACACCTTCCAGCTCGGGGTGCTTTGAACACCCTGCTAGTAAGATGGTATCATGTTTGAGTGTGCTCGGGGGGCAGTAGCTCAGTGGGTAAGGACTTGGCTTGTTCAAGTCCCCGTAACACCAGGTTACTGCACACCAGGTTACTGCCTAAGTGCACTTGAGCAAGGCACCCCCTACACTGCTCCCTGGGCAGCTGTATAAATAGCTGCCCACTGCTCCTTATACTAGGATGGGTTGAATGCAGAGAATTCCTTTCACTGTACTGTACTTGTGCTGTATACTGACAAATTTGAATAATAATTTAAAAAAAAATGTTGTACTATTTACATTTGACAAAAGTATACATTCAAAGACTGCTCCAGTTCCCCCAGCCCCCCCCCCCCCCTTACCTCCCTCCCTCCCTCATCTCCATCCAAGAGGAACCGGCGTCTGGCCAACTGGCCCAGTCAGCAGATCTCTCGCTGAGGTCCATGTGATCCACAACACGCCAGCCAGCCAGCCGGGCCCAGACCTGTATCGTATAGACGGCATCAAAACAAACCACACATGGATGCAGACATAGATTGGATAAAGCGGCGTGTTGGATTAAGCTCCGTGTGTGTCTGTGCTGGAAGAGCCGTTTGACGGTGAGGGATGTGGACAGGCATTGACACGTCGAGGGGATGGCAGTACGAGTGTCTACCGTGTTGAAGTCCTGAGGGGTGGGGGATAAGACATAACGGTAGCAGCAGTCGATGGCCATGTCCTTGAGGTTTGCCCTGCATACAACCGACACTACAGTGTGTTGTCCCCAAAGCTGACCCTGCACTGGGGTCAGAGCACAACAGCTGTGGGATGTACAGTGAATACCATGTACCATCCCTGTACATTGAATACCATGTACCATCCCTGTACAGTGAATACCATGTACCATCCCTGTACAGTGAACACCATGTACCATCCCTGTACAGTGAATACCATGTACCATCCCTGTACAGTGAATACCATGTACCATCCCTGTACAGTGAACACCATGTACCATCCCTGTACAGTGAATACCATGTACCATCCTGTACAGTGAATACCATGTACCATCTCTGTACAGTGAATACCATGTACCATCTCTGTACAGTGAATACCATGTACCATCTCTGTACAGTGAATACCATGTACCATCTCTGTACAGTGAATACCATGTACCATCTCTGTACAGTGAATACCATGTACCATCCCTGTACAGTGAATACCATGTACCATTCTCTGTACAATGAATATTGTCTGTATCCTGTATTCACTGTACGGTGATAGTAGAGTATTCACTGTTTATATTAGTACAGAGATGATACACAGTTTAGGCTCTAAAAAATACTTTTAACACATTTATTTATAAGATGTACTGTCAGACTGTCACCGGGGAACGGCTTCAAGCATGTATGTCACTGGGATATGTATATTTATAATGAAGTGGGAAGTGACAACATGGCAGATGTCGAGTGTGAAATGTCTAATTAAACCAACCTACGACTAAAGGCCTTCACATGTTCGTTCCAGCTCCCGTTCAGTCACCAAAGTATCCTTCTTTCCTTCCCTCCCTCCCTTTCCTTTTTGTTTCTTCCTCCCTCCTTCCCTCCCTCCCTCCCTCCCTCCCCTCCCCTTTCCTTTTGTTCCTTCCTCCCTGCTTCCTCCAACCCTCCCTCCTTCTCAAAGTGAGTTCCAGAATACACACGAATGCATGCTACGAATGTGTCTGGGCGAACGTCATAGCTTCCAAGCCAAAGCAAAGCCAGGTGCAGGCGGTTTAAAAAAAAAAAAAGTTTTAATTTTTTTTATAAATACCAGGCCCACGCGCCGGTCACTTCCTGGCTTCTTGTAACCTACCTCATTGTAGCTGGTAGCTTTCCTTCATTTCACTTTACCCTGAGGCGGCGTGCAGGGAAGCCGGTTACAGCTTCAGCCTACATTCATTGGGATCTGCTCTCCCTGTTGTCCTCATGTTACACTGTACATGATTCATGTTACGCACGCGATCCTGGGCCCTGTAACACGGCCAGTTGGCGTTACGGTTGTTCGTAGCCCCTGTTTAATGTACTTCTATTGTCAAGTCTAGGGAGCTAACTTATTGTGCATTTACCGGAGCACTGGTTCTGCTCTTGGAGGCTTGTTGGGAAGGAAATGTAATGTATTATATATTATGTTATTATATATGTGTATATGCATGTATATTATATCATTATGGCTTGTTAGGAAGGAAATGCACTTTTGACTTCTGGTGACTAGTAGTTCTCTACCTGTTAAAGGACCTTATTGTAAGTTGCTTTGGACAAAAGTGTCTGCTGTAATGTAATTCAATACTTTAAAATGTTTGCTAGCTCCTCCTGATTCTCGCCGTGCTTTAGGGTGTTTTGGCAGGTTAGCTTTTGCTTGGTTTTGTTTGAGTCTCCTGCAGGCGAGAGAGAGCTGAGCACAGTGGAGGTGAAACATGCCCACACATCCCCACAGGTCCTCTTTCAAATGGAGGAAATGTACCAGAAAACAAACCGAACCTGGATTTATGTGACTTGTTATTTCTCTCTCTTGGCTTGGTAGACTAGCTAGAAATCGGAAAAACAGAATATACTGTAAGTACGTATGAAACACCCCGGTAAAGTGTATATCACAGTATTTTGATAAAAGTACTACATTTGACATATCCTTTCGGCTCCTCATTTGGCACCATTTTTCTTATTTTTCTTTATATTTCTGTACGTTCTGCAGTTCCTTATGGTGGTGTGACTACCCGTGAGTGTGTGCATAATCTTAGATATTATATAATCCCTGTGTGCTACTTTGCATATTGTATCGTGTTACCAAAGCATGACTCCCCAGCCGTCCGTCGGCATGGCTGCTGAATGTCCGTCTGCTCCTTGCATAAATCCACCGTGGTTGAATGTAATGGGTCTTAGCATAACTGGGAGCCAGCCAGCTTTAAGAAAACGCCATCCGCTAAACAATATTTAAATCAGCCATGTCTGTCGAGGCACACTCGCCGACCCACGGACCCGTCGGTCGATGGGAGCAAGCAGTCGCAGGCGTGGCCGTTATGTCTGTAAATCCCATTAGACTTTACATTCCAGAGCCATAGCATAACACCAGTCTCTGGTTGACCTTGCCCCCCCCCCCCCCCCCCACTTCCTACCATACGAGCTAGCACTCGCTCTCCGTCTTGCTGTCAGGGCTTCCTGCTAAGCCCTGCGCATATCGGCCCACGTCCTTGTAATTACAGCGCTTACATCTCTCTGTCATGCACTTTTATGTGTGTGCATAATTCTCTGCGTTCTCAGCCCGTTCCACCATCCACGCTCCATGCAGGGGAACGCAAGGCATGATCTCTTCTAGTGGGGGAAAAGATATGCTTCAGGGAAAAGTGCTGTGGAAGTTCAAGAGTCTCTTAAGGCTCAGAGGAGCAGCAATGACTTGCATTGGGATATTCACCCCTTCACGTTCACCGGGGCACCAATAATTGCTATTTGTTTCTGAGAATTAGTGTCCTTATGAGGTCTAGTGTCCTTATGAGGTCTAGTGTCCTTATGAGGTCTAGGGTGCTTCATAAGGGACAGGCGGCTGTGGAGTCTGCGAGTAAAGGAGGAAGGTGATGTCACGGAGACCAGGACTTGCCCCTTTTGAATAGTCCTCGTTACGGCCACCAGCTGTTCAGCAGATGTGTCCTTGGCGCTCACAGCCACCCTCAAAAGCCCGAGGACTAACATAATAACCACCCTCGACCACGACCTGGTCTATCTTTAGAGGCTCTGGTGTGTGTGTACGTATGTGTGTGTATATGTTTATGTGTTGATGTGGAGGGAAAGAGTAGGAGAGAGAGAGAGAGGGCAAGCAGAGGATGGCGGTTCCTTCGGACAGAGAGAACTTTTCCTAGCTATTTTCTTCCGTTTCCTGTGTGTGTTGGTTCTCATCCGAGACTGGGCTGTTCCCTCTCGTGTTCTACTCTCGCCCAGTGACCTACAGAGGAATCCAACCAGGGACGCTCTCGAAACGCGGTCGAAATTACACAGGATTTAACTTTTGGCGTTAACTGATGTGGAAGTAAACACACGAAGGCAAATGGTTTTTGGCTAAATAACGTTTTTGGCTTATTAACTCTTATTATGGTTGTTATTATTAGAGATGTGTGTAGGTGTGTAGCCTACATTGTCTCCTGTTGAGCACAACTACCTGCTACAGAAGAGTGCAAAATAGGCACAATAATAATAAGAATTCATATCCATGGACACTGAAAAAATTACATTGAATTGTATTAAAACACTATTAAAAATAGCCAGACTGGTATGTTTCCCCCCTGTGTAGTTCATGGTCCACATCCAGGAAAATAAACCAAAAAATACACCTGGTTCCTCTATATAGGGCTCTCCTTCTGATGAATGTGCGTTATACTTGGGGAAACACTCTTCTGGCCGGTCTGCACACAAGCTTCAATGGAAAGTTTTCCTTTCCCCAAGTCCACCGTTCCAACTGTTGCTTTTTCTGTACTCGCTCTTTCTTCTCCTCCTCCTCCTCCCGTCTGTTCCATCACAGCAGGACTTCAGAGCTTTCCTCACCTCGGTTCGTATCAAACTACAGCTGGAGACTGAAAGGTGGTCCGGTTAATGGTTGTGAACATTTGAGGGAAACAAAGGAAGTCGACCGAACGCCACCGTTCAGTGAGAACCCAAAGACCCCCAAAAGAAGTGAAGAAAGTGTGTGTGTGTGTGTGTGTGTGTGTGTGTGTGTGTGTGTGTGTGTGTGTGTGTGTGTGTGTGTGTGTGTGTGTGTGTGTGTGTGTGTGTGTGTGTGTGTGTGTGTGTGTGTGTGTGTGTGTGTGTGTGTGTGTGTGTGTGTGTGTGTGTGTGTGTGTGTGTGTGTGTGTGTGAGTCTTCCCCTCGACGACAGGATCGTCCTCTGATGTGACGAGATGAAGTCGACCCTAATCACCGGCCCACTCGACGTCACCGTGTGAACGCTGCTTTCATGTCCCCGGAGACATCCTGGCTACATGAAGGGGAGTTGGCAGTGGTGTCAAAGACGAGTTTAGACTCTCGCTCTCCTTCCCCTGCCTCCCTTTTGTCTTTCATGCTCCGATGAGCTCTCTCACCCCACTGTAAACGCTGATTAATTTGACAACATACGGTTACATGTACAGCATCGCCACCTCCCCCAATCCATCTCACCCACTACCCTCCCCCACAACTCTCCCTCCCTTTTGGGAACCCAGCCACACGGGGGAGGACACGGGGATCTGAAGGATGAACGTGATGTACGACGCCTTCTTCGAGTGAGCGATCGCGTGACGGGCTTCTCGTTGAACGCGAGGTGTTCGTGTTTTGTTGTTTTTGTGTTTATGGGGGATGTAGTTCAGCAGGGTTTGACGCCGTCTGTGTAGTGGCGCCGGTCGGCGACGGAAACGTCAAGCGTTGTTCTCCAGGGTTGCTGGTTTGAGGACCTACTGCTCTTTTTAAATGGGCTGAAAGTGATTTATCTTTCTTTTTTTAAAACGGTGTGTTGATTGACTGCCATGTGGGGTTTGGAAGGCTGCGCTTTGTAATGATTTAGTCGGTGTTTTCACTGTAAAAACAAGTATAGTTTTGTTAAGACCTGAGCGTGTTCCATCCTGTGTTACACGACAATGAACCATGTTTACTATTATCGGATGGATCATACAAATACTGAAGACACTAGTTTTGGGGGACGAGAATCGGCAGGGACCTCATGATATTCATATAAGTGCCGGTACGATAATCTGTAAATGGAAAGATTACCGTAAGTAAAAATATGGCGATTTCTGTGATTTTCATCATTCACTTCCACCGGTCCTGGAAGTATAGACGGATGCAGTATAGCGCCCTCTCCAGGCTGGTGCCGGTAATGTGCTTCCATTAAGTTACATTGATACACGTTACATTGATGTTTCTGGTTTAAAAAAAAAAAAAAAAAAGCAAACAAACCCCAAAAGTATATATGACTATACATGTATATGAGTATTCCAGAAGAAAACCATAAATCGGGATCTTTGTGTGCCAGTTTGGCGCACTGCCGCAGTGATTCTTTTAAAGACGTCGGATGTGAGCTAATTAGGATTGAAAAGTCCTGGAGTGCGAGTACAATCACAGGAAGAGCATACATACCCCGACAACCCCCCCCCCACACCTCTCCTTCCAATAATATCTCAAAGAACCCAACAATATACTGCAGGGAAACTAAACATCAGTGGGGGCCGATGTTCTTAGTTTCCTCTGTTGTTCAACACAACAAGAGTTTGAAAAAGGTCAACTTTGGGCCTTCAAGTATGAATGTTAACCTGGAGATTGGTGCGTTTTTGAGTTCAGCTGCTTCCGGTCACACTGCTCACACTGTGTGAGAAGTATGTCGAGATTTAAATATCCAGGATGTTTTCATTGTCCGTGTAATGCTTACTCCTCATTCCCTCCCGCAGTACTATAATATTTGAGTTAGTATTAGTATTTTCTTAATCATAATACTATACTAAACTATGCAATACGATGCTATACAATACTATAAACTAACTATATACAAAACAATAGCTTCCACAGTCAGGCCATCAGGCTGCTGAACAAGGGCGTATAGCATATAACAATGTATATTTTATTACATTGATTTATATATATATATTGCTCTTTTTCTGTGCCGATATATTGCATTTTATAAATTGCATTTTTATTTTTATTTTTTTACTTATTTTATTGTATTCTGTTTTATTCTATTCTTATTTTTATAACTGCTGTCTGTCGTCGGGTATTGCACATAAGATTTTCACCCACTGCTTTATACTTGTGTAAACTGTGAAGTGACAATAAACTTGACTTGACGTGAATATACTATTAACAACACTATATACTACCTGTTGTATGCTTTACTATATATATGATATATGCGGAAAGCATTTAGAAGTGGCAGTAGTGCAGCAGCATCATGAAGACAGTCCAGTGCAGAATAGTGCAGTAACCGATGAGTCCATTAAGTCCAGTAAAAGATAAGTCCTGTTATGATAGTGGAAGCACTCCTAACAGTGCAGTGGGTGCACTGCCTGTGTCTAAAAACTGTTCTATAGCACACATGCACACTGTGTGTGTGTGTGTGTGTGTGTGTGTGTGTGTGTGTGTGTGTGTGTGTGTGTGTGTGTGTGTGTGTGTGTGTGTGTGTGTGTGTGTGTGTGTGTGTGTGTGTGTGTGTGTGTGTGTGTGTGTGTGTGTGTGTGTGTGTGTGTGTGTGTGTGTGAGATTAGCAAAATGATAATATTAGTAGAAGGATAGCCTCTTGGGTCGTTTAGGTCCTTAAGGAGTGCCTCAGCTTGGTAGTGCTTGGCCAGCTGCTCCGGCTCCACACACACTGATGCTCTAAAAGCTTTGTCACATCTCATCGCTAATCTGTAGCTGCCGTTTAACACCTATTTTTCATCCTTTGGCACAGAAACGCATGTTAAATTATGTCTCTCTCCTCTCTCTCGGTCTCTCTCTGTCTCTCGGTCTCTGTCTCTGTCTCTCTCTCTCTCTCTCTATGTCTCGGTTTCCCTCTCTCGCTCCCTATCTCCGTCTGTCTCTCTCCATCTGTCAGTCAGTCAGTCAGTCTGTCTCTCTCTCTCTCTCTGTCTCTGTATCTCTCTGGCTGAATCTGCTCCTTCCTAGCCAAGTGTCCCCTGTGGATCCATTTAGTATGCCAAACTCTCCCCCTCCCTCTCTTCCCTCCCTCTCTCCCTCCCTCTCTCCCTCCCTCCCCACGGTGGTCTTCTTCTGCGGTCCAGAGTTGTGGCTGTGTGTTGTCCACCTGCCACCAATTGCACATGCACTTGCACACATCCCAAGCCAGGTCTTAAGGGGACAATTCCGACAACTGTATTTGGTTAGTATTCGTTACATGCTGGTTCATATTTGAGCAGTAGTTTAAAGATTGTATTTGGTGTGGTTATAGTGGAGTGAACTAGGGGAGTGATTGTGAAACTGTGGTTCAGAGACACTTGACGGTGGACCGGCCCTCTCTGGTCTCAGGTTGCAGCCGCCGGGCCCAGCCTTCAGATCCGTCTCAGATACTTCTGTGTGCTAACTGATATATCTTTGTGTGGGTGTCTTTTTGAATGGATTTGAATGGATAGCCAATTACACACGATAGCCGTTAGGTCATTGCACACTATACGCCTGGCACATCAAAAGCGGACAGCCGTTGGATGTTTTAATGTTGACCAGTTATCAGCACATTCTGTATGCTCCTAATCCTTACTTCATTACAACCCTTTGATGCAAGGCAAATGCATTTTACATATGCCGTTATTTAAAATGACTTCATGCTAATAATCTATATCCAACTAGAGGGCATTCCGTAGAGCACACACTGGATCCGGATTCGGATCCATATCTGTGGCTACATCTAATCAATTGTTCCTTGGCCCATAAGTAATCTAACCACCAATTTTGGTCCAATTCCGTCCATAACTTTTTAGGAGAACGGGCAAAAACATAACCTCCTCCCATCTTCGATGATGGAGGTAAAATGGTTTTCCGCAAAAAAAAATCTACTGTTGTGGGTGAAATAGTAAATATTGCCATATCATGCCTAGGGTGTGTATAAGTACCACTAAGGCTCACAGGCCTGGTCCCAGGAGTACCAGGCCCCCAGAGCAAAATAACTCCAGGAGCTTCATTCCCTGTTCAATTTAATATTTTAGCCCGGAGCCACGCAGATAATGGTAGCTGGTGGAGACTGGTCCTGTTACCTCCTCCACGCCTCATTGAACCTCAGTCAAATAAGACCATCCACACCGGCACACCCCCGTCACGCATCCACAACAAGCTGTGGACTTAGTGGCTTCTGTCATACTGTCACCTTATTTGTTTCCTTCTTTCCTCCTTTCCTTCCTTCCTTCCTTCTTTAGTTTTTCTTTCCTTCCTTCCTTCCTTCTTTCTGTCCTTCCTCTTTCTTTCCATCTTTCCTTTCTTATTTTCTTTCATCCTTCCCCATTTCCCTTTCCACGATCTATCCTTATCTCTGTGTCTATCCTTATCGGTATGTGGAGGTTGTCCCCTGAACCAATGTTTCCTAAATGCTAATGGCTAATCTCCTCTGTGTGTCTCTGTCCTCAGGCCGCTAATGGATTCATCCTCCTGTTTGACGTGTTGGGAGGACAGGAGGACAAATGCCTCTATGAGGCCGTCTACCCAAAGTGAGAGAAAGAGACACACACACACACACACACACACACACACACACACACACACACACACACACACACACACACACACACACACACACACACACACACACACACACACACACACACACACACACACACACACACACACACACACACACGGGAACATTTCGGGGGGGGGGGGTGTTCACTGTTTTGGTGTATTTAAAAAGCAGTTTGATGAGCTAGGATGTTTGGATGTTTCGATCAATTAGCTAATTGATCGTTCCCACATTCTCATCAATCTCACGTTAGTTCCTCCATATAAATAGCGCTCGTCTGTCTCCGAAAATAAGGACAACCCTTCTCTCTCCTTTCCCCTGAAATCCCTCCTAAAAATATAAACACATTTGTTTAAAAAAAAAACATGACATTTGGAACACTGCGGTGTGACATTTGGGATGTGTTTTTATAAAACATTAATTTGCTGAAAGGCATGTTAATGGGATGCAAACAAGGTCTGTGCCGGGGATCCACAAGCTGGTGGGGCAGATGTTTGCCCGCCGTGCGTTCTGGTCACGCTCCAGTTCATTGAGATGCAGTCTGGGATGATTCACATCTGAGGTCTGCCGGTGAAGTCCCACTCAGGTGTCTGACTTTAGATGAACATCTAAAGTCTGTGGAAATACATTTTTGTTACAATACATGTTGTCCTCGGAAGCCTCCATCTCGCCACTCTCGAATGAGTTTATCTTCGGGGGGAAAATATATATCCCTAACGGGAAACACTGCGTAACTGCGCCCTCCATCCGTCTCAGGTTCTGGTTTAAGATTTAGATAAGATAAGGAGTCCTTTATTAGTCCCACTGCGGGGAAATTTACATTGCTACAGCAGAAAGTGACCGTGCAGATAATAAGTACATGTTGGTAACAACAAGACAAATAAGTACACGGCATGGATGAATAAATAGCAGCATAGAATAGACAAAGTGTATAAAAGTGAATGAGCAGCAATTCTAAAGTGAACATGTTTCCTTCCCAGAAGTTTGGCAGTTTGTAGCATCGTCAACCTTTTGGATC
This sequence comes from Muraenolepis orangiensis, assembly GCA_027704905.1. NCBI lineage: Eukaryota > Metazoa > Chordata > Actinopteri > Gadiformes > Muraenolepididae > Muraenolepis > Muraenolepis orangiensis. Next base: position 20,541,239 of record CM051006.1, read on the forward strand.
TTAGAGATTAGGGTTACCCATTACACAAGGGACTCGGGCTCAACATATTGACTGCATGTACATGTACTTACAAGTACATTTAATAATTACACATTGTTATTACACACATGTCATTTAACATATTAATAATGATATTATAACTTGTATTGGCCTGTGCAACTTTCTGGATGCACGCACGCACGCACGCCACGCACGCACGCACGCACGCACGCACGCACGCACGCATGTCTCAGACGTGTCTCAGACAAGTCAGGACCTGAGCTAAACTTCCCTTTTAGCCTTAGCTGAGACCACTGAAGTATGGAGCCCCCGGGTGCTAGGACTAGACCATTGGATGTTTGTTTGTGTTAATGCTCTCCTTGAAGTGGTTGTGTGTGTATGTGAGACAAACATAGCATGTGGAGAGGATTCCATTGTTAAACCTTAAAGTGTGTGTGTGTGTGTGTGTGTGTGTGTGTGTGTGTGTGTGTGTGTGTGTGTGTGTGTGTGTGTGTGTGTGTGTGTGTGTGTGTGTGTGTGTGTGTGTGTGTGTGTGTGTGTGTGTGTGTGTGTGTGTGTGTGTGTGTGTGTGTGTGTGTGTGTGTGTGTGTGTGTGTGTGTGTGTGTGTGTGTGTGTGTGTGTGGGTGGGTGGGTGTGGAGTTTGTCTCGACGTGTCCATAGTGAAAGTGTAAGTAAACGCATGCCTCAGCCTGTCTCTGGGGCTGCCACGCACTCAGCCAATCACGCGTAGCAGGCCAAACCCCCGCAGAGATCCTATTCGGTGCTTTACTATCCGTAGCGCAAACAAGGAAGGAACAGTAGCAGCTCCACGCATTAGGTGGCTTCCCTGGGGATGTTTGCTTGTTGACATGTTTGACCAGAGCCAGCGGCCAGTGGCACTGTTTATACCCAGAGCTACCTCCCGCCACAGCAGAGCAAAATAAGGCCCCATTTCCGTAGTCCTTCTCTTCAAAGCACTTTTACAATTATAGCCTCGCGTTCATTCACCCATTCATACGTACGTTCATTCACCCATTCATACGCTGACGGTGCAAGCAGACAACCGGTCAGGAGCAAGTTAGGGTTTGGTGTGCCTTGCTCAGGGTCAGGAGGAGCCTGAGGATCGAAACCAGCAACCGTCCAGGTTGCCACACAATGCACTCTGCCTCCTCCCCCCCCCCCCCCCCTATATAAAGGGAATGAAAACCGGTTAAATACTCAATGAAAGTGTGTTTTGTGTGCCCAGAGGGAGTTCCCGTGTCAAGGTGACCCCGGGCTACAAGCAGGAGCAGTGTGCTCCCGCTCTGTCCCTGGAGATGAAGAGACCTGTGGATCTGGAAGCCCCTATCACCAGGTACACCTGTCTGTCCCCCTCACCTGTCTGTCCCCCTCACCGTCTGTCCCCCTCTCTCTCTCCTCCTCTCTCTCTGTCCTTTCCACTAAATGTCTGACTCTCCTGTCTGTCTCTGTCCTGCCTCCCTGTCTCACCGTCTGTCTCTATGGATGTGAAAGTGTTTTCTGGAAACTACTTTCTCATAGCTGGTATTCATCAGCTATGAGAGTGTCCTCTCTGGGCCCTTGGCTTGGTAATAATGTCAAGGGAATTACATCCGGTATATTCTCTCTCTCTCTCTCTCTCTCTCACTCACTCACTGGTTGATCCATAGGATAGGAATGCTGCTCGCCCTGATACGTTTGCACACCTGGCACGCGGAGGAATGTCCCGGAAGTCATTTTTCCTTCTTCTACTCCTTTCCTCCTCGGGCTGCGAGATGCTGGGCGTGGGGCCGGATCCCTTTTTAAAGTTATTAAAAAAAACTTTAATTGTCACTTAAAACCGCAATAAAGAAAACCAGACAAGATGCAGTGCCAATTTGTGCCAAATGCCGACGTGCATTTTTTGGAAGTGGACCAAGCGGCGGTCAGGAACGTTATCTGGAGGACGATTCAAGATGTTTTCCAAGAACATCTTGAATCTTAAAGCGAGGGCAGCCAAGTCATCGCCGCTGCCTTCCTCCTTGACTCCAGGCGAGACGTTCTCTTGTCAGATTCTCGGCTCTGTTTTGTTTCTTTTGTTTTATTATCAACCCATCATGGGATGACAGACACAGGCGAGGAATCGAAGAGAGGCGTTCAGTTTGACTCATCATTGTTGATGCAGAGAAGTGGCCGCAGCCTGAGCAATCTGGAGAAGGAGCTGTCAATCAAGCTGGAGTACCCCAGCTGGCTTTGAGTTGTTTACCACTTTTTCACTTCTGGTCTCTGGCAGTGTCTCATTACCGCACTTGGAGAGATAGAGAGGGGGGAGAGGGGGAGATGTTTTGTGTGTGTGAAGACGGATGCCTTCTAGAGTAAACTCAACTTGAGTTTTTTTCTTCATCACCATCTTCCTCCTTCCTTTCTTCCTACTCTCACTATCACTTTGTTCTCTCTCTGTCTCTCTCCTCTCCTCTCCTCTCTCTGTCTCTCTGTCTCTCTCTCGCTCTCTGTGTCTCTCTGTCCTCTCTCCTCGTATGCAAAGTAAAATCCATATGAATCCATATTGGATTCATGGAGTGGAGTGGACATTTTAATCCGAAGCACGCCTTCCCAACGACACGTACGCAGATACATGTGTACCTGTATAATACCAGTGGTATACCAGTAGGCCAGTACAACACTCCCCCCGAGTGGGAAGAACAACAAGAACATGACAAGAAGAAGGAAGAACAACAAAGACAGGGAAATAATATTAGTTTTTTTTAAACCGCAAGTAGAGGTAGAGATGGATACCCCTCTTTCTGGATATCCCTCTATCAGATCTCTCGCTCTGTCTCTCTGTCTCTGTCTCTCTCTGTCTCTAGGTCTATGTTGCTGTCTCTGTCTCATATTTTGATTCCCACTTTCCGTTGTGAGATGATAGCGTCCGGAGAAGGTCTCACATGTCCTCAGATACATAATAATAATAATAATAATATTAATATTCCCCCCTCCCTCCCTCTCTGTGTAGTCTCCAGTCCCTCCAGGAGGACCTGCTGGTGTGCACGGCTGACGGCTACCTCCACGTTCTTCACTGGGCCGGCCCTGGGAGCAACGGACGGAAGGCCATCAACCTCACCACAATCCCCTTCTCCCTGGACCTGCAGTCGGCCAGAGGTACACTAGGGCACACACATGCACGCACACCACACACACACACACACAGCTGGAGAGATGCTAATTTTACTAGCCTCGATTTGAGTAGTTAATGCTGCTATAAGCAATGTAACACTGATATTATGTTATATTCCATTTTTTATTATGTACACTCGATATATACAAGGATATTATGTGTTGTGACGTCATGCACATGAACACACACTCTGTCTCTCACTTCCCCCGTTTCTGTCTGTCTGTCTCTCTTCCTCTGTCCCTCTCTCTACACACACACACACACACACACACACACACACACACACACACACACACACACTTGCAGACCATTTTATCCTCGTCACCGAAACTGGCAGGTGTTTTATCTCCACCGGAAGAGTACTAAGTGTGTGTGTGTGTGTGTGTAGGAGGTCCGTCCCTGGACCTGGACAAGGTGCACATCCGGTGCATGGAGTACTGCGTGACTCTAGACGGCTTCGCAACCGTCCTCAGTGACGGACGTCTGGGCTTCATCACGCCACTCGGCAACACGGTCACCGCTGATGTAAGAACGAACATATACACACAGACTGACACATATACACAGACAGATACACACTGACATATACACACACACAAACTGACACACCGACATATACACACACACACTGACAGACACACCGATAGACACACACACACACACACACACACACACACACACACACACACACACACACACACACACACACACACACACACACACACACACACACACACACACACACACACACACACACACACACACACACACACACACACACACACACACAGCCTCTATAAATCTAGATCGATAGAAGTGTTTTGATCCCAGCGGGACGCTACAAACAAAATATACAGTATTGATGTTCTATTCCCAACCGGATGCATCTTGGAACAATACCTGATGTTAAAACATACAAATATGTTTCAAAGAAACATAGGAAAACATACTGTAGCAGACAACGCTGCCACAAGCCATTAAAATGGCTTCTTTGTCGCCAAGGACAAGGGCACTGTTGGATGAGGGAACCGGTTTATTGCAGAGTTTTGTAGGTGAATATTGAACAGAGCAGATGGTCCATGCAGGACCTACAGGTGTGCAGCCTCACCCAGCCCCAGACTTTAATCTGTCTGACTGGGGCCAGCTGAGGCTGCTTCAACCAGACTCTTATCAGTCTGACTGGGGCCAGATGAGGCTACTTCAACCAGACTCTAATCAGTCTGACTGGGGCCAGATGAGGCTGCTTCAACCAGACTTTAATCAGTCAGACTGAGGCCAGGTGAGGCTGCTTCAACCAGACTCTAATCAGTCTGACTGGGGCCAGATGAGGCTGCTTCAACCAGACACCCACCACACACACCACGCATATGTAGTTTGTTGCCTGGAGGATCTGGATGAGATGTGTGTGTGTGTGTGTGTGTGTTTCCCCCAGCAGTTGCAAGGCGTCTGGGCAGCCGACGTGGTCGATGGAACCTGTGTGGCAGTCAACAACAAGTACAGGCTGATGGCGTTCGGCTGTGCCAGGTATACACGGGTGGGGGGTGTGTGGGGGTGGATGTGTGGTGGGGGGTGTGTGGGGGTGGATGTGTGGTTGGGGGTGTGTGGGGGTGGATGTGTGGTTGGGGGGTGTGTGGGGGTGGGGGGTGTGTGGGGGTGGATGTGTGGTTGGGGGTGTGTGAGAGAAAGGAGGTGAAATTCAATGTACACATGTATTAAAGGAGGAGAAAATACGTTTCCCTCCACCCCTTCTGCAAACAAGTCGAGAGAGAGAGAGACCGGGAGAGGAGAGGAGAGAGAGAGGAGAGGAGAGATGGAGGGGAGGGAGGGGGGGGGGGAGGAGAGATGGGAGTGGAGGTAATGGGGGAAGAGAGGTAATGGGGGGGGAGAGGGAGAGGGAGAGAGGGAGAGAGGGGAGAGAGAGAGAGAGAGATATACAATCACAGCCCTTTTTGTAGATAATATAATCATATATACAGTATGTATTGTACATAATTGCCCATATCTCATACCTCCTCTAGAAGTTATTTTATACCGGTTTTTAATAGTATTTTATTTTAGTAGGCTGTTTTAACGTCTTATTTAACCACTGTACGTTATAAATACCATGATGAACTTTACTGCAACATTTGCACTCTCGTTAGATGCCAAATGATTTTCTCTTGTACTTGTGCTGTGCAATGACCATACATTTAAATCTAATCTAATATGTAAATACTATTATTCAGCGGCTTGTTGCAGACACAGAGGAGCAATTTTGATAGAACATCTGCTGATGTGCTATTCAGCCAAGATTACAGGTTTAGAACGGCTGTAACCTTATGTAACTCCTGTTGTGTTAAGTGTTACGAAGATGACAATCTCCTGGAGAGGCTGTGTTCTCCTCCACAACCTGCCGAGGACACTGGTCTGCCCCCTGGGCCCTCTCTGCCTCCTGTCATCATTTACATAGGCCTCCCACTTTCACTTTCTGTTTATCCATGGTTGTTTTCATTATCATGCAACAGAAGCCTAACAAATCAGAAGTCATCCGTTCCGCTTACACAGGCGGACAGCCTTATCGTTAATCGTGTGTGTGTGTGTGTGTGTGTGTGTGTGCGTGTGTGTGTGTGTGTGTGTCGTGTGTGCGTGTGTGTGTGTGTGTGTGTGTGTGTGTGTGTGTGTGTGTGTGTGTGTGTGTGTGTGTGTCCCCTCCATCCAGTGGCACCGTGCTGGTGTACATGATTGACACCACGACGGGATCAATGCAGCTTTCCCACAAGCTGGAGCTCACCCCTAAACACTACCCAGGTATTGCGTCTCCTGTCTGCCCTGCGGCAGAGTGCTGCTCCATGGTTCCCCCTAGTGGCCGGCGCCTGCATGAGAGCACATTCCTCTACACACCGCAGCCTTCACACAGAACCACACATTCAACCATGTCAATCATCATTGACCTCCTGTTGCCAGAGAAATCTCGACCTGGAGCTGGTCATCTGATACTTATATAAGTTATATGCAACGTAAGCAAGTATTGCAAAGTACAATAGAAAGCTTACTCCCCATTCCCTCCTGCAGTATGACTTTCTGAACATACTATGAAAATATAAATACTGTACACTATGATTATTTAGTTCCTCCAGTAGTTTTCTGATTGATCAGGGCGTCTGAACAGCTACAGTAGAGCAGTGTCCCTGATATACAGACGGGGTTGCAGAGCGAGGAAGAGATTGCGGACTTAAGCTACAGATATTAACCCAAACCCGTTGGTCCTCTCCAGACATCTACAACAAGACGGGTGCCGTCACGCACATCCGCTGGTCGCCAGACTCCAGCGTGGTGGTGGTGACCTGGGAGTGTGGCGGTCTGTCCCTCTGGAGCGTGTTCGGAGCACAGCTCATCTGCACTCTAGGGGAGGACTTTGCGTGAGTCGGGGAACACACACGCACACACGCATGCACGCACGCACGCACGCACACAAAGTTGATATAAAAATAATGGTCAAAGGTAATAATTGGACCCTGATTTGTCTTTTTGCCGCAGGTATCGTTCTGATGGTACCAAGAAGGAACCGATTAAAATCAGCTCTATGGTGAGTGAAGGCCTGTTTGTGGCGTAGGGTGAAGGCCTGTTTGTGGCGTAGGGTCAACTCTCTTGTCGGTGTTGTCGTCGTAATGTTCACACAAGGGATTTCCGTCTGTTTTGAATGAATTTAATGAATATTCAAAAAGAAGAACTGTCTTGCTTCCTGTCTCTCTGTCTCTTTCCGTCAGAGAGTAAGTAGCGTTGAGGTCACACAGTCACAGCCATCTTGTTCATACATGTTCATCTTCTCCCGCCACAGAGCTGGGGGGCGGAGGGTTACCACCTGTGGGTGGTCCCTCGCAGACCGAGGAGGAGGAGGAGCAGGAGGAGACAGCAGCCGGAGCAACAACCGGTGGTGGAGGAGGAGCAGGAGGTTGTGGAGGAGGAACAACAACAACAGGAGGAGGAGGAGGAGGACGACGAGGCGGTTCCGCCCACGTCTCGCTCCGCGCCACAAGGGGGCATCCTGCAGTTCCACTTCATCAAGAGCGCCCTGACGGTGAACCCCTGCACGGTGAGAGACACGCCAGGCGGGGAACTTCCTTCTGGGGCTGTTCTCTATCATATAATGTTCTATGTAATATAATAATGTTCTGTGAGCCGCACGCCTCGTGTGTCCCAGTGTTGGGACCTGGCTTGGGAACCGGAAGGTTGCCGGTTCAAGTCCCCGAAACACCTGGGCACTGCCGGGGTGCCCTTGAGCAAGGCACCAGACTCCTACCCTGCTCCCCGGGCAGCTGTATATACAATAGCTGCCCACTGCACCCAATGGGTGGATGGGTTAAATGCAGAGAAACACATTTCCTATGTGATCAATAAAGAGGATTCAATCCTCCAGATTTAGATAAATGCCTCATGGGGACATGGGGAGCTTGTTTATGTATTTCATATAGTCTGAAGTATATCTATAGTATATCTATGTCAAACGGCAATATAAGGGTCGTCTTGGCTAAATTCAAACATCATGTACCCGTAGGCGTCCAGGAATTGAGTGAACTAAAGTATGGGGGTGTTTTTGAAAGCTTTGTCTGAGGGGAGGCCCCACAGTCTCAGACTTTGAAAAACCCCTGGTGTAGGCCCACAGGGGAAGGCCTCGCCCAACTCACAAGATAATAAGAGGAGGCCAAGGGGTGGGGACTACCAACACCCACCTCCCCAACACCCAGCGGGGACAGGGGAGGAAGCTTGGAGAAGCAGCAGGGGGAGGGGGGGGGGGTTCTCTTTCCTGGTGCAAAAGGTTTAAGAAGGGTTTGGCAGACGTGATATAATGGCAACATAACGAGAGTTTTAAAAAAAAACGAGTATATTCAAAGTCAGGCAAATCTCGACATATATACGATACGAAGGCGATACAGGAGTGGTCAGAATGTTCTGGGGATTCCTTACTTGCCATTTCCAGCCGGGGGAGAAAGAAAACAGGACGTTCATTATGTTACATAATGTCATATAACGTGTATGACTTTAATGGCTGTTCTCTGACCCATATGGTTTCACCACACGTTCCCTGAGAGTTTAGAGGTCCACAAATGAATTAATGAAGGGTTGTACCACTGATACTGATTATAAGAGTCATGAGTCTCTCCGGCCGTGGCGTTGTAATCAGGAAACACATCGCGCTGCGACAAAAAAGAATGTTCTGTGTGAATCCTGCCTCACTGCTGCCACTAGTGGTGGACTGGCTCCACTGACGTAATAATCATTGTTATGTTACATTTCACCACTTCACATGGGGGTAAAACGTGTGTTTCTCTGTTGGCGAAGAACACATGAACATGAAGTCTTGTCTCAGTCGCTGTTGGAGACGAGGCACACAAATTCTCACCTTTTTTTTTTTTTAATTATATTTATTTAAAACTTTTACAGTTGACAGGCATAGGTATAACCAACAAGCGTATTTAAAAACAAAGTTTAGCCGGTTCAACTCGCACCCTACAAAATGTTTAAAACGTGGCGGTTTACAGAGTTGACATAAGTTTGAGATATTACATAACACAGCATAACTTTCATAACAATAACCGAAAATAGACAACTAACCGGAAGGAATGTGTGAAAACCAATCCATTGTGTGTTCGTTCATGAACCAAGAAGTGGAGAAACCGGGTGTTGGTTCCGTAACGATTCTCACCGCGGAGAGACGTAAACAAGATCCTGTTTTAGCATCACACCCTCTTCCTCTTCCTCCTCAACGGTGTTCCAGAGTAACCAGGAGCACGTGCTGCTCCACGGGGAGGACCGCCTCTACCTGACCTGCGGTGACCCAACGCAGACACAAAACAACAACAACCACAACAACCCTCACCCCCACCCCGGGAGTCCGCTGCACCACCCGTCCGCCCACAGCGCCCCGCTCTCTCAGGGACTCAGCACTTTACTGGGACACAAACACTGGCACGTGATCCAGGTGAGGGACGCCCTCTATTGTTAACAAACAACCTCATGGTTGGAGACCCTTTCTCACAGAGTGAAGATATCATAGCAATAACAGCACTAACATAACGGCTCAGGATATGGAGAGCGGCTTGTCTGGCAACGGGAAGGTTGCTGGTTGCGATCCTCCGGGTCCATCTTAGCCAAGGGTCGTGGTGTCCCTGAGCAAGACGCCTATCCCTCATAATTATTTAATAATAATTAATTAATTAAAATAATTTGGTACATGGATACATTTAAGAGGAAATAACCGCTTGAAAACCTAAACACAGCTAACACTATTTACCCATTAAAAGCATTTCTGATGGCCAATTCAGCCGGCTGTCTCCTTGCATGGCTGAAACCGCCGTATATGAATGGGTGAACAAATGTATGCATGAATGGGTGAATGTGAGGCAATACTTGTGAAGCGCTTTGTGTGTGAGCGCTATATAAATACTAGTCTATTTGCCGTAATTATGGGTCTCCTGCTGTGATGTACGGTGACACGGTGTAGTTAGGAGGCTAAACTAGCGGAGATAAAGGTCAAATAACTAGAATAGGTTATGACAGGCGTAGCCCCCAGCACTAACATCAGGTAGGTATATATAGCCAGGTGTTTCTTGATGTGAAAGCACCAGCCGGGGTCCCCAGGTGTGTCGTTCGGGTGCATTGAAGTAGCAGAGCCTAAATCAGTTTTATGAGACACGGCTGAGTCTCCTGAGTGACAGCTCACTTCTTACTACTCTGCAGACTTCTGCTTTTAATCTGACTTTCAGAATAACACCGCATGCTACGGCGCTCCCCTTCACAATAAGAGTCTTTTAGCTACCGCTCCATAATGCTAATCTTGAGAGAATGGGAAGAAAAGTCATTTTGTGCACAAATCTGTGAGTTGATTCTTTTCTTTTCTTTTTCTCTTGTCCTTAGATCCATTCTACATACCTAGAAAGCAATTGGCCCATCCGGGTAAGTGGAGTCAGTGCTGCTGTTCACCATGTGATGTGAATGTTGTCGTCCTATTGAGTCGCGTGGGGAGAAAAGTGTTCTGAATAGTCCTGGACTAGCGCTAGAATGCCTGTTAAATGTTTTAAAACTTTTATTCAGTCAATGTTGTTCGAAGAATGATGATTAAGTGCCACTTTTAATACTATTAGGGCCCTATAGATTTAGATTTGATCATATTTGTCTATTTAGGATATGTGGACACATTATGAATCACAGTGAAACCACCATTACTAAGTGTGTGTGTGTGTGTGTGTGTGTGTGTGTGTGTGTGTGTGTGTGTGTGTGTGTGTGTGTGTGTGTGTGTGTGTGTGTGTGTGTGTGTGTGTGTGTGTGTGTGTGTGTGTGTGTGTGTGTGTGTGTGTGTGTGTGTGTGTGTGTGTGTGTGTGTGTGTGTGTGTGTGTGTCCCCATACAGTTTGCAGCCATAGACTCGGCCGGCCAGTGCTTGGCGGTGGCGGGGAGGCGGGGCTTTGCACACTACTTCCTCTGCAGCAGGAAGTGGAAGTTGTTCGGAAACATCACCCAGGTACGCTGGACCTGAACGCTGGCTTAAACCAAATCTATCACTGAACATCAATATGGATTTAAATCCATCCATTAACTCCCCATGTTGTTTAACGGTAGTTGTACGATATGAATCCATATTTACTTCAGCCATGTTATATGTATTTGTACGATATTATCCATATAAACTCACTCCATGTTATTTGAACTGTCTGTTCTAGACGTGTGTGTGTGTGTGTGTGTTATTGTGTGTGTGTGTGTGTTATTGTGTGTAACGTAAGCGTGTTGGTTGTGTTTCTCCAGGAGCAGAACATGACAGTCACAGGAGGTCTGGCCTGGTGGAAGGACTTCATCGTGGTGGCCTGTTACAACTTCATCGACCAGCAGGAAGAGGTAGGACCCGGGGAGGGAGGGAGGGAGGGGTAGAGAGGGAGGGAGAGAGAGAGAGAGAGAGAGAGAGTGTGTTAGAGTTCTGGGTTCCATCCTCTGGCTCCTCCTCTCTTCCTCCTAGCCAATTGTCCAGGTGTTCATAAATGTAGTCTGTAGGAGCCAAATGCCTCATAATGACCTAATTAATAAAATAATAATAATTAATATTAAGCTATATTGCGGAATTATTTTATTTGGTATTCACGTTTATGTATATATTCAAATGTTGGTAACGTGAGTGTTGTGTGGGCCGAATTGGGTGTTCCTTTAAGAGCGGAGACGACTTTCACTTGTCTGACGCACCAGGTTTGGACGAGTGGATTAACGTGGAGAAGTGTGGAGTTTTACGTTTCTTTGACGTTTTGTGGATATAATACAGGATTATATTTTGGAAGGAATTCGTTCTTTCGTTTTTGTTCTTGTTTTCGTTTAAATAAATGCTAGAAAAAAGACAAACCGGAGAACCCATAATCCCCATTGGAACCCAGGAAACCAACACTCTCCTCACGTTCTTTAGCCCCTCACATGGTCCATTCATCATTCCACTACGCTGATTTGAACATGTTCCGTTTACCTTCTTCTGTGTGTGTGTGTGTGTGTGTCTCAGCTGAGGCTGTACCTGCGGTCATCCAACCTGGACAACGCCTTTGCCTCGGTGACCCGCTTGCCGTCTGATACTCTGCTGCTCAACGTGTTCCGGGACATGGTGATCCTGTTCAGGGCTGACTGCTCCATCTGCCTCTACAGCCTGGAGAGGAGGACGGACGGGTAGGTACCTCCACCCCCCCCACCTGTTGCCTTCATTCTTAAAGGCGCTGTAGGTCAGGCAGTAGGAGCTCAGGAGGTAGAGGTTCGATCCCCCGGCCTCCTCCTCCTCCTCCTTCCTAGCCAAGTGTCTTGGTGCCCCTGAGCAAGGCATCCTGACTCTGCTGGCTGTCTCCTTGCATGGCTGACACCACCGTCGGTGTATGAATGGGTGTACGAATGGGTGAATGTGAGGCATAACTTCTCTATAAACTGCTTTCAAGGATGTCTTGTGGATTATGTTGTTATTGTCCTTTTTGTTCTGTGATATATAAAAAATGACAAATAATACTTTACATTTTTTTTAAAGATTTAAAAATCGAACAATTATTCGTAGCATTAACTCTGCATGTGTTCTGATCCATCTTGTCTTTTTGTGTCTGTCTGTCTCTGTCTATCTGTGTCTGTTTGTATGTGTCTGTCTGTCTGTTTCTCTATGTGTGTCTCTTTGTCTCTGTGTGGGTATGTCTGTGTATGTGTCTGTCTGTCTCTGTCTATCTGTGTCTCTGTCTATCTGTGTATGTGTGTCTGTGTTTCTCTCCAGTCCCAACCCCTCTGCCAGCGTGGAGCTCCTCCAGGAGGTGTCTATGTCTCGTTACATCCCCCACCCCGCCCTCGTGGTCTCCGTCACACTCACCTCCGTCCGCACGGAGACCGGCATCACACTCAAAGCCCCGCAGCAGGTAACACGCACGCACGCACGCACGCACGCACGCACGCACGCACGCACGCACACACACACACACAATGTTATCTTCCACACACATTGTACAACAATAACAATCTCTGTGCTGCATCAATTAACGTTAATTAACACTTAACTAATGGGCTAGTGAGAGACGGCGAGAGATGATCAGCTCAATGCATTATGGTCTATATGCTCGGTTAGTGACCATCGGTTTTACACTTCTTTTCCCGATGCATTGTGGGATACGATGAGTGAACTAGAGAGGTGATAATAATTCTCACTGTACATTAGACGGCGTTATAAAACAGCGAACCCACTGTATAGTTCACTGTGTGAGTGAGTAGAGGGTGATTTGAGACACAGCCGTTAGGTCAAAAGGAAAGTTGGTTGAAGCCAGTAGCACAACCCTCAGCGTCTCTCTCCGTCCTGCCAGGCCTGTGTGGCCGAGAGCATCATGCTGAACCTGGCCGGACAGCTCATCATGCTGCAGAGAGACCGCTCAGGGCCCCAGCTCCGGGACAAGGACAGCCCCCCCAATCACAAGAAGCTGGTGAGTGTGTGTGTGTGTGTGTGTGTGTGTGTGTGTAGTGTGTCCACAGTCCACAGGTGTGGGAGCATTTAGGGGTCCAAGTTACATATTAAATCTAGAAGGTGTTAAGAATTGAGAGAGAGAGAGGAAGAGTGTGAGAGAGAGAGGAAGAGTGTGAGAGAGAGGAAGAGTGTGAGAGAGAGGAAGAGTGTGAGAGAGTGTTTGAGAGAGAGAAATCTTTGTTAGCCATATGTACAACATAATATGCAATTCTACACTATAAACAACACTATATAGTGTACTATATATATATATCTATATCTATATATCTATAGATATATCTATATATATCTATCTATATCTATATCTATATCTATATCTATAGATAGAGAGAGATAGAGAGAGAGATATATATATATAGATATATAGATATATAGATATATCTATATAGATATATATATAGATATATATATATATCTATATATCTATATAGATATATAGATATATATATATATATCTATATATCTATATATATATATATATAGATATATATATATAGATATATATATATATATAGATATAGATATAGATATATAGATATAGATATAGATATAGATATAGATATAGATATATATATAGATATATATCTCTATAGATATATATCTATATCTATATCTATATATATATATATATATCTCTATAGATATATCTCTATAGATATATATATATCTATAGATATAGAGATATCTATAGATATAGAGATATCTATAGATATATATCTATAGATATATATCTATAGATATATCTATATATCTCTCTATAGATATATATATCTATAGATATATAGATATATATCTATATAGATATAGATATAGATATAGATATGAGAGAGAGATTTGAATTGTAGTTCCAACCCCAGAGCTCCCTTAACCGTGGTAACCATGGTAACCATGACTCTCTCCTCCTCAGTCTAGACTAGAATAAAGAGGTCCTCTGTTCCTTCAGTTCAGGAGCCCTGGGGCAGCACACAGTGGACTGGGAAACCCCTTCTGAATGTTGAGGGCCAGGACTTTTAAACTATTTGTCTTCTCTCTCTTCCTTTTTTTTCTGTCTCTCCCTCTCACTTGCTTGCTCCCTCTCTCGGTCTCTTTCGCCCCCTCGTTCCCTCCCTCTCTCTCGCTCCCTCCCACTCTTTCTCTTTCGCTCCCTCTCTTTCTCTCCCTCTCTTTCTCTCTCTCTCTGCTCCCCCCCCCCCCTCTCTCTGCTCCCCCCCCTCTCTCTCTCTGCTCCCCCCCCCTCTCTCTCTGCCCCCCCTCTCTCTCTCTCTCTCTCTGCTCCCCCTCTCCCCTCTCTGCTCTCCCTCTCTCCCCCCCAGCTCTCCTTCTGCCCTCCGGTGGTGCTGGCCCAGTGCGTGGAGAACGTGTGGACCACGTGCCGCACCAACCGCAAGAAGCGCCACCTGCTGGAGGCACTGTGGCTGTCGTGCGGCGAGGCGGGCATGAAGGTGTGGCTGCCCCTGTTCCCGCGGGACCACCGCAAGCCCCACTCCTTCCTGTCCCGCCGCATCATGCTGCCCTTCCACATCAACATCTACCCGCTGGCCGTGCTGTTCGAGGACGCCCTGGTGCTGGGCGCCAGCAACGAGACGGCCATCTTCGACGGGCTGCAGGCCGGCGGGCCCTGCTCCTCCGAGCCACTGGAGGCGCTGTTTCCCTACTGCACAGTGGAGCGCACCTCCCAGATCTACCTCCACCACATCCTGCGGCAGCTGCTGGTGCGGAACCTGGGAGAGCAGGTACAGAGAGAGGAGGAGGAGGAGGAGGAGGAGATGGGGGTGTGTTCAGGAAACACTACCCTGTCTCTTGTTAGCTATATTGTCTATTAGGTGACTAGTAGTTCTCTTGCCTACCTGTTGAATTACCTTATTGTAATGTAGTGTATTATATATGACGTAGTATAATTATCTTATATAATATCATAACATTGTATGTGTATGTTTGTATATAGTATATTAGTATGGCTTGTTAGGAAGGAAATGCACTGTGATGACTTTGGGTGACCAGTAGTTATCTTGGATACCTTGACCTTATTGTACGTGGCTTTGGAGAGAAGCGTCTGCTTAATGACTGTACTGTCATGTGTTGTTGATTTGATTACAAAGGGCTTCTTGTTGTGTTTGTGTGAGTGATTGATTTAAAGGTGTCGTCTGGTCAATGTGTCGACACTTCTGTCTTCTAATGTGTCACCTAATCGGTAATCAACCGATTACGCTCACGGTTTGAGTGATGATTGCTCTCCCTCTCCTCCCCCCTCTCTCTCTCTCTCTCTATATGTCTCTGTCTGTCTGTCTCTCTCTCTCACCCCCAGGCGCTGCTGCTGGCCCAGTCCTGCGCCTCCCTGCCCTACTTTCCCCACGTGATGGAGCTGATGGTGCACGTGGTGCTGGAGGAGGAGGCCACGTCCCGGGAGCCCATCCCCGACCCGCTGCTGCCCACCGTGGCCAAGTTCATCACGGAGTTCCCCCTGTTCCTGCAGACCATCGTCCACTGCGCCCGCAAGACGGAGTACGCCCTCTGGAACTACCTGTTCGCCGCCGTGGGGAACCCCAAGGACCTGTTCGAGGAGTGCCTCATGGCGCAGGACCTGGACACCGCCGCCTCCTACCTGATCATCCTGCAGGTACAGAGAGGGGGAGAGACGGAAGGAGAGGGAGAGAAGGAGGGTTAGGGCGAGAGACGAGGGAGACCGAGGGAGGAGGGAGGAGGAGAAAGAGAGGGACGAGGAGAGGGAGGTGGGGATAGGGGGAGGGAGGGGAGAGGGAGAATAAAACATACAATTAATGTAAATGTAGAAGAAACAAAAGTAATGTAAAATACAGAAGAAGAAAATATGACGGTGTTTCCGGTGACGTTCCCCTCACCAACCTGCCGGTTCTCCCGTGCAGAACATGGAGGTTCCCGCCGTGAGCCGGCAGCACGCCACCCTGCTGTTCAACACGGCCCTGGAGCAGGGCAAGTGGGACCTCTGTCGTAACATGATCCGCTTCCTCAAGGCCATTGGCTCCGGGGAGATGGAGACCCCGCCCCCTACGCCCACCACTCAGGTAGTGGTCCCATTGATTTGTTATTCTTTCATGTACGTTTTGTATTGGTATTTTTATGCGGTGGATTCGTAAAAACAGGACACGCGTTTACAAAACGCAAATGCAGACGTTAATGTGACTGTGATGTTAAGAGTGTGTTCTGTGTGTGTGTAAGTAGTGTGTTCTGTGTGTGTGTAAGTAGTGTGTTCTGTGTGTGTGTAAGTAGTATGTTCTGTGTGTGTGTGTGTGTGTTCTGTGTGTACGTAATCTGTGTGTTAAGAGTGTTCTGTGTGTGTGTGTAAAGATGCTAAAAGACGTGTTTCTCTCGGTTCCAGGAACCCAGTTCAACGGGAGGCTTCGAGTTCTTCAGGAACCGCAGCATCAGCCTGTCCCAGTCGGCCGACTGCGTCGCCATGGGCAAGTTCAACCTGCAGAAGACCTTTAGCATGCCCACCGGCCCCTCCTCCAAAGGGTGAGACACACACTCCCATGTCCCTCCTCTAGAGGGTGAGACACACACTCCACTGTCCCTCCTCTAGAGGGTGAGACACACACTCCCATGTCCCTCCTCTAAAGGGTGAGACAGTCATTTAGCAGACACTTTGTCCAAAGCGACTTAAAGTCATTCAACAGATAGACAAGAGAACTACTATTCAACAGAAGTCATAAGTGCATTTTCTTCCTAACAAGCCATAATTATAAAATATATACATATACACATATATATAATAATATATAATACATTACATTTCCTTTAGACAGAACCTGTGCTCGGGTAAAAGAACAGTAAGTTGTCTCCCTTTGAGTTGACACAATAAGTACATCAAACAGGGGCTTCAATGACAAATGGTGAAGCCATGAAATGCCATAAAAGGCTTTGTTGGTGTTAAAATGAGTCTCTCACAAGTCTTCAAAATGCACTTAATAATCTGTCTCCCAACATCTTTCTCCTCGTCCAAACCACCACCCACCCCTTGTCTCCCCCCCCACCCACCCCTTGTCTCCCCCCCCCATCCACCCCTTGTCTCCCCCCCCATCCACCCCTTGTCTCCCCCACACACACCCCTTGTCTCCCCCCCACACACCCCTTGTCTCTCCACCCCAGGCGGGAGGCCGAGTGCGCGGAGAACATGTACATCGACCTGATGCTGTGGCGCCACGCCCGCCACCTGTTGGAGCAGGTGCGTCTGCGGGACCTGGGGCGCTTCTCGGCGCAGCTGGGCTTCGAGCTGATCGGCTGGCTGTGTCGCGAGAGGAACCGCGTGGCCCGCGTGGACGACTTTGTGGCGGCGCTCAAGACGCTGCACCGGGACTTCCTGTGGCCCTTCCCCGTGGTCCCTGCCGGCAGCCTGGGCTCGCCGCTGAAGAACGGACGGTGTCGCGCCGGTGAGTGGGGGAGGGTGAGGGTGAGGGAGAGAGTGTAGGAGGCGGAAGAGGAGAAGGGTGAGGAGGAGTAGCGGGGAAGAGGGGGATTATAGAATTTGTAGTCTTCAAAGGCTCCTGTTTTTTTTTTTTAAACAGAGGGGTTGTGTTTTGGTTGAGGGGGAGGGAAATAGAGAGAGGGAGGGGGTCTCAGAGAGGGAGAGAGAGGAAGAGGGAGAGAAAGAGAGGGAGAGAGAGGGGGAGGGGGTCTCAAAGAGAGGGAGAGAGAGAGGGGGATAAAGAAGGAGGGTGTGTGTGAGAGAGAGTTTGTAGTCCTCATAGAATCCTGTTGTTTTAAACAGTAGGGGTTGTTCTTTTTTACTTTCTTCCTGTCAGACACACGGCTGCTCCACGGCTGCTCCAAGTCTCCGTCGGCCGATAGCCTGCTGACCGGGGACATGGACACGGGGTTGGGGGCCCTCCCCGCCCAGGTGGCCCCCAGGGGCCACGCCTGGCTGGAGCCCCTGGGGGCCGGGGCCAAGGACGTGGACACGGGGTCCTCCTCCGCTATCTCCCACCACGGCCTGGCTTCGGAAACACAGGATGCCTTCCTCTCCCCTCTCCTCTCTAACAAGGGTACACACACACACACACGCACACACACACACACACCCCTACCTGCTGTCTGTGGGGTTTGATTGGGTGGAACATTGCCACGGGTCAAGGGTTCGATTCCCTTCCCACTGCTAAGAAATGTGTATTTTCTGAAGACTATTATATTAAAGTCTTGTTCTCCTCCCTCCAGTGGAGGAGTACAGCATAGGCTCGGCCACAGACCTGACGGAGAGCAGCTCTGTGGTGGACGGAGACTGGACCATGGTGGAGGAGAGCTCCTCCACACTGAGCCTGAGCCAGGCGGAGCTGGAGCACATCTCCATGGAGCTGGCCAACAAGGGCCCCCACAGGTCCCAGGTGCAGCTCAGGTGAGGGACACTCACTCACTCAGAGGGAGGGAGAGGGATGGCGAGAGAGGGTGATAGGGAGAGAAAGATTGAGGGAGAGAGGGTGAGAGAGAGAGAGAGAGAGAGAGAGAGAGAGAGAGTTATACATTTTAAATGTTTTTCTAATGTTTGATTCTCTCGTCCTCTCAGGTACCTGCTCCATATCTTCATGGAGGCGGGCTGTCTGGAGTGGTGCGTGGTGATTGGTCTGATCCTGCGTGAGGCCAGCGTCATCAAGCAGGTCATTGGCTACCTGGACAGCCCTGAGGTCCCGGCTGAGACCGTGCAGAGCGTCCGCAGCGGCCTGTTGGCCGTGGACTCCTGGGCCGCCACCGACTGGTGGGTACACACACACACACACGCACACGCACACACACACATACATACACACACGTGCGTGAACATTCTGAATGGTGACTAATTTGCTCTTAGTTGACGTTTATAATTTGTGCAGAAATAATTCATTCAAAAAACATAAAAGACAATCGTTTTTTTACGTACTGGAAAATGAGTTTCTCTGCTTCCCTCTGGCGCCTCCCAGAGGAGGCCTCGCACTTTGAAAACCCCTGGTTTAAAGTGATGGACAACAGGATCTAAACACTTAAAAACATGAAATAACCGTATCAGGCGTATGGGGTCATGACCCACAGCATGGATACTGGATGACTCCCGATGACGTGAACCCATGCCCTAACTCCTCCCCCCAACTCCTCCCCCCTCTCAGCCTGGGCTACCAGCCCTTCCTGGGCCTGATCCGACCGCAGCTGCAGCAGCTGATGGAGGCCGCCGAGCAGCTCCAGACCGAGGCCTTCCAGCCCTCCGGGCCGGGCGCCAAGCTGGGCGGGGGCGGAGCCGAAGGCCTGGCGGGGGGTGGAGGAGGAGGAGGTGGCGGGGGAGGAGGAGGTGGTGGTGTTGGTGGTTTGGGCGGAGGAGTAGGAGGAGGAGCAGGGGCCACGGGGACCTCTGCCCGGGCCGAGGACAGCAGATCCAGCGCGGCCTCGCTGGGCATCGCTCTGCCCTCCCTGGACCCCCCTGGAGGGGGCTTCCCCCGGCCTCCATCAGAGGACCGGCCCCTGGAGGAGGGGGAGGAAGAGGGGGAGGACGAGGGGGCGTACGACTGTACCTTATCCTGAACACTAGAGAGAGAGGAAACTCCTGAACTCTGACCTTTTTTGAGCTTTGGACCCTGAAGGACCTCGGGGGCCAAAGAAGTAGAATGAATACAGAAAAGACTGGATGTGTGTGTGTGTGTGTGTGTGTGTGTGTGTGTGTGTGTGTGTGTGTGTGTGTGTGTGTGTGTGTGTGTGTGTGTGTGTGTGTGTGTGGTGTGTGTGTGTGTGTGTGTGTGTGTGTGTGTGTGTGTGTGTGTGTGTGTGTGTGTGTGTGTGTGTGTGCGTGGGGAAGTACGTGCAGGAGGTGAATCAGTATTATCCACTATTGAGTCCAAACTAGAAGCCTGTTGGAGACCAGACTCTCTCCCTCACACACCTGCAACTCAGAGCACACTCACTCAAAAGGCTAACCGTCGTTTCAAACGGTGTGTGTGTGTGTGTGTGTGTGTGTGTGTTGTTTAGGAACGCAGGATGGCACATGAGAACAACAAGTCTTTTCTTTTCCACCTCCAGATGTTCCCCAGATGTGTGTGTTTTTGTGTAGACGAGGTCGTTCACACTTCCATACCTCAAATGATCTCAAGTGATGACATGTTTTGTTTTTCTTCGTCCAATTGTGTAACAACGCATGTTATATTTTCCCCTATATTTTAATTTTTTTATGGCTTCCCTTGAAAATAATGGATCAGTGCATGCGGATCAGCGCCTTTTCTTTTATTATAATTTTAGTTTCACCTTTGGAGAGACAAAACTCCACTAGTGTTTGTTGGGGAAGGGCCGATGTTCGTGACCACCGGGTGGCGGTGTTGCGTCCGGTTAGCGGTACAAACAAACCCTTTTTTTTGAGACATGTTTGTTCTTCGGTTGTTCACTTTTGTCATCAGTGCCGAGATCCGACGCTGGTCGATAATTATGAAGTGCATTGTGGGTAAAAAAACAAAACAAAATGGATCTCACATTCTTTATATTTTTTATTTTTTGGCCAATGGTAGCGACATCGTGCAATACACGCGTTTTTTGGTGACAACCCAAAAATCGTGAAAAGTTATCGCTTTCTCCCAGCGCACAAAGCAAGTCCACCCAGATGTATACTCAAGAGATCTGGTTCTTTAACTACTTATTTTATCCCGAGGGAAATTACTTATTAGCTTTTGGTGTAGTCTGAGGTCAGTAGTCTGTGGCTAATCTCGGTATACGATGTCTGTTTCAACGCTGCAGAGCATCAATTAATTTTTTGGATTCATGAAACGATGAGACCATGAATCTGTTGTGGATTTTTTTAAAGAGAAACTCCTCTGGTTTCCCCGTTGTAACACCCGATTACACTCACACGCTGTTAGCTTTCCCACGTGTTTGAACTGTGTTCCACATACGTGTTGAGTTTCGAAACATCACTTTGTCGTGGATTGATATTTTAACATTAAGTCATTATTATTATTATTATTATGAATAATGGTATTATTTATTGGTATTATTGCTAAAGGATAATAAATGAGTTGATGATCAGCAGGACCTCTTTTGCGATTTTAGTGTTGGTGATTTAAAGCAACCCTCCCCTTGTAGTGAATTAAGTCTTGATTATCATTACTAGCGTTCAGCGCAAAAAAGCGACCGCAGATTGCCGCAAGTTCGTCAGTATTATATTGTGCAATTGTTTGAAATGTTACTCTTGGCTTTATTCTATTTCATTTACATTTCTTGATCTAATTAGATTTTTAACTTTTTTTTTTTGGGTTTGATTTCTGGGATGTTATTCGAGTTTTACTTTGCTAATTTTTTTTCTTTCTTTATTTTTTTTCTCTATTTTCACATCGCAAACCAAAATAACGTTTCATCGTTGAAGCTTTTGTTGGGGTTTTTTTGTCCGGACTTCCTGTGCATTTTGCAAAACAAAATTAGCTGACAGTGTTGCCGTTCGTTAGCGTGTCGTCGCGCCACAACTTTTAAGTTTTTTTCCGTCGGTGCTGTTCGTACACCCGAGTGGACGAAAGTCGGCGAACAAATACAAAAAATCGGCGAACCAAAGAGTCAAATTGTTCAGAGGCCTTTTTTTTGTCGTAGCCGGTTGGTTGCTCCTCGTTAGCCACGCCCCCTCATTATTAGCTCCACCCCCTCACTATAACGCGTGACTATTTCCTACGGAAATTAACAATCCCCCCCCCCCTGACGCTCTCTCCCGCCTTGTTAGTTGTGTTACGGGACGGTTTGTATGGACTGACTCTAGCGATGGTACTCCGAGTCCAACTCTCGGCGGCCGAAGCTTCTTGTACAGTTTTGAAAACGATTTAGTGACTGTTGTGAGTAGACTTGTTGGTCAGTAAAGCTTCACATCATCGACGCGGCGTAAAGATGCTCTTCTTGTACAATTACCTTTTCTACTTTTGTTTTTCCTTCCCCCTCCCCTCCTTGTATATAGACCAATAAATTATTTTTAAAAACAATATTGGCCGTGTGTTGACTTTTGCAGTTGTGTAACAGATTCAATATAATAATATAATATTCAACAGCATAATCGATCCAGTAGAGGGAACACTGAGACAAAAATGCAAAACAAAGTTGTCAATTTTATTAAATTAAAAAGTCATGTATTTGTGATCGGATTAAACAAAAAAAGGTAATAAAAATCATTTGCATTAACTTGACAATTTGACATCCAGGACGTTTAAAAACGTTTGAGGGAGAAAAAAAAATCTATAAAAATAGGTAGAACAGAAATGATGACGTTTGAAGATCATTTATATCCCAAAAACCATTTGAAGAAATTGAACCAAGCAGCACATGGAAAAAGAGAATTCTGTGGCGAGGACGAAGCAGAGGGAGAAACCTGGAGGATTCACAGTATCACACCTCTGGGTTTAAGTCTTTACTTTACAACCGTTATCTTGGGGGGGGGAACTAGCATTTTAAATTGGAGCTAAAAATCCTTGTCCTTAGCTAAAAGTTAAGGCGGTGTTAAAGGGGTGTTGTTTTTGGAAGAGAGGTGGTGTTAGAGGGGTAGTGTTGGAGGGGTGGTGTTGGAGAGGTGGTGTTAGAGGGGTGGTGTTGGAGAGGTGGTGTTAAAGGGGTGGTGTTAGAGAGGTGGTGCTAAAGGGGTGGTGTTAGAGAGGTGGTGTTGGAGAGGTGGTGTTAAAGGGGTGGTGTTAGAGAGGTGGTGCTAAAGGGGTGGTGTTAGAGAGGTGGTGTTAGAGAGGTGGTGCTAAAGGGGTGGTGTTAGAGAGGTGGTGCTAAAGGGGTGGTGTTAGAGAGGTGGTGTAAGAAAGGTGGTGTCGGCCATGCAGATGAACAGTGCTACAGCCGTATTGTGGGGTGCAGCCGGACAACAAGCTGGAAAGGCGGAGGAAATATTGAACAATTTTGTGTCAAATGTCAAAACATAAATGAACCAGGAAGGAAGGCTTCAAACCGCTGACTTGTTTGACTTCTTTAATCAAAAGGTGAATTCTTTGTTTGTTTTTAATGGAAAGATCTGGACTGCGATTAATGACGAAGAGCTTGTATACAAAATTCTGATCAACTTAGGATGGAGAAAATTATTAACTGCGATTAAAAAAAAATAAAAAAAACTATTTTAAACAATTTTAAAAAACCAGCATTCAACCCAAGCAGAGCAGTCAATCAACCTCCATCCTCGCAGTCGGTCGGGGGTCACAGGTCACGCAGCAAGCGAAGAGCCAAGGTGGATGCCATCATCATCATCATCATCACCCCCAAACGTACGCAACAAATAAAAAAAGATACAAATCTTAAACAGCAAAGCTGTACGATGCGGCACTTGCATGCATTAAGACTTAGTGAGACGTTCGTCCACCAGAGTAAACAGTATTTTGTGTTTGTTTTTGAGGACGCATCGATTATTATTTTTTTTAAGGCTGCTGAAAAAAAATCGATATAGTCACATCATTATTATATCAGTATATCAATATCCTCTTCAGCACAGGGCCTCACGTTTAAGTTGGCGTACAAACAATTAGGACACACTCTCTCTCATACTCTCTCTCTCTCACACTCTCTCACTCTCTCTCTCTCTCACCGGGGTGACACACAGAGGGACAGACACTATTCTGTCTTTGCATAGATCTGGTGTAGTTGTTGTGGATGTGGAACTTGTGGATCATGAAATAAACTTGTCTTCACCTTCTGATGCAGATTCACAAAGATCCATGTTCATAGCAGCAGAGCTGTTCAACAACCTAGAACACCAGCTAAAAGCGAACTTTCCACGAATGAATAATTCAAATAAAGTTGATATTAGATATATAGATTAAAGATAGAATAGAATAGATGGGTCATTTTGAACGGTCAACCGATGGTGGATTTATAGCCCTGGCGCAACCTCTGTGGACTCGCATGGTCTTAAAGTAAAATAATTCAAAATGCACACATTCATTACGCTTTCTGATTCTACACAAAGCTGATAACCAAAAGGTTCTGAAATGAAAAAGATGACCGTTTGCTACCAAGTTATGTTATAGCTACCAAGTTATGTTATAGCTACCAAGTTATGTTATAGCTACGTTGATTTGCTCTTGTCTTTGGTGGCACCAACCAACAACTTGGTAAATTAGTTAGGCTAATTTTTTGCCTAAAAGTTATGACTGGTAGTTATTTCTTTCTCGTCAAAAGCTAAATAACTACCAGTTATATATATTTAATGAGGTGTGAAGTAATTGGAAATAAAAACCTTGGCTGAATCCACACAATAATACGATCTAGTGAACATATGTAGAAAGATCTGAGTATGTGAGGTTGTGTTTGCTGGTGTAGGCTAACAGGCTAACAGGCTAACCGAGTCTTAAGAACTAATAACGCTAATGTGTAATACTTGCGGTGCGGTTAAATGGCGCATTTCAGTTTCTTCCAAAAAAGGCATTTAATTAGTTAAACGGCTAATATTAATAATACAATTGAATGTAAGACATTTAAGAATTTGTATGTAATGCCTTTTTAAAATGTATTAGAATATTGCTTTGATTCTGAAGTGGGTCAAAGTTCATCTCTAAAACTGAATTTCGTAGTGTAGAAGATATACATTTGATCATTTTTGGAATTGTGCATCCAATTCTTTACTATTACATATAATTATCACCATCACTGCAACCATTAATAAAAAAAAATGCTTAGTTATCTTGCCACTAAACACTTTTCTTTAAACAAAACATATTGTGAACATATTGCCAGCCTATTTAAAATATCAACTTAAAAAGTTGGTTGTTGGTGCAGCCAGAGAGACGAACATAAAGTCGTTAAATCAACAATTAAAACACGGGTTAAACCGGTTAAAACAATCAAAGAATCTTCTGCACACAGACGGATCCAGAAGGTGAACCAGGTTATCAGTAGTGCAAGGGTTGCAATTCAAGTTTGGACAGGAAAGCCAGAGAGTAATCGTTGCATCTGTGATCGTTTGCAGGCTCAAAGCCTCAAAGCGTCTCCTGCGTGTCTGGGAGGCGTCCGACTGAACGCCAAGAAACAGCCTGTCAGTATTGAGCTACCCTTCCTCAGTAGACATCCATTGGCACCGCTAACTGTTAAAAAAGAATAAAGAAAGATAACAAGCTATGTTCGGGTAAACTGACGAGTCAACAATAAACATCCCCTATCACCAATATACAATTATTAGCCGGATTATAAGGGGGGTAAACAAGGCTAAAATATCAAACTAAAAGCTCATTTAAAAAAACATCTAAACGGCAAAAACACCTAAAGGCCGACTTGTGCACACAGACGGTATGACCGAGGTTTCACTTGTTAGACGTTTAAACGCGTGGCCCTGGAGACACAAGTCCTTCCTCCACCAGAGACCCGGGAGGAAGTAGTGCAAGAGGAGCTCCTCCACAATAAGAGCGGCGGAGTGTGTTACAGCGGGTCAGGGGTTGGAAGAGAACCAGCGGGAAGCATAAAGGGAGAGTCTGACCGGTAGAAAAATATAAATCATAGACTGCTAAGATATCAATTCACGTATTCCCTTCACCCTTCACAGGAGTGACCGCCGATAGCAAGCGGTCGGTCGGTCGGTCGGTCGGTCGGTCGGTCGGTCGTCCGTCTGTCTGTCGTAAGTCTAGTAGCCCTAGGTTAGCACGCCCCGCTCCTTAGTGGTTAGCTGCTAAGCCCTATTGACACAGTGGTGGGAGGAGGGGTCTCTCTCAGGCAGGCTAGAAGCATGTTCAACTGTGTGTGTGTGTGTGTGTGTGTGTGTGTGTGTGTGTGTGTGTGTGTGTGTGTGTGTGTGTGTGTGTGTGTGTGTGTGTGTGTGTGTGTGTGTGTGTGTGTGTGTGTGTGTGTGTGTGTGTGTGTGCGTGCGTGCGTTAGTCAGCAGGCGATGTTTTTTGTGAGTAGACCCTCCTCCTCCTCCTTTTCCTCCTCAGTCGTATTAACCCCCACGGCGGGTTGGCGGTGGCGAGGGGGGCGTGGCCTTCAGTATCTGAACATGGTGTAGGTGCTGACCCAGGAGGAGGGGAAGGCCCAGTCAGGGAAGCGGCGCAGCAGGGCGTCCATCTGGGCCGTCCGCTGGTCCGGCCCGAAGAAGTGGTGGGAGGAGACGCCCACGGAGACCACGCCCTCGGGGCCCGACAGGTCCGGGTCCTTGGGGGGCTGGGAGGGGGAGGAGAGGGGGGAGAGAGAGGGGGGAGGGGGGAGGAGAGGGTGAGGGAGGGGGGAGGGGGGAGAGAGAGGGAGGGGGGAGGGGGGAGAGAGAGGGAGGGGGGGAGAGAGGGGGAGGGGGAGGGGTGAGGGAGGGGGGAGGGGGGAGGGGGGAGAGAGGGTGAGGGAGAGAGAGAGGGTGAGGGAGGGGGGGGGAGGGGGGAGAGAGAGAGGGAGGGGGGAGAGGTTAACATGATTGACAAAAGAAAGCAGGCATTTAACTTCTTATGATGTGTAATCAAGGTGTTATTAAGCATCATGTACCTTATATTATGTTATTAAGTGTTAGCAAGGGGTTATTAAGGTTATTAAGTGTTAGCAAGGGGTTATTAAGGTTATCAAGGTGTTATTAAGGTTATCAAGGTGTTATTAAGGTTATCAAGGTGTCATTCATGTTTTCATGGTGTCATTAAGTGCCAACAAGTGGTTATCAAGCGTCATCTACCTGTATTTCGAACCAGAAGGTCCAGGCGGGGGCCTCCAGGCCGTGGGAGTAGAAGACGAAGTACTCCCCACTCAGGTCGAAGGGGGGCGTCCCATCCCCGAAGGACCAGGAGGAGAGGCTGGCCCCCCGGTGGGGCATCAGGTACAGAGACATGTGGCTGGGGCCTGCAGGGTTCACCTTCAGATAAGACACACAGTTCCTCGTCCCCCGCCCCCTCCTCTGCTGCTCCTCCCTCGTCTGGGATAAACCGTACTGTGACGGCGTTCACTGACCTTTGGCCCGGAAGGTCATCTTGACGGTCCCCCGGGCGGTCTCCTTTCTGGACACCAGGGCGAACTCCACCGGCAGGCTGGGGGCCACCTCTGGAGCCGGCAGGTACCAGTTCTTCCTAATATACATATAATATAAGATATTCACCAACTCACTCGGAGGAAACACGGGCGCTAAAGACAGTGTTGAGCGTCCCTCGACATTTAGATTTTCAATTGACCAATCAGAGCATCTCTTCTCTAATTGGTTCGAGGAATGCTGAACGAATCAGGTGGGATTGACAGAAGGCCTGTCAATCATAGTTGTGTGATATATTACACTTCTCAGTGGGGGAGAAATGTAGGGAGGGAGCAGGGAGGGAGCAGAGGGAGGGAGGGAAGAAGCAGAGAGGGAGGGAGGAAGGGAGCAGAGAGGAAGGGAGCAGAGAGGGAGGTAGGGAGGTAGCAGAGAGGGAGGGAGGGAGCAGAGAGAGGAAGGGAGAAGAGAGGGAGGGAGCAGAGAGGGAGGTAGTCGAGAGATTTTTCCCGGTTGTCTCTCTCTCTCTCTCTCTCTCTGTGCATCTGTCTCTCTCTCTCTCTCCCCCCCCCCCTCCAACAAACCAGCCCTTAAGTTAACAGATGCACAGAAAGTTGACAGTGCCATTAATAACGTGACCAAACCCCCCCCCCCCCCCAACTGACTTGCTGAGGAACTTGACGGGCAGGAACCAGGGGTATCCGCAGAAGGGCCGGTCCTCTCGGCACTCGGTCCGGGTCGAGTCGTCCAGTTCGGGGATGAACGGCGTGACGTACTGCATGGCCGTGTAGTCGAAGCTGTTCACCCACAGCCCTGAGTCACGGCTCTCCACTGCCCCCTGGAGGTCGTGGAACGTCCGGGTGGTGTGCTGCAGGAGGAGGAGGAGGAGGAGGAGGAGGAGGAGGAGGAGGAGGAGAGGAGGAGGAGAGGAGAGGAGAGGAGAGGAGAGTGTGGGGATGAAGAAAATTAGGAAAAGGAGTATATTTTAGGTAGTGATAGATAGGGTGAGAGTGATAGATAGGGTGAGAGTTATAGATAGAGTGATAGATATGAGATGTGTGTGTGCACATATATACCTATGATTCAAAATAATAATAATAATATGCATAACAAGAGGGCCCTCAGGTAGAGCGCATACCGGATATTAACCCGGATCCGGATTTTGATCCGGTTCTGCAGATCCAAAATCGAATCAACTGTTCCTTAGGTAAGTAAGTAATCTAACCACCAAGTTTGGTCTAATTCGTTCATCACTTTTGAGTTATCCTGCTCAACAGACAGACAGACAGACAGGGGTGAAAACATAACCTCCTCCCCTCTTCCGAGGCGGAGGTAACACCTGGACGGTTCCCCACCTGAACGAAGACCCGTTTGGGCCGAGGGCCGTCGGGGCTGCTGGAGTACGGGAAGAACACACCCAGAGACACCAGCAGGAACATCACCGCGAACAGGGAGCCCAGGCCTGAGAGAACCCGGCGGGTGCTGCACGCCAGGTAAAGGAAGTGGAGCTGGTGGGGAGACACAGAGACACAGAGAGAGACAGAGAGAGACAGAGAGAGAGACAGAGAGAGACAGAGACAGAGAGAGAGACGCTAAGCAGAGGCTTTTACCCATTTAGTAATACATATCACTGCACCCCTACGAACTACACCCCCCCCCCCCTATTACACTCACAAAGAAGGAGGAGAGGAAGATGGTTGCCAGGGTGACCAGCGTGGCCAGGACCAACTCGGGGGGGAGCTCCGTCCCGCTGCGGCCCAGGATGGGGGTGAAGATCTCGAACACCACCCAGATGAGGAACATGAAGTGGACATAGGGCAGGGTCAGGCCCAGCAGGTACAGCACACAGTACCTACCAGACGCTCCTGGTGGAGGAGGAGGAGGAGGAGGAGGAGGAGGAGGAGGAGGAGGAGGAGGAGGAGGAGGAGGAGGAGGAGGAGGAGGAGGAGGAGGAGGAGGAGGAGAATTAGGTGAGTCTCAGCATTTTCAGTTTAACAACACACAGATCACTTGTGACGTAACATAAAGCACTCTCACACAAGATTGAAAATGTTCATAAAAATATCTATAATCCGAGTGGACGCCACTTCTCTTTACAACCTCGGTGAAAAAGCTCCGTGAGGGACTGTCACGGTCCCTGGGTTCTGTCCAGGTACAATTGTTTTGTGTCCGAGGGCTCCCTCTAGTGGTAAAACATGGGATACTGCACGCACAACCTGCTATTGGCTATATCCTATTGGAGAGCCGTTAATAATTGACTCAAACACTGGTGCTAAAAACTACACATAAAAGGAACATCAAACCCTAAAACAACCTATTTTAGATGAACCTTCGTGTTGTTGTACGTCGTAGTGATCCTGGTCCTAATCGCAAGAATTAAATGCGCAAAGTATTTCCATAAGATGCTAGGATAAGCGGTAAATATGGACTAACTGAAGTTACCTGTGACAGGGCGGTTTGGGTTACCATGGTAACGTCAGTCCAACGCTACCGCGGTAACGCCAGTCAAAGTTACCGTGGTAATGTCACCATGGCAACACCATGCAACCACGGTGTTTGTTTATGTTTTTCTCCCTCTGAGGGGAATAGGTCTCATGGAAATCTGTCCGGCCGACGGGTCCGCCTCCGCCTGCGATGGGCTCCATTCTTATGTTGTTCTTAGTTTTTGCTTAAAATAAAACAATGCCTCCACCTTACATCCAGCCCCACCCCTACCACACATCCAGCCCCACCCCTACCACCACATCCAGCCCCACCCCTACCACCACATCCAGCCCCACCCCTATCACATCCAGCCCCACCCCTATCACATCCAGCCCTACCCCTATCACATCCAGCCACCACCACCACCACCACCACCCACCTCTGCGTCTGAACTCCCCGGCCAGGAGGATCTTGGCGGCCAGGGGGAAGGCCACCATGAGCATTGGCACGTAGGCGGAGCAGAGGCCCTGCTGGGTGAACAGCACCAGGCTGCAGCACCAGAGCAGCAGACTGACGTCAAAGTACAGCTCCGCCAGCACCACCAGACGGACGCCCTGACCACGGAGACAACAACAACCACACGATGGAGACAACCACACCGACAACGACATGGTTACCAGGTAGCAGACACGTACATTCAGCTGTGGCTCTCGTCTGCTCTTACACATTAGTAAAGTTTGTAGTATTAGTAGGAGAATGTAGTAGTAGCAGCAGCAGAAGTATTATAGCAGTCGTAGTCGTAGTCGTAGTCGTAGTAGTAGTATAGTAGTAGCAGTTGTGGTATTATAGTAGTAGCAGTAGTAGTATAATAGTAGTAGTAATAATAATAATAATAATAATAATAGTAGTAGTACATAATGGTGTTTTACATATAGTCTAGTAGGCCTACAGAAGGTCTCCTCTTTGCATCTCAACACCATTAGAACAAGTTATTTTTGTAGATGAGAGAAGGTGTTTGAGCAGCTTGCTTCTACATCACAGTAACATCAGTCCACTACAGGCCACGCCCTCTGACCCCCGACCTCCCTCCTGCTGTGGGACAACTATAAAAGAGTCTCTTTCCCCCTCGTAAAAGTCAGTTGGGCAACTTCAAGATTTGCATTTTCTTGCTGATGACAAACGGCTATCTTCTCATTTGCATTATTTCACAGATAACTGTACTTACTGAATACATCTCTGTCTGGCTTCAGAGAAAGCTGCTGTTCACTTGAGGTTTTTAAATTTAGAATGAAGTCAGTGTGTGGTTACAAGAAACTAATCCGCCAGCGGTCACATGACTTCAAGGTCATTCAGTTCTCCACACACACACACACACACACACACACACACACACACACACACACACACACACACACACACACACACACACACACACACACACACACACACACACACACACACACACACACACACACACACACACACACACACACACACACACACACACACACACAGATTCCCACAAGATTTCTGTTATCCATTAAAAAAGATAAAACCAATACCAGGAGCTCTCAGAGACTCTCACAGCTCACCAGATCATCATCAGTGGGACCGCGGCGTCCGCCACTTTCTCCCCATCGATCCATCGTCGGGGGGGTCTAATCAAAATCATACGGTTGCCAATAACAGCCCAGGAGCCACTCTGAGCGAGAACACACAACAGCCGGTAACCCGAGGACACTGTTTATTGTTATTGAATAAAGCCGGTCAGCCGTGAGAGACGGCTGGACAGGTTAGCTCTGTCTCCCTGGCGATCGTGACGCTAAACATGCGGCGTAAAGACGATAAGACAGGAAGGTTCAGTCACGTTCAGACCTCTGGGGTTACCAGAGAACCATCTACAGTACATTGAAAGGAACGTTTCCCCTCAAGATAATGAAACCCGTGTTGCAGGATGAGTTACTGTTACAAATAACCGTGTAAAAGAGGAAGTGTACCGAGTATTGAGTGACCTTTGACCTTCACCGAGACGTGCGTCTTCGGTCCACGTAGAAACACTTCCCACTTTTGCAAAGCAGGAACGCGGCTCAAAATCTCCAGGCGGCTGCGACCTCTGTGACCTCTGTGACGCGCAGGGCGCGCTGAACTAGCAGAAACTCGGAGCTCCCGCTCGGCTTAAGGCTGACCACATGCCTTTCATTTACAGGACATTGCAGTCTTTCAGCAGACGCTTTTGTCCGAAGCGACTTCCAATAAGGTCATTCAACAGGTAGACGAGAGAACTACTAGACAAGGGTCAGGGTACTTCCTAAAGAGGTGGGGTTTCCCTTTCCTTTTGGGCACAAGGAATGATATTTAACGTTCTGGACTAGTAGTTCACATTGGACTCCGGGGCCTGGTATCGGTGCTAGGGGAGAGCTCAGAGACGCCGCTTCAAACCGGAACACACACACACACACACACACACACACACACACACACACACACACACACACACACACACACACACACACACACACACACACACACACACACACACACACACACACACACACACACACACACACACACACACCGCTATACTCCTCAGATGTGTGTGTAATCATTACACCCAACGATAAGGGTTAGCTAAACATTTACAGACTCCTGCATTTACACCCACAGACACTGAGAACAATAGTCTCCTGAAACATTACAATAAGTCCTTCAAACACTATTTATCCATAACACTAGATGCCCATGTGTGAGTTATTTGTACAAACTTCCACTCCTCTTATGAACACAGATATATTGTGATTTTCTTTATTCTCATTCCACCGTCATTGTTTGTCTTTCGGTTTGGTCTTTTGGCAAGAAAACTCAAAAAAACTTGGTGGTTAGATTATTTATGTCTTTATGTATTATTTATTGTCAAGGACCAGTTGATTTGATTTTGGCACAGATGTTGGGGACTATTTGGTGTGGCGGAGGTATGCGCTCTACTAAGGAACCCTCTGGTTCCCGTCAGCCCATCAGACTAAGGAGTCTGCAGTCGGCCGAGTGAAAACAGACAACCCGCTCTCGGCGTTAGTATCTGTGTGTACACACACACACTCTGTGGTCTTATTGAAGGAGGTTCTGAGC
The DNA here is from genome assembly GCA_027704905.1 of Muraenolepis orangiensis. Lineage (NCBI taxonomy): Eukaryota > Metazoa > Chordata > Actinopteri > Gadiformes > Muraenolepididae > Muraenolepis > Muraenolepis orangiensis. Next base: position 20,573,768 of record CM051006.1, read on the forward strand.
GGTAACTCACCCCGTAGTAGATGTTCTTGGCCAGCGTGTGGACCAGCACGGTGCTGCCGGTGGCGGCCGCTCCATACAGACCCACCGCGGCGTAGAAGTGGGTGTACCAGAACATGGAGCGGCCCAGCAGGGTCACCACCAGCGCCACCATCAGCACCGTCAGCAGGGTCACCACCCAGCTCAGCACCGTCACGCCCGCCGCGCACGCTAGCTCCCGCACGTACCGGCCACCTGGGGGGAGGAGGAGGAGGAGGAAGAAGAGGAGGGGGTGGGACGGGAAGAAGAGGAGGAGAGGAGGAGGAGGAGGTGGAATAAGAGGAGGGGGAGGAAGAGGGGGAGGAGGTGGAGGAAGAAGAGGAGGAGGAGAGACAATATTATCCTACAGAGATTTACATCATTCAAAATGGAAACGTGTGACAGCTACAATTGTGAAACAAAAGTACAAAAGTGCGAGAGAGACGGCGAGCTGCGTACCGCCGTTGCCCGGCCGCGAGGCCTTCCTGGCCAGGTAGCAGAAGGTGGCGGCGGCGACCAGGTAGTTGAGGATGGTGCCGACCCGGGCGGGGTACGCCACCACCACCACGCCCAGCAGGTCGAAGAACACCATGTTGCCGTGGCGATACTCCGACGAGTCGGCCAGCTCATCCGACATCACCAGGTGCTTCAGCACGGCCAGGATGTTATCGCCTGAGGAGGAGGAGGAGGAGGAGGAGGAGGAGGAGGAGGAGGAGGAGGAGGAGGAAAAATAAAAGGCAGGGTTACAGGAACTCAACGATACGCGATACGCTGGGACCGTCTGGGTCCAATAAAGGTCTGCTAACGCTGATATCTACACAGAGAGAGCCGAGGGGAGAGATCAGCAGGAGAGAGGAGATCTACAGCAACCAAAACACAAATCAAGTTACAGATCTGGAAGGTTCTGTATGAAAATAAACACTTTCACCTTCCTTGGTTCAAATAATAAAAAAAAAAATAATAAAGCTGGAGCAAGGGGACCATTGAGATCGACCGCCATACAAACGCTACCAGCGTGGTAGAGAGAGAGAGTTTCCCCAGGGAGGTTCTCCTCTCCTGGAGCCACATGTCCCTCGACGGCTCACCGAAAAACAACAGGTTAAATTAAGACCTGCTGGGACCCTGAGGAGCATGTGATGAAACAACCGTGTTTGAATTGCGAAAAATAACGGACTGTGTTAATGGAAGAAGGAGCATTTAACCAAAATGTGCATTTGTGCCATCAATCGTTTTTTGTGTGTGAATAAATACACTGAAAACAATACGATTCAGCGCTGTCTCCTGTGTGTCAGGAAAGCAGGAAGGAAAGAAATAAAGAAATAAAGAAAGAAGGACGACAGTGACGCAATCGTTACAGAGACAGTCACCCTGAAGGTGCCCACAGGTGATGACACCCTGGGGGGGGTGATGACACCCTGGAGGGGTGATGACACCCTAGGATGGGGATGACACCCTGGGGTGGGGATGACACCCCGGAGGGGGGTGGTGATGATGACACCCTGGGGTGGGAATGACACCCTGGGGTGGGGATGACACCCTGGGGTGGGAATGACACCCTGGGGTGGTGATGGTGACACCCTGGGTGGGAATGACCCCCTGGGGTGGTGATGACACCCTGGGGTGGTGGGGATGACACCCTGGGGTGGTGATGATGACACCCTGGGGTGGTGATGATGACACCCTGGGGTGGTGGTGATGACACCCTGGGGTGGTGGTGACGACACCCTGGGGTGGTGGGGATGACACCCTGGGGTGGTGGTGACGACACCCTGGGGTGGGAATGACACAATGGGGTGGGAATGACACCCTGGGGTGGTGATGGTGACACCCTGGGTGGGAATGACACCCTGGGGTGGTGATGACACCCTGGGGTAGTGATGATGACACCCTGGGGTAGTGATAACACCCTGGGGTGGGAATGACACCATGGGGTGGTGATGACACCCTGGGGTGGTGATAACACCCTGGGGTGGGAATGACATCCTGGGGTGAGGATGACACCCTGGGGGGTGGGAATGACACCCCGGGGTGGGAATGACACCCCGGGGTGGGGATGACCCCATTCAGGGAGTCTTCTGGGAGCATTGTAATTGAACAAGAGAGAGTACAGCGACACTCTAGAATGATCCTGTCTGTGTTCTGCGTTACATCCCACCCCTGCCCTCCCCAACTCCCCAACTCCCCCCCCCCCGTAGGGAAATACCTGCTGCATAGTCATGGAAAACTAGAACCATCAGAAGATAATACTACAACAATAAAGCCGCCATGACCAGCACCGACCACCTGGAGCTACACATTTAATAAGACATTTAGATATGTGCAGTCTTGGCCTTTTTGCTTCTTTTTTTTGATAAAGGGAAATCAGTGCCTTCAGATGGCGTGAAACTATAACGACACAAAACAATTAATGGATATAAAAATAAAAAAATAAGAGGAATGAACAAAACCCCACAGGAAGGTCAACGGGTCTGTTCGGCTTCTTTTCTCTGAGCTAATTCTCCTCCCTGGTGTTCTTGCTGCTGCCGCCTGCATATTTGTGTTGCTGCTCACACAATCACATATCACATGCGCCAACACACAGTCAGGACAGAGGCCCATTGTTCCCCCCCCCCCCCCCCGTGGTTAGGGGCCCCGGGTCAGGGCCAACCAACAGACGGGCTCCGGTACCTTCAAGCGCGCACATTCACCGCTCACTGGTCCATAACATGTCATTAACATTACACTATCATACTTTGCTGGACTTTCTGGACTCATCACAGTTACTGCACTGTACTGTACTGTATTCATGATGCTGCTGCACTACTGGCACTTTAAATGCTTTTGAAACATCTTTGTAAAAAAAAAAACATGTACATATCAGATCACTTATCAGAAGTGATCTGAAGTATCAGAAGTCACTTTGCTGCTCTTTCTTTGTTTATTTTATTATTTTTATGGTGTTTTTGAGATGTATACTGCGGGAGGGAATGGGTAAGCGTTCCAATGTACTTGTAATCTTGTATCTGCACTGTATCCATGATGCTGCTGCACTACTGGCACTTTAAATGCTTTTAAATCTTGTTGCACATTCAACAGATGTTCATACAATCCATCAGTGACTTTGCTGTCCTTTTTTTGTTCATTTTTATTTTTATTGTATATATTATTTTTATAGTATTGTTTTTTTAGATGTTTACTGCGGGAGGGAATGGGGAGCAAGCGTTCACATAAAACTTTGTATGAGGGTTTAGGTGGAATGCTAATTACAATTTAAGAACATTTGGGGAAATATTGGGATACAAATCCAAACGCCCGCATATCCAGATCCGGATCCAGGAATTTTTTTAAGGATTCTTTAGCCTGAAGCAAAGACCTACATATTAATACACAAGGAGCTTGTTCTAAAGTGCTCCAGCTGGATGGTTAGTGGAGGACCATCCCGTGTGGCCCGTGGGGCGGTAACCAGGGGCGATCAATGGGCGGGGCAGGACCGATATGAATATATGGTGTCTTGTAAATCCCTTCAGACCGTTAACTGTGATTAAAGGCCAGACTAATAAAATGGACTTGACTGAACTGGACTGGCCTCAGCTCCCTGAGGGATAATCAGACCGGCAGAGTGCTGAGCGCTCTGGAACCAACTGAGTGGGAGAGCTGGACAGTAGTTAGGAAGAGGTTTGTGTTCCCAACGATGCGTGTGCATGTGTGTGAGACAGGAAGTTCTCCTGACACACTGACCTGATCTTGTGTCTCATCATGTATCTTAATGTTAAGAGTCCACGTTACGAGGAGATCGGACACCGGACACCGGACCTCGGAAAATGTAAGGCTGCGTGCGATTGGCTGTTGTTGAGATGCGCCTACCGGCTCTCTGTATGGAGTCTGTCAGGATCCTGTCCGGGGTGTCGTACTTGGTGTGGTAGATGTAGCCGTTCTCTATGAAGGCCAGGTCAATACCTGGATGGGGAGAGAGAGAGAGAGAGAGACATAATGTTGAGAGACATACAGAGAGTGTGTGTGTGCGTGTGCGTGTGAGTGTGTGAGAGAGAGAAACAGAAACAGAGAAGGAAACCAGATTGATACTAAGGGAGTGAGAGAGAGAGAGAGAAATTTTATCTAAAGCACACAACGACCAAAGAAAATAAACACTTCCCCCGACATCCAATATCTGCTGACACCCTCACAACCCCACCACCACCCCCACACACCACCACCACCACCACCCCACACACCACCACCCTCACAACCCCACCACCACCCCACACACCACCACCACCACCCCACACACCACCACCACCACCCCCCACCACCACCACCCCACACACCACCACCACCCCACACACCACCACCCACACCCACCACCTCACAACCCCACCACCACCACCCCACACACCACCACCACCCCACACACCCCACCACCCCACACACCACCACCACCACCCCACACCACCACCTCACACCCACCACCACCACCACCCCACACACCACCACCACCCCACACACCACCACCACCACCCCACACACCACCACCCTCACAACCCCACCACCACCACCACCCCACACACCACCACCCTCACAACCCCACCACCACCACCCCACACACCACCACCCCACACACCACCACCACCACCCCACCACCACCACCCCACCCCACCACCTCTGGTTTACCCGGGATGTTGCCGAAGTCCCTGTAGATGCGGAAGTCCGTGTCGGAGGGGATGATGCCGCTCTGGAAGACCTCCTGTCCGACCACGGAGGCGAAGGGATGCTTGGCGGCCTGGACGTAGGCCTGCACCAGCCACGGGTTCTCCGGCCCTGCAAACGCCACGGGGAACCCAGGGTGAACCCAGGGGGAACACGCACGCTTTAACGGAGCCCGGAACACACTCTCATCTTTAAACACGCTGACCACTGACATCACCGCCTTGTAATTATTAGTAGTAGGATGGGGAAGTTATGTTTTTGCCCCTGTATTACTCAAAAAGTGATGTACTGAATTAGAAAAAACTTGGTGGTTAGATGACTTATGGGCCAATGAACAGTTGATTCGATTTTGACCCAGATCAGGGGACTTTCTTCGTGTGGCGGAGGTATGCGCTCTACTGAGGTCCCTTTAGGCGGGAGTATGTGTTTGAGGTCAGCTTCACCAGGGCTCCGGCGGTGATTTCACGCTAACTGCCGAGGAGAGTAAATGATCTACACGTCCGGAAACAAACCAGCACTACTGGCAAACAGCGTTCTGAGAGAGGCGTCGTAAACACACATGCGATCAAAGCCCGTTTGGGTTTATCATCAACCAAAGAACAAACAATGAAATATAGATGAAACATACATATGTATAACACATGTATGTGTTATACACGCGCATGTGGACACACACACACACACACACACACACACACACACACACACACACACACACACACACACACACACACACACACACACACACACACACACACACACACACACACACACACACACACACACACACACACACACACACACACCTGTCTGGAAGACGACCTCCTTGCCCCCGACCCCTGCAGCCTCCAGGTTGATGAAGGCCCGGACCTGCTTGGCCCAGGGATGCTGGGTGATGAAGCCATGACTGGCCTGGTGGAGAGGAGAGAGGAGAGAGAGGAGAGGAGGTATGAACAGCTTGTTGTTTAACACCAGAAAATTTGACTTTCTCTGTTAAAATTCAGTTTTTTGTTCACTAGAACAAATGTGTCTGTCTCAAGACAAAACTTGGTGGTTAAACGACTTATGGGCCAATAAACAGTTGATTAGATTTAGCTGCAAATCCGGATCCAGTTTTTGGTGTGGCGGAGATATGCGCTTTTTACTGAGGGCCCTCTAGTTTCCAATAGATGACCTTTGTTTTATTGGATGGCGAGTGAAGCCAGTCTGCCAGGGTAAGGGTGAGCTTAGCTAATGATGCCACAACAAGTGCAATCTGGTTCTGTTTGTTAATTTGTTTCTTTGTGGAAAACATTTTCTTTCCCTTTTCTACTTGGTTTGGCTTCAGGGTGAAACAATCCTATGCTTTGTCATTGAGATATACAGTGCGTTTATGTGCTGACAATGGTGGAATGATGGAAGTTGCCTCGCAGACAACAAATGCCGCCGTGGGAGGATCGAATGACAAAACAGCCGAGACACTTTCTGGATGCCGCATTGTCACCCCGGGGGGAAACCTCGGAACCGACTTGACTCATCGAACGGGGCGTGACAGCACATCTAGCCGTGCTCAAATGAAGCTAGCCTAATAGGTTCGAAACAAACGGTCAAATTTGCAAACTTGTTATGAAAAGTATTTTCATAACAAGGTAAAGAAAGCTGTAACAAGTCAAAAAGTCCATGTGCATTAAACATCAGTATAAGTATATTTATATTTTTGTTATTGCCCTAATTAATAATAGTAAAAATCCTAAGTTGTTATGTAGCGGTAGTGACATCATCTTGTGTCCGATTATGAGAAAGTCATTTATTTTTTGGTCAACAGTGGGGTCTCCGGGTCACCTGCAGGACGTTCTCCTCCGCCCCGTTGAAGAGGAACACCACCCCGTGACGTAGCGGCGTGGACAGGTTGGCCATGGAGTGGAGGACCTCCAGCATCACCGCACAGCTAACGGCGTCGTCGCTGGCCCCTGCGGACACACCAAGACACAAAACAGCGCCACCTTCAGACACCGTCAGGAACATGCATTTACCTTCCTCCAAGAGTACCAAGAATACAGATCACTACAATAAGCATGTAGTGCGACACGTGACTGTGACATATATACGCCTAGTCGAGCAGTTTAACCTCTGCGGTTTATATAGATGATGGTAAATGGACTGCATTTATAAAGCGCTTTTATACAAAGTGCTTTAGAATTATTGCCTCACGTTTACCCATTCGTACACCGACGGCGGCGTCAGCCATGCAAGGAGACAGCCAGCGGGTCAGGAGCAGTCAGGGTCAGGGTGTCTTGCTCAGGGAATCCTCCACACTTGGCTAGGAGGGAATCGAACCAGCAACCCTCCGGTTGCCAGACAACCCGCTACTGGCAATTATTGGGCATATACTGTAGAAGCATGTACGAAGATACAGCGAAGGTTCCGTCATGGCGGCTACCGGCCCTTTAAGAAACTCAAAACTGCCGCACTTGAGGACGAGGCCCCCTTAACCAATCACAAGGCCCCGGTGTGTCGTTTCAGATGCAGATTGTGCACAAACCACGCCCCCATCTCCACCTGACTTAAGGTTCACCTGACGCAACGCACATGGGGCAAACCTGTGCAAGGGCTTCTACTTACAAGTCTACACAGAAGTTGAACAGAAGACACACACACACACACACACACACACACACAACCCAGTGTGGGCAAACAGTGCCTCCCAGCCTCCAGCGTGACGGCAAGGAGAGGAAGAGGAGAACAGAAGCCCCTCCAGACGGGACCCCGAACAGCTGAGCTGAGGGAGGGAGAGGCGTGGGACAGCCTGAGATCAGTGGTTTGGAGTGACGTGATTTGCCGAGAGAGGAGGAGGAATGAGGGGGAATGGAAGAAAGAACATGAGAGTTCTGAGAATAAGGAGTAGAAGACTGAACTTCACACTCTCGTGTGTGACCAAAGGAGTCATGCGTTTAGGCTTTATGGATTAGGAGCGTTTGGGGTCGGGGGGGGGCTTTGCTTTGTGAATTCTTGGGCCCCGTGCCAACCTCTTGTCATCACCAATTAATGTTGGGGAGAGAGAGAGAGAGAGAGAGAGAGAGAGAGAGAGAGAGAGAGAGAGAGAGAGAGAGGAGAGAGAGAGAGAGAGAGAGAGAGAGAGAGAGAGAGAGAGAGAGAGAGAGAGAGAGAGAGAGAGAGAGAGAGAGTTTGACCTCTTAAAGCGAACCCATCGTCCTGTTTGATCTCTGCTCCCCAATCAATGCAGGATGGGTGAATGTATTAATACATTACTTTACTCAAAGTGACAATAAGTGCATTCATCAATACTGCAGGTAGACAAGAGAACTACTAGTCACCAGAAGTCCTAAGTCCATTTCCTTCCAAACAAGCCATAATAATATAATAATAATATACATGCATATACACATATATAATAACATAATATATAATACATTACAATACGGTCATTTAACAGGTAGACAAGAGAACCACTAGTCACCAGAAGTCCATTTCCCAGGAGTCCATTTCCTTCCTAACAACAAGCCTCCAAGAGCAGAACCAGCGCTCAGGTTGAAGAACAATAAACCGGTTTTCTCCCCCCCCCGGTGTCCTCGTCCCCGGGAGGAGAGCAGTACAGAGTGTAGGCCGAAGGCTGACTCTTGGTTACCTGGGCTGTTGGCCACCGTGTCAAAGTGACAGTTGGCCAGCATCAGGTGCGAGGCCCCGCCCCTGGGCTCCAGCCTGACGGCCACGTTGGTGACGCCGTCGTAGAAGCTGGTGAAGCCGCCCAGGAAGTCGATGGAGAAGGAGCCCGTGGGCCGCTGGACGTCCACGCTGAGGCGGTGCGGGCCGCCCGCCACCATCACCTCCGCCTCCACGTGGCGGATCTGCTCCAGCAGGTAGCCCACCGTCAGCACCTCGTTCTCCGGGCTGCCCACCGGCCGGGGGCCCACGCTGGTGATGTGCTCCAG
>CM051006.1:20587394-20599894 GCA_027704905.1 Muraenolepis orangiensis
CTAGGCTAGGCTAATGTTAGCACCCCGCTAGACACGGAAGAACGTCCTCGGTGCTTCGCACCCTTCGCTCCCCAGACTGAACGCCGTGTGTCGGAGGGGAGGACACGGTCTGTTGGGTCGTGGGGCGGTGTCCACACTGTGCACTGTCAACATTATTTGTGGTATTATAGTATAAGTCGTATCTACAGTATTTGTAGTATTTACAGTATCTAAGATGTAGTATTTTCAGTATTTAGTATTTACAGTGTCTGTTGTATCTGTAGTGTATACAGTATTTGTAGCATCTAGTATATATCTAGTTTATAGTATCTGTAGTGTTGCTGTATTGTATTACATGTACAATCTGTAGTATCTAGTGTCTACAGTATTACAGTATATCTAGTATATATACTGTCCGTAGTAGATGTTCTTCTATCTGTAGTATATGTATCGTGTTGTACTCGTTTTAACGTTTTAATACATGTATCTACGGTTGTTTATTTTTATTATAATAATGATGATTATTATTGTAGAGCATGTAGTCCCAGGCCGTAGTGTAGCCTGTGTGAGGGCTCAGAGGAGTGACGGGGATGGAATATTCCGCTCCGGAAGTCGTGCTGTGATGTGATAACCGCTGAGGTTTCTTTGCGGAAATTGCGCAGTTTCCTCAACACAATAACAACAATAAGATATTGTCCCTTTTTGTGCCCTATGGTTAACTTTATCAGCCAGATGAGATGGCGATCATGTGTGGTGGTTCCATTTTTAAAGGGCCGTGTGTGTGTGTGTGTGTTTTTCCATTACAAGCCGTTTCAGAATGGCCGGGACGTCACTATCAGTCATTTTTGATATGTCATGCAAGGACGTTTTTAGTCGCACAGCCAAATTTGAAAATACTATAATCACACTCACGCCTGGTGGTATAATCGGGGCTCTTTAATTGCCCACCGTGTTATGATAAGTCACTTATTTATCATGTGTTTTGCTCTGTTGACGATTGAGTGTGTGGTCGCTCTGATAAGAACCGTCTCTGTAATCAACTGTAGGTCTGTGTATGACTGTATGCATTTATCCCTAAATGCTCCTGACCAGCGGTCTGTGTATTGATGGCTGTATGAATGTGGGGCATACATTCTAAACTGCTTTTGGTTAAAAGCGCTTATGTAAAAACAAAATTCGGTCCATCCAGTCCATACCCAATTATGCTAAGCCCTAACCTGTAAACCAACGAGAGGGAGGGTCTGGGCTGCCGGATTACTAAATATAATCATTATAACAAGAGTATAATTTCTTCTTCTTCTTCCTTCTGTGTCTCCGTCCCTCAGCCTGTCCCTTCACTGTAGTAGTAGTACCCGCAGCCCGGGGCCTCTGTGGTGCTCCTGATGTCCCTCTCCCACCCCTGAAGATCCCAGGTGGGCGAGGGACTGGCACACGGGATCACACTCCCTCAGCTCCGCCGCTGTACTCGGTGAGTCTGGGGGGCCCCACACACCTTCTATCCTGATATATTTACGTTTTGATGTATATATCACTATATTATTGTGTTTTCTGGTCATTCAATCCATAAGTAGTCTATATAGAATAACCACATTAGTAAAGCCTCTGTGTGCATTTCCCCGGGTTTCAGGACAGAAAGTTGACAGTGACTGAGGAGCCCGCGGGTAACGGCCGCCCGGGGATACTTCACTTCCAAAGCCGCCCCACCGTCACCAAGACCATCCAGTGGGACGCCGTGCTGAGCAGCAACTCCCTCTACGTGGAGATTCCCCGGGACCCGCTCCCCGAGGGCAGCAAGGAGAGGTAAGATTAGATCGGACAGCCGGTTAGCACGGTCCACCAAGCGCAGGCCAGTAGGAACACCCCCCCTTGTGATGTCACTAGAGGGTCGATCTAGGAATGACCACCTCCACCTGGCGGTTATAATAATAGGGGTCCTCAAAGTAGTGGTTGTGCATGTGCTTTACAGTTGATCACTAAGCTGTGACAGACGCTAAACCCTTTCTACTAAAGGGCATCACTGTTTGTGATCATGGCCCCTGTTGGATGTACATCGTCTAAATCATCTAATATGTACTCGACGTTCTTGGATGCGTTTCTAGCCGTCTCGCCGACCTGTTTTCTGTTGTCTGTTAAATGTGTCACTGCCATGTTTCCCTCCAGTTTGGCAGCTCTCCTGGAGTACGCTGAAGAACATCTGAAGGTCCTCAGCGTGTTTGTCTGCTTCTACAAGAACCGAGAGGATCGTGGTACGTTCTAGAAGGCCACATGGTAACATAACTGAGTGGTTGTCACGCTGGTCTTTAACTTTCCTGGTCTCACTTCTCTCTACAGCCAAGCTGGTGCGTACCTTCAGCTTCCTGGGCTTTGAGATTGTAAAACCGGGCCATGCCCTCGTCCCGCCTCGCCCTGACGTCCTCTTCATGGCCTACACCTTCGACAGGGACTCCTCGGACGAGGACTAGCTCCCCCACCCCCCACCCGCTCTGCTTGACTTGGTTTAGCTCCCCGTCTCCAAGTATATTTAGTCTCCACCGCCATTGGTCCCCCATGCTTTAAATCGTGTTACGGCGCTCTGCGTCCCCCTCTGTCCCTCTCCCTTCTCCCTCTTGCTCCCATTTCATTCTATAGGTTTACATATATATCGTAACTTTAGTAAACAAAAGAAAAATCCTTTTTAACCCAGGCTCCCTTTATGTAATCCCAATGCTAACGAATAAAACACGCACAACTTTGGTTCCCCCGACCCCTGGTGATAGTTAGCCCCATCTTTATTATGCGATACCATTATTGATAACCATATATATATATATATATATATATATATATATATATATATATATATATATATATATATATGGTTCATTGGTAGGTCTGCGTTGTTTTGAGGAGAACCCACGAGGTTTTGGTTGTTGTTGTTTAGGATTGGGATTTAGAATGAGAGCGTGTTGCAATTGCACACTTTTTTGTTGTTGTTGAAATTTTCATTTTTTTTGGTATTTCAGAGTTGTTTTTTTATGGATATGGTTTCCGCTGGTGATGGACTGAGAAGAACTCTTATTCTTAGTTTTTCTTGAATGTACGACAAAAAAAAAAATAAAGAGGTCAGGTGGATGGGCACTTGAAATGTGTCTCCGTCCACGTCGTATCCCATTTGAGTTAGTTGTGGGTGTTTTTTAGATATACCAGGATAACACCTCATGTATTAGGTTTGTGTGAACGGCTTGCTGAGCAACAACCCCAATTATTGGTACTTTATAGCTGGATTCATGTTAGACTCTTTGTGAGGTTTGAGTGCAGAAGGTTTCTTTTTTTTGGCTTTTTGTGACGTGTACCTGACGTTTATTGTAGCATTTCTGTTTTGGAAGTTAAAAAAAAAAAAATTGCTGTGATTCTATTATTATTCTATTTCTGAAGTTCTGGACTAGCATTCCTTTACATTTATAGTTTTTAAGTTTTGTTGTTCACCCACATAGTGGTACCCGTTGTGCTTCTGTGATAATAAAGTAATTAAAGAAGATTGTTTTTATCGTTTATGTATCACGCCACTCGACCCCACAATTTAATTTATACAAATATCCACTGCTGTATAATCAACTAAGAGTATTTCCCAAAAAGGAGCTCCAGAGGGGAAACTATTATCTTTAGAATATTTGTAATAGTTTGTGTAACGGTAATGTCTAATAAATGTTTTGCTGTTGAAGTGGGTGACCGGTGTCAATTACATTGACCGGATAACTACTTGGTTAAAACTAATTCCTATTATCTAGATCCTATTATCTATATCAGTGGTTCTCCGGCCCTCTCACCAGGGGATGGGGAGTAACGTGACAAAATGTCACGTTATTAGACAAAAAAGTATGCATTTTAATGTCATATTGGACCATATTTCCAACAAAAACACATATTCATTGTTGAGGTTATAAAACAAATGAGCCTATAACAAAAATAATTATAGTGTATATGTAACATACAATCCCAGTGGCTATAAGCATGTGATTTTAACTGATATTAACAGATCATTGATGCAATACAATTTGGACCCACCAATTGGCCAAGTCAAGTTTATTGTCACTTCACAGTTTACACAAGTATTAGCAATGAGTGAAAATCTTATGTGCAATACCCAACGACAGACGGCAGTTATAAAAAAAACAATAGAATAAAAATAAGTTAAAAAGTACTAAACTGTATAAGTAAAATATATAAAAATGCAATATGTCAGCACAGAAAAAGAGCAATATATATATATAAATCAATGTAATAAAATATACATTGTTATATGCTATATAACAATGATGGCCTGACTGTGGAAGCTGTCTCTAAGTCTATTTGTGCGGCACTTGATACTGCGGTATCGCCTGCCTAGACACTTGGAATAACATTAAACTGCCTGTACCCAAGATCAACTACTAACCGAGAAACCCTTCCGAGAAAGAAAACCTAGAGAGAAGAAGATTGTGTATTTGTGCTGTTAAACGTTCCTCCGTCCCCAGGGGGCGAAGAAGGGAAGCCATCAAAGTGCACATGTCTTTGCAGTTACCATTTTCCCTCCTGTGCTGTTGGTTTCTAAGGGACAGAGAGGATAATGTGAAGTGTGTGTGTGTTCATGTGTAACTTGAGTGTGCTTTTTCATTTAGGAATTGTAACTTTTAAATTAAATAATAATGCTCCTGTAAGATAGCGTGTGCGAAAGCGAAGTGTGATAGACAGGGTTTGAATTAAAAAATAAAACAATGCATGCATTGTCGAATTCTAGATAAAACAAGTACAGCTTATGATTCTGATGGTGGTCACAAGCGTGTGTTTTGTAATTGTAACGTGTTGTAATTCCTCCGCCCTCCGGTGGAGGGCAATGATCCGCCTCCACTTCATTATTGTTTACATTGTAAACCTGGTAAGTCGTGACAACAACATTATAACGAGCTATAAATTAATTCATTATATCGTCTGCAACACGTACCGTCTCCGCTATGAATCCATAGAGATGTTTGTGTCACAGGACGTCGCATTTAGCAGTAGTTTAAACATTAAGACCGCCGTGTTAGCGTGCTAGTTAGCCACCAGCTAACTCGGAGCTTCTTTCAACTTTAAAGATATTAACTGTCAATAACTTTAAAGTTATCAACTGCCACTAACTTTACATTTATGAATTATCACTAACTTCATATTTATGAATTATCACTAATTTTCAAGTAATTAATTCTCACTAACTTTAAAATTGTAAAATATCACACTTTATAGTTATTATCTCTCTAACTTCAAGCTTTTAGTCCCAATGGCCATGTTAGAGTCCAGTATGTTCCTTTTAGCCCAGCTCTTATCAGAGTACAGGTCAACGCTGTGTGAGGATGAATGTGTGGTTGTGTTTGTTGTGTGTTGTGTGTGTCGTGGATAACGTTGACAAGAAATATTAATGTAACATACTGTCTACTAAGATGTAATTATGTGTCTACTTTCTATTGATTGTAGTGTTATTTGTTATCTCTTTTTAATTATATTACTGTCCTGTAGTTTCTGTCGTGGCACATTTCCCATCTGGGAATATAAAGTACATATTTTCTTGACACATAAGTCAAGGTGAACTTGTAGTGTTTTTAGTAGTTTAAACAGACACACCTCATTTCCCATCATGCTCTGCTCCTCCTAGAGCCTTACCTTGTGTGTTCTGTCTCTAGTGGTTGACCTGTGACCTGTACCATGGCGGCTGCCAAGCTGCTGCTGGACTCCAGTCTCAGGGCGTGGGTGGAGCAGCATCACCTTCATCACCTTCTTCATGTGTGCTGCGTGACTCGGTCAGTCAGCTGCTTCTCCACAGTGACCAGAAGATGGACCTGGAGCAGGTCTCTGACAGGTGACTGTTACTCTATCATCTCAACGTTTATGAATGAGGGGGCTGCGGATCTAGATCTAGATCTACTGTTTGAAAGGACTTGCCTTAAAAGGCACCATTTTTTAAATGTCAAATATTAAATCCAACCAAAATATAAACACTATACAATATAAAGAAAACCTTGCAAAAGATATGGCAATGTTCTGTTTTGAGAGAACATTGACAGTCTGAGTCATGTGAAATGACTCAGACTGTTTCTCTCGCCATGTGTGTGTGTGTGTGTGTGTGTGTGTGTGTGTGTGTGTGTGGCTAGAAAAGATACGCCGGTTGAAATAGAATAATTATTGGTGCAATTTCAGACAGACCTACCTGGCTACGTTCCTGCTGATATATTCAGACATATTTCACCTGTAAAAACACATAAGAGGTGTATATTCATACAGTAGCCCATGCAAATACATTTTTTATCGCTCACTCACTGAACCTCAACCTTAACCAGTGGTGCTTGTGTAGAGGATGGCCGGGCGTTGTTGTGGTTGAGTGTTCCAATCGTTCCAAGACGTTTTCATCTACAAAAACCTCAACGGGCCCTTTTCTATCTTTCACTAAGACCAACACTAACACCTCAGTGGGACTTAAACCCGTATCTCCAGGAGTGACAGTGTCACTAGCTCACTCCACTAGGCCACAGAGACGGTGGCTGTGACACGGTTTAAAACATACTTATTGATTGAGTAAAGAATCGTATAAAGGAACTGCTAATTGTTTTGTTGACGTGAGCACAATTAACGTGAAGTAGAACAAGAAAAACAGCAGTCTTCTGGAATCAAAATATTTAATAGTTACATATCAAGTATTATAACATGTATAAAATTTCAGATCACAATATGACACGGTGACACTTCTCTGCAACGGTCCTGACGCCTCCGCGTCGCCATGACTACCGACTATCGACTAAAATGATTGAACAGAAGAAGGCCAACGCACAAAGTATTACACGGTATGTGAAACTGGATGACCTTGAGTGTCTTTTCAATCATGTGTTTTTTTTCTTTTCGTTAAGTTCTTCGTCAAAAGAGTGCAATAGATTAGATTCAAAAACATAAAACACAACACTTAAGCCAAGCGTCCACAAGACGTCTAGAAAAACATTAGTACTGAAGGTAACTGGGGAGAAGATGGAGGGGATGGAGAGGGGGGGTGGTGGTGAGGAAGGTGTGTGTGGTGTGGTGTGTGTGTGTGTGTGTGTGTGTGTGTGTGTGTGTGTGTGTGTGTGTGTGTGTGTGTGTGTGTGTGTGTGTGTGTGTGTGTGTGTGTGTGTGTGTGTGTGTGTGTGTGTGTGTGTGTGTGTGTGTGTGTGTGTGTGTGTGTGTGTGTGTGTGTGTGTGTATAGAGCAGCGCATACAGCAGAGGAAAATGAGGACCGGTAGCTCGGCCAGTCAGTCCAAGGAGAGAAGAACGGTCAAGCAAGCTTGATCAACGGTGCTAAAGAGTGTAAAGTACGTCACAGTCAGCTCTAGAGGCCGAAGCATAGTTTGGATTCCAATGTCGTAAAAAAACGAAAGAAACTGAAACGAGGAGCCACAAAAAAAAGAAAAAAGAAAATTGACTAGCAAAAACAATGCCCTCATCAATAAACCATTTGTGAATGGACTCGTGTGAACAGGGGTGAGTGTGCGCACCTAACAGCTTTTAGACTCTGCCCCCACCAATGGCCTACAGCGAGACACCTGTCGGGGGTAGCGGGGGGGGGGGACGGGGGACTACAAGGTGTACGCAGGCCCTGAACATTCATTCTGTGAAGTGAAGGGTTCTTCATTCGCCGACTTCAACTCACCCACACGCTCATCGTATCCGCGGACTGTTACACAAGACCCTATTGTGAGGTGGGGGAGGCTCCTCTACTCACGTTACAATCTAGAGTCTGATGAGCGAGGCCTGTGGCGACAGAGGTTACGTGTGTATTGAGAACATTGGAGTACGACATAACTAAGGATCGAAGGATGTCTCCGTCACGTCGCCAAGTTTAAGTTTCCACCGTGTGACTCCCTGTTTGTGTGCACGTAAACCTTTTGGAATACTCGTCATAAATACAATGAAGTATTATTATAACTACCGGTTATATTATATTATGTTATATTATCCATTGTAATCGACATGCCCGGCTAGTGAGATGGCTCTGATTTAAGCGCCGCGATGAGAACACGAGAGGATGTAATGAATGTATGTTGAAAACGGTTTATTGTACATTTTTTGGGGAGGAATGACAACGAACGTGCTCAAATCTGCACGCGTCCTGTAAAATAAGTGAACATACTAACACTGTACACTGTTCTAGTTGTAGAATTGGTTAACGCCTGGACCACCGTCGTCCTCCTCATACGTTCACAAAGCGTACACCGCAAAGTATGTCGCCGGGATGATGTCTCACACACACACACACGCAACAAAGACGCCCCCGTTTACGGTGTGAACCTCTGATGGTATATGAGTAAGTACATTGTGATGACGAGTGCAACCAAATTGGTCTCAATAAACGTTTCCATTGTTTTTTTTCCCCCCCACAGTAACAGGGGTGACTGACCTGATCCTCAAATGGAAAGAGAATGATTAATGGTTACCCTATTTACACGTTAGGGGGGGGGGGGGGGGGGAGATTCAATTGGAAGCAATAGGAGTATTTACTGGCAGAACGTAGAACGTATGTGTGCTTCCATCGGCCTCAATTGATTTATTTTTCAATGTCCATAAATCACATTTGTGGACCAAAACCAATCTCGATCAATTCAACATAACTGAATTTCCCCTGGACCATACAAAAGAAAATAACAAAATAAGAGAGTGCTTTTCCATATTATCCGTGATCGTGATAGTCCATAACATAATAGTAATACATAGAAGTGTTTATCCTACAATAGCCGAGGCTCTCTCTCCTACAATGTCTAAATGTTTCATAATCCATTTGAAGAATTTAGCAATTGAACCTGATCACAGCTCTATCGAGTCCCTCAGCAGATACTTGAACAACTGTTAGCTGGTGATTTCTCGTTAACGATTGATCAACAAAGTTGCACGCCAATGCACGCCTCAGACTGACATGTATTTTTAAACATTGGGCACTCTCCAAACGGAATATGGCCATAATGTCCATTTTGTAATTGTGCTCTGAAGTAAATTCCCACTGAAAAGAGGAACGTCTGTACTGCATGACTTTGGGTTAAACCGAACAACAGCTAGACTTAATGCCGATTCGATTAATGAGAAACAAACCATTCGCTCTCCAAATCTAAACGTCAGTTTTAATTAGCTTCACCTTTCGCTTGTCCCAGGATTTAGGCGGAGGCTCCTAAAACAACTGAAGCCTGGCTCCGTTAGCCAGCTTTAAAGTCAAAGAAAAACAACCCATTTGCTGCTTTTTTGGATACGTACGTGTATTCGAAATACCGCCTCACGGTTCGCTGCTGAGGAGAGTACAAAAAACGGATGTCAAATGTTTTTAAAGTGCTTCAATTGACATTGAACATTGTATGAGTTCTGTACACAGACACACACACACACACTCACGTCTTCTGTTGGCCTATTTAGTTTTCCTTGCCACGGACAGGGAAGTGACGCTCAACAGTTTTAAATTGATTTATTAAAAAAATGAAAAACCGAACGGTGTGGAAGAAGTGCTTAACAGTTTTGAGGAAGCAAAAGTTTTACGCTAGCAGTAACGTTCGTAGTTTAGGCACAGGAACGCAAAAGTACTCTCAACTTGGAATTTGTGTAATTTGACCCGAGCACGGCTTGGATGGAAGACAAACACTAGCACACCCAGACCGGCGTGGCCTGGTTCACCCTGACCGGCGTGGCCTGGTTTACCAAGACCGGCGTGGCCTGGTTTAACGGTACAACTATGAACGATGAACTGTGAACGCACGGATCGGCGGAGTGTGTGTACAGTCGAGTACAACAACTGGAAAGAGAAGTGTGATGGAACCAAAAAGCTTCCGGTTTAACTTTAGGCTGGTGATTTGGGCGGTTTTGTCGGTTTCCTGCTGTGTTCTCGCGCACAGGGACTTATCGTCTCCATGAATGACTTCATATGCTGTGTGTGAGTGAGAGAGAGAGAGAGAGAGAGAGAGAAATACTGGGGGCTACTTCCTGTTCCTTACTTCCTACTTTTCCTGTCTGTGTTGTTTTAAACATGAAGCTTATATGATATTGGTATTGTGTAATGCAGTATGCAGGTGACAGTCGCCTGTAATTTACACTTATATTGATATTTTCCCCCCCGACGGCGGTTCCTCCCCGGCGCTTCACCGGCCCTTGCTGTAGCCGGGGAAGAACTGGTCCAGGAGGACCTGCAGGGGCTTGTTGGGGCTCATGCCGTAGTCCTTGCCCAGATCGTGACGACACGCCGGGCACGTGTAGACCTCAGCACGGAAGGACCGCTGGAGACACGTCTGGGACCAGAGAGAGAGAGAGAGAAAAGTGATTGAGAGGGGGAGGAATACAGAGAGATAAAGAAGAAAGAGGATTGAATCCTCTTTATTGGTCTCATACATTAGTTTCTCTGCATTTAGCACAGAATCCGTACAAGGACAACCGGGCATCCGTACGAGTACTACCAGGTTCAAGGACAGTTTTTATCCACAGGCAGTGGGCCTACTGAACTGCTCGGAGTGCTGCCACTATCATAACATTGTCATCCATATTACATTACACTATCATACTTTTGCTGGACTTTCTGGACTCATTACAGTTACTGCACTGTACTGCACTGTATTCATGATGCTGCTGCACTACTGGCACTTTCTAAATGCTTTTTGCACAATTCAACACATCATCCATGAGTCACTTTATTGTGTACAGTATTGTGTTTTCAAAAAACGTATACTGGAGGGAATGGGGAGTAAGCATTCCATTGTACTTGTTGCAAATAGCAAATACAAATCTGGAATCTGGAATCTTTAACCCATCCTTGTATTAGGAGCAGTGGGCAGCTATTGTATATACAGCGCCCGGAGAGCAGGGGTCTGGTGCCTTGCTAAAGGGCACCTCGGCAGTGCCAAGGAGGTGAACACCTTTTTCCAAGTACCAGTTCTCACTCCAAACCGGCGACCCTCCGGTTCCCAAGCCAAGTCCCAAAAGACTGAGCTTCTGCCACCCCGAGAGAGAGAGAGAGAGAAACGACCCCTCCTTCTCCGCTCCCTCCATCCCTACGCTTCTCTGCCATTGAGAAGTACTGCATTCACACACACACCTGTGATTGACGGGCAAGAGGAGCCAATCAGGGAAGCGATGCCCCGATTGGTCAGAAATGGGCCGGAGGCAGGCGGTCTAAAACCTAGAATGGTGGGCTCGGCCATTTCTAACCAATGACACTCTAATAATAATAATAATAATAATAATAATAATAATAATAATAGCACTTGAATCGTACTTACAGCACTTTTAAAAGAACAAAACAATGCATATGTATATACAAGATGGTGGGATGTTGTTGATGAGGGTCCACGGGTTCACTCACCTTGCACACGTTGTGAGAGCACACAGTGGTGACCGGGTGGAAGGCCAGCTCCTGGCAGCACACACACATGAACAGCTGCTCCACCTGGCACAAGAAATTCTGTACGGATGAACGCACACACGCGCACACACACACACAAACACACACACATTAAATGCCTGTTTGCCTCACTATCTTGTTTCTTAGCAACACGTGGAGATGAGACCGCTACCACTTCTTTGAAGACTACCGAGACGACACAGAACGGGTCAGACAACGGGGGGCCACGCCCACCGCTGTGGTTCATTAACCAATGGAAGACAAGCTCACTCTCCAGGTGTTTTCAGTGTCCCCCGGTTTGTCTGTGTCTTGTTGGCAAGACAATTCAACCCGACAACCACATGGGGACGGACAGACAGACAGACAGACAGACAGACAGAGGGCAGGACGGTGGGTACGTACGGGGCCCTCGTCCAGGGACACCATGGCCTCGTCCCACAGCTTCTTGTTGGCGGCGTCCTGCTGGATGAGCTGCTGCTGCTGGACAGACAGCTGGAAGGACGACTCCACCTTGATCCTCTTGGCTGGGAGCTCCTCAGGGACGGGCACCACCGCTACACACACACACACACACACACACATGAGACACACACACACACACACATGAGACACACACACACACACACACACATGAGACACACACAGACACACACACACACACACACACACACACATGAGACACACACACACACACGAGAGACACACACACACACGAAAGTCAAACACACACACACACACACACACGTGAGACACACACACACACACGATAGACACACACACAAAAAACATAAACACGTAATGTTTTTAGTCTGAGAGGCAATACAGCAAATATATTACATTTATATATATTTAACATGTTTCCAATGGTTTTCCTTTATCACTAGAGATGTCCTAGTGACCTAAAGATTCAACAGTGATCAATAAATCAATCAATCAATTAATGAATCAATAAATATGCAGCCACCGCTGGCTCTGGTGAGCTGCTGTCCACCGCCGTTCCTCTGAGGCACCGGCTGCTCCTCCCTGCTCCTCTTCATCTCCTCCTCTTCCTTCATGGGCTCCACCTTCACGTCCTCCACCCGGGGGTGTATCCGAGGCCGGCCCCGCCCCCGGTGGCGCTTCCCCCGGGTGGAGCTT
>CM051006.1:20604894-20619894 GCA_027704905.1 Muraenolepis orangiensis
AAATACAACAATTGATAACATAGACCAAGAATGGTTTCAGGGGACTAGAAAATACCTTACAAACTGTATAAATAAAATACTATAAATAAAATTATTGAGTCACACAGCCGAGCCGCTTGGGAAAGTGAACCGAACCAGAGTTCACCTGCAAGCGGACCAAGATGCCGTACCAAACTAGCCCCACTCCAACCCTACTACTAGCCCTACTCCAAACCGGTGGGACTCAGACAGACCCCCACAAGCTCCGGTGTGACGGCACCCGTCATAATAAGCTCACCTTGCCCCAGTCCCGCTGGCTCTCTGTGGTGGCCGAGGGCATCTTGGCCTTCTTCTTGCTGGCCTTCAGCTTCTCCCCGGCCTTGATGACCTCACTGGTGTCGTTCTTGCAGGTGGGGCAGTACCTGGGTTCATTGGAGATACAGTACAGTAAGGTGGAAACAGACTCAGCTACAGTGGAGATACAGTACAGTGCAGTGGACTCAAGACTCGGCTCCAGTGGAGATACAGTACAGTACAGTGGACTCAGACTCAGCTACATTGGAGATACAGTACAGTGCAGTGGACACAGACTCAGGAGATACAGATGCAGCTACAACTCAAGCCACTAGTGGGCGCTAATGGGAAAATAAAGAAATATATACCGGTAACTTTAAATAATAAAGACACATCTTCTTTATAAAAATATAGACCACTGTGGCCTTTACAAAGTGTCAGTTAATGGCTGAGCATCGCTGCGTCTCCTCCCTGCTGGACTTGCTGGACTTTCTGGACTCGTCACACTAAGGCGGTTACTGCACTATATTCATGATGCTGCTGCACTACTGGCACTTTAAAAGCTTTTCAAGATTTTTGTAATAAAACTAAAAACATGTACATATCATTTAAGGCCACTTTGCTGCTCTTTTTTTCAAATTTTTATTGTGTTTGTTTTTGGAGATTTATACTTGCGGGAGGGAATGGGGAGTAAGCATTCCTATGTACTTGTTACAAATGGCCAATAAAAAATGGTGTATCTTGTATCCCGGACTCACCAGTCCTCGTCGTCGGGGATGGTGGCGAGAGGCGGGCTGAGGCAGTAGACGTGGAACGCCATGTTGCACTCGTCACACAGCAGCTGCATGTGGGCGTCCTGCTTCCCACCGCACACGCAGCAGGAGCAGAAACGACACTCCACGTCCGGGTCGGCCCGGCAGTGCTTGCACTCCGGGCCGCTCTTCCCTGGGTGGGGGAGGGAGGGGGAGGGGGAGAGGGGAGGGAGGGGGGAGGAGAGGAAGGGGGGAGGGGTGGGTAAGAGTGTTAAAGGGAATACTCTGACCTCAAATAAGGGTTAGTTTGAGTTCATCCTTTTTTAAATTTAGCAATTTTTTTTTGGTCCGTTCACACTCAGACCAGAAGTTATGTTTTCACCTCTGATTACTATTCTGTCTGTCTGTCTGTCTGTCTGTCTGTCTGTCTGTTGTCTGTGTCTGTCTGTCTGTCTGTCTGCTTGTTAGCAAGATAACTCAAAAAGCTATTTAGGGAATTTGTGAATTTGACATTTGTGAAGGATTCTTTAGCAATGGGCAAAAACAAAAATCACATATTGATTGATATTTCTCAAAATTACAAACATATTTGCAAAAAACTAGGTGGAATGCCAATTACGATTTAGGAAAATGTAGGGAAATATCAGGATACAAATCTGGACCCCAGCAGATCACACGCACACACCTGTACACACACACCCGTACACACACACACACACACACACACAATCGTACACACACACACACAATTGTACACACACACACACACATACACCCGTACACACACACACACACACACACACACACCGCACACACACACACACACACACACACACACACACACACCACACCTTGTCTTGTCAAACTAAAGTCTTACTTTTGAACTGTCCGTCTGCAGCAGAGAGAGCTCGGGCCCCCGGCTTCTCCACCTGATACACTTCATCCAGGAAGTGAACCTTACAGTCTGCTATCACATCCCCCGAGGCCCTGGGGAGAGGAGGAGGAGGAGGAGGAGGAGGAGGAGGAGGAGGAGGAGGAGAGAGGAACACATTAGAGGAGGGACAACGGAACAGAAACGGGGACAAGAGAACAGCAGCAGAAGAAGAAGAAGAGGAAAAAAGAGGGCAGAATGTTTGTCGAAAACAAAAAACAAACAGGATACTTTTATTAGAGGGTCTTGGGAAATCTGGGTGTTGCAGGCATGGCTTTAACAGAGATGTGCTGACACAGCCATCACATCACATCACATCACATCACATCACACCGTCTGTGTGATGCAATCCACAGAAAGCAGGCATTCTTTGTGGATTCTGCTGCTGAAGCCGGTTTGAAAAAAAAGGTCTTCGGGTTCAGCCTCCCAAACCACTTCCAGATCCTCTTCTCTTTCTCATAATGTTCTTTTGGCGTCGACATCCTTGTACCTTTTTTTAAAATGTATTTTGGTGAAGCTTATTCATTTAATTGTATGCTTAATCAATGTTTAAACTGACTTCATAATCATTTATATCGGTTCTATACTACTTGATGATATGATGTGTTTACTGTTATCTGAGTGTCTTCATCTTGAAAAGTCCCACGAGACAAATAGATGATCAGTATCATTATCATTCACTTCCTAAGAACCCTTTCATTATTAATAACTATTTATTTATTTCTCTGACCAAAATCTGTGATTTCTCTTTCTTTCTCTTATGAAACTTACTATTTATTTCATATACTTAATTACATCCTACTGCACTTGTATGTATATATTTCTAATTTGCACTTCTTACACATAGGGCCACTGCAATATTATGTATATTTGTAGTCATATTTGGAAATTGAAATGTTTATTTAGTTTTGTTTTTTAAATCATTGATGTGTGTGTGTGTGTGTAAAGACAATCGCTAAACAAATGTGTTGTACTTTTAAGGCACAATAAAGGCCTTTTTCTGGGCGTCACGGTCAACAGACCCCAGCAGGATGTTGACTCGCAGCTCCTTGCTGGTGCGGGACGGCTGGTTGAGGGTCTGCACGTCGGCGTCGAACCAGAAGCCGCGCTCCTCGGGGGTCTCCATGTTGTAGTTCACCATGACCCGCAGACCGGCGCTCAGCTGGTCCCAGCGCAGCAGGGTCCGGGCCCGGGGCCTCACGTGGACCGGCGCCATGGCAACCACGCCGTTCTCCGGGTAGCTGGAGGAGGAGGAGAAGAAGGAGGAAAAAAGGAAGGGGGGAACGTTTATTTGAGTTGAATCAACCAAAAAGGAAAAAATACAAACCCTGTTGAGGTAGTCCCGCCAACTTAAACCAGAGGGCCCTCAGTAGAACCTTCCTCCGCCACACCCCAAAAAGTCATCTTGGCCCTATCATTTCTAAGGCAAAACAAGATTAAACCTTTAACCTTTTGCTTTAACCTCTAACGCAACAATTGTTCACCATTTCATCCTGATTCATCATTGTCCTGGATCCGGATTCGGATTCGGATCCGTATCCCAATATTTCCCAAAATGATTTTAAATCATAATTGGCATTCCACCTAAACCCTCACCAAGTGTTATGCAAATATGTTTTGAAACTTTGTGAAATATTACACAATATGTGATTATTTTTGCCCCATCCCCCAATGCTCAAGAATGGGCAACCTAGAGTATCTTTGAACACGCTCTTAATGTGTAGTGGGCAACCTAGAGTATCTTTGAACACGCTCTTAATGTGTAGTGGGCAACCTACAATATCTTTGAACACGCTCTTAATGTGTAGTGGGCAACCTACAGTATCTTTGAACACGCTCTTAATGTGTAGTGGGCAACCTACAGTATCTTTGAACACGCTCTTAATGTGTAGTGGGCAACCTAGAGTATATTTTAATGCGCTGGGTTTAAGTTGAGGGGCTGTGTGTGTGTGTGAGAGTGTTTGTGTTGTGTGTGTGTGTGTGTGTGTGTGAGAGTGTTTGTGTGTGTGTGTGTGTGTGTGTGTGTGTGTGTGTGTGTGTGTGTGTGTGTGTGTGTGTGTGTGTGTGTGTGTGTGTGTGTGTGTGTGTGTGTGTGTGTGTGTGTGTGTGTGTGAGAGTGTTTGTGTGTGTGTGTGTGTGTGTGTGAGAGTGTTGTGTTTTGTGTGTGTGTGTGTGTGTGTGTGAGAGAGTGTTTGTGTGTGTGTGTGTGTGTGTGTGTGTGTGTGTGAGAGAGTGTTTGTGTTGTGTGTGTGTGTGTGTGTGTGTGTGTGTGTGTGTGTGTGTGTGTGTGTGTGTGTGTGTGTGTGTGTGTGAGTGAGAGAGTGTTTGTGTGTGTGTGTGTGTGTGTGTGTGTGTGTGTGTGTGTGTGTGTGTGTGTGTGTGTGTGTGTGTGTGTGTGTGTGTGTGTGTGTGTGTGTGTGTGTGTGTGTGTGTGTGTGTGTGAGAGAGTGTTTGTGTGTGTGTGTGTGTGTGTGTGTGTGTGTGTGTGTGTGTGTGTGTGTGTCTGGGTCAGGCTGGGGTCGAAAGCGTGACGCATTTCACGCAGAATTAAACCTTTCGGGTTCTTTTCCCCCCGTACTCGCCAAATTCAAAATGGATTCCTGTCGTCGAGCATGTGAGCCTCCCGTCAGCGGTCCTATTGTACGATAGTCGTACAATAGGACGGGAATATATCTACAGCTGATATATTTACCAGAAAAACATATTGCCTGCACAGTTATGCACCAGTTGCCAATTTGGGAAGAAGAATCCACACACTAGACCAACGATGTGAAATAATGTGGGGGAAAAAACGCACATTCCCGCTTGCCAAGACTAAATATTATTTCCCTCGTGTGACATCCTTTATAGTAACCAACATGCAGGCCGGGAGAAAGGAACACACACAAGAACACACACACATGAACACACACACATGAACACACACACATGAACACACACACACACACACACACACAGGCGGCGCTTCGCAGTAATTACAGAGTGAGAGGAACGAGCAAAGCCAGCAACGGGTGTACGACTGGGAGAGGGGGAGAGAGAGAGAGAGAGAGAGAGAGAGAGAGAGAGAGAGAGAGAGAGAGAGAGAGAGAGAGAGAGAGAGAGAGAGAGAGAGAGAAAGAAGAGAAAGAAAGAAAGAAAGAAAGAAAGAAAGAAAGAAAGAAAGAAAGAAAGAAAGAGAGAGAGAGAGAGAAGAGCGGGTTTCCATGGCAACGGCAGCTTCTGAATGAATCTCCTGAAGCCGAGAAAAGTGAAACAGACGAGTGTGATTTGGAGCAAACAGGGACTCATGACACACTCCTGTACACACACACACACACACACACACACACACACACACACACACACAAAGAGAGCACCACCCTCATCCTCCACATCCACATCCTACACAGAAGCATTACAGAGTTCATGCCTCTTCATATTTAATAGACTTACTTACTCATCATATTTAAGACACCCTTAACTGGTCATATTTAAGACACCCTTAACTGGTCATATTTAAGACACACTTACTGGTCATATTTAAGACACCCTTAACTGGTCATATTTAAGACACACTTACTGGTCATATTTAAGACACACTTACTGGTCATATTTAAGACACCCTTAACTGGTCATATTTAAGACACCCTTAACTGGTCATATTTAAGACACACTTACTGGTCATATTTAAGACACCCTTAACTGGTCATTTTAAGACACACTTACTGGTCATATTTAAGACACACTTACTGGTCATATTTAAGACACACTTACTGGTCATATTTAAGGCACCCTTAACTGGTCATATTTAAGACACACTTACTGGTCATATTTAAGACACCCTTAACTGGTCATATTTAAGACACACTTACTGGTCATATTTAAGACACCCTTAACTGGTCATATTTAAGACACACTTACTGGTCATATTTAAGACACCCTTAACTGGTCATATTTAAGACACACTTACTGGTGATATTTAAGACACACTTACTGGTGATATTTAAGACACACTTACTGGTGATATTTAAGACACACTTACTGGTGATATTTAAGACACCCTTACTGGTGATATTTAAGACACACTTACTCTTCATATTTAAGACACACTTACTCTTCATATTTAATGTGGTAGACAACGTCTTCCTCACGCTGCTTGGGTTCTCCAGGCGGCGTGGGAGAACCGGCGAGGGGGGAGGAGCCACACGGCGTGGCGTTACTCCGCTCGCCGTCCCCCTGAGGCTGTCCGACGTCTCCCTGAGGCTGTCCGCCGGTCTCCGCTTCCAGCTTGCCGTTGGGCCTCTTGGGAGGCCGGCCCACCTTGGCCTTGGTGGGCGGAGGCGCGACCTTGGTCACCTTCTCCACCGCCGCCTCGAACCAGGCGCCCACGGTAACGTCACGGCAGTCTACCAGCTCATTGATCTGTAGGATAACACACACACACACACACACACACGCACACGCACACGCGCACACACACACACACACACACACACACACACACACACACACACACACACACACACACACACACACACACACACACGAGATCTTTAGGACCACATGTAGGAATAAGGCCATCTCCACTACCAACCACCCTGGGCATCATCTCTTGAGAAGTGCTGCCACTATCATAACATTGTCATTAACATTACACTATCATACTTTGATGGACTTTCTGGACTCATATTCATTACTTATTACAGTTACTGCACTTTACCCTACTGTATTCATGATGCTGCTGCACTACTGGCACTTTTAAATGCTTTAAATGCTAAATATAACACATGTACATATCACATTATGTGCATATCATATGTACATATGTACATATCATGTCAATCACTTTATATTTATTTGATGTCGATTTTTTATTTTATTGTGTAGTATAGTATTATAGTACTATGTATACTATATATAGTATAGTAGTATAGTATTCTTAGATGATTGTGTTCTAGACATCCATACTGCGGGAGGGAATGGGGAGTAAGTATTCTATTGGACTTGTTGCAAATACAATTCTTGAAACCTGAAACACACACACACACACACACACACACACACACACACACACACACACACACACACACACACACACACACACACACACACACACACACACACACACACACACACACACACACACACATTGTGGTGTTCCCTTGTATGGGGTTAAAGCGAGCTGGGGGAGGGGGAGGGGGTGGCTTAGTATTTTATTATAGAAATAGTTTTCTCCCCCGTTTGCACCAGGTGTTGATTTCAATAAAAGCAAATCATTTCATCCCGTAGCATTTAGACCTGCCTGTCTGTCTGTCTGTCTGTCTGCCTGTCTGTCTGTCTGTCTGTCTGTCTGTCTGTCTGCCTGTCTGTCTGTCTGCCTGTCTGTCTGTCTGTCTGCTGCCTGCTGTCTGTCTGTCTGTCTGTCTGTCTGTCTGTCTGCCTGTCCCCCACCAGCCTTTTACCACTCTAGACGGAGCTGCTCTCATGATGCTGCTTATGCTCATGTTTTGGTTTAATAAACAACATCAATTGATGGATTCACAGAAAATTGTAAACATAACACACAAACACACACACAAATGACAGACTCCAATGACAATTATCGACAGATAACACACACACACACACACACACACACACACACACACACACACACACATCCCCAGGCCATTTCACACCCCCTTTGTATTTGAACCGTCAATCAAACACACAGCGCTCAATCACTACCAGTCTGCTGGAGCGGCTCCAGAGTACAAGCATCCATCTGTGCGACAGCATGTGTCTGTCTGTGTGTGTGTCTGTGGGTCTGCATGTGTCTGTCTGTGGGTCTGTGGGTCTGTGGGTCACCATGCGTGTGTCTGTCTGTGGGGCAGCGTGTGTCCGTCAGTCTGTCGCTCTGTCTGTGAGTCAGCATGTGTGTCTTTGTCGGTCAGCGTGTGTCCGTCTGTCAGTCTGTCGGTCTGTCTGTGAGTCAGCATGTGTCTATCTCTTGGTCTCTCACCTTGTACACGCCAATGCCCGGGTCCACCAGTGCGGTCCGGCTGGATGTGGACGGCTGGGTGTCCGGCAGCGCGGGGTCGGACGACTTGGACCCAGACCCGGACCCCGTCTCCGACCCGCTTTTAGTATCCGTCGAGTGACCGGGGGAAACGCCAAGTTCCGGCTTGGATGCGTTGCAGCGGTTATTGTTGTTATTGTTATTGTGAGTGGTAGCAGGGATGCTGCTAGCGGCGCTACCGCTCCTATTGTTGTCGGCGGCGACGGCGGTAATGTCTGTGGCGTTAGCGGCCGTGGAGCTGGACGCAGGAGCCGAGGCGGGGGGAGGGAGCGCCGTCCTAGTGGAGTTTGACCCGGTCGGACTCTGGGAAGCGGAACCGCAGGGGGCGGGAGTGGGGGCTGCGGTGGTGGCTCCATCCGTCGGGGGGGCCTCCCGGGGGCCCAGGGGTCCGTCGGGGGGGTCCGTCTGGGACCGGATAAGAAGCTGCACGATGTCGTTGAGGCCCACGCTGTAGTCAAACAGCGTCTGGCCATCCTCCATCTGACACACACACACACACACACACACAAATACACAGGAGAAGGTCACAGTGTGGCTCACAAATTCATGTTTTGCAGCAGATACCCAGATTTAAAAACAACTCAAAATGTCCGACCACGGCTACCACTACCACCACTAAGGGCTGGGCAATATGGAGAAAAACGAATATCATGATATTTTTATACCATATACATCCATTTCAATATTGCAACAATATTGTTTGTTGGTTGACTATTGGTGCTTCCACAAAATATTCACACACCTTGAGATTTTTGAAGGGTAATCATCAATAATGAGGATATAATGACAAAGTCGGTAAAGGCAAACAAAAGAACATCTGGAACAGTCAGTCGGTTAGTTCAGAAGATGACATCCCTATTACTGTAATGCAGCCTTTAAAGGCAACACGACAACATATACATATATACATACATATATATATATGTATATATAATACATCCACAATCTTAGACCATAACTGGTCTCATATCACAAAATATAACAATATAACAGATAATAATCCATGTATTACCCAGCCCTCCAATTACCACCACCACCACCACCACCACCACCACGTGAAGGGATGTGAAAGAGCGAGCCAGACGCCTGGCGGACGCTCCACCAGCGCTCTGAAAGAGGAAGTGACAACTCTTCTCTTCACAACCACCGAGGCACCGGGTGTAGAACCACCAGAGTGTAACTCCGCAGCTCAAACCGTTGCTGATTTACACCACTGCAAACTGTGATTCAAGATACACACATGCATGCACGCGTGTGTGTGTGTGTGTGTGTGTGTGTGTGTGTGTGTGTGTGTGTGTGTGTGTGTGTGTGTGTGTGTGTGTGTGTGTGTGTGTACATGTACACACACGTGTGTGTACATGTGTGTGTGTGCACACACCATTAAAACCACATACGCACAATCTCTCAAACACCTCCCTCTCTTCCACTCCACCTCCCTCCCTCCCTCTCTCCCCCCCCCCCTCCCTCCCTCCCTCCCTCCCTCCCATCACGCGAGGATTGAGTCAAATCGTGGGGTTTTTTTTTGCGGATGCGTTTGTAATAAAATAAATAAACGAAACAATGGAAGGAAAACACAACACAACTGGCTTCAGCTGAGGTTGACACACACAGGACTGCGAGGACCGGGACCTCGTAGACCGACCGGTCGTGTCGCAGACTTCTGAATACGGTCTTTTGTGTTCCATGGTCGCCGCCTCCCCCTCCTCCTCCCCCTCCTCCCCCTCCTCCCCCTCCTCCCCCTCCCCCCTTTGTTATTAGAAGGTAAGGGTAGAAGGCGAGAGGCAAAGCAGTCGGGTAGGGGGGGGGGGGGGGGGGGCAGAGAGTGAGGGAGGGAGGGAGGGGGAGGATCGAGGGAGGGAGGGAGGGGGGAGGGAGGGGGGACCGGCAATCTTGCATCCCCCCCCCCCCCCCCCCGGTTATTTGATAGTCGCTCGTGAATTTTAGACGCAAAAATTGACAGCATCCAGACTATATACATTTGATTTAGTGTCCCAGCCTCCTCTGACTCCCTCTCTGTGTTACAGCGGCTCTGGACCCGCCGCCATCAGCCGCTACCGCGGGAGACAAGCACAGGAGTTCAATTGTACGCTATGTGTTAAATATAAGTATGTTTACAAAAGAAGAGCTAAAGAAACAGAATCGTCCCCCACAACCTGCTCCTCACTCCTACCACTAACCGCAGTCAGAAGAATTATCGTGTGTGTGTGTGTGGGTGGGTGTGGGTGGGTGTGTGTGTCTCACAGGCCTGTTTCCCCGATGTGTGTTCTTATATCAACATGGCAGGGAATTCATGTCACAATTATAAAGAAAAGCCATGCACAAGGCCAAACCTTGCACTACAATACAATACTATAAATATGCGTATCGCATTGCATTCACGCCACATTATATCCCGTGCTGTCCCTGAATATCCAGACACTTGTATATACTACTGCAGGTTGGCATTCAGACACTATATCAGACATTTGAATATTTATTTTTGTTCCTACTCTCGCTGTGTATAAGAGGAAGAGGCCCGCAGAGCCGCCTGCTCGTAGGGAGTAAAACAAGCCTGCAGAAATCACCACCACCACCACAGGATAATCTCAGAGCCATGGGAAGTCCTGTCTTGGCCCATTTCTCGGCTGCCGTGCTGCTGGGTACGGAACATAACTAAAGCACTTGGTGTCTGACAAGGTTGTACCCTACCAGGGGCCCGTGAACCAACCACGCATAGAGGCAGAGCGCTCATTTCCGGAGCACTCACTAATACAGCAACAACAAGGGGAGCCCCTGTGTGGTTCCATGTGCTATCAGACCGACGCTCGGGTGTCTGAATCTGAGACAACACGCTGTATCTTTTATTTTCCAAGTCTTTCGCTGTGCTGACCGTGGATTCCGTTGAGACCGTGGATCTGCAGAATCAAATCACGGACAGACGCAAGAACGGTTTCTACCACAGAGCCATAAGATAATTGAACACTGTCAAACACTGACACTGCTCTGTGTAACTTACCATCCACTACAATACTGTATTTGCATCAATGCTTACAATCCTTAGTTACATGGTTACATCCCACCGCACCACTCTGTATATATATATATTTCAAATGTTGCACTACTTTGCCACTGCAATATGTCTTGTAGGTTAAAGCAAATACATATATTGTTTTACTAATACACACACAATTTCGTTGTACTTGTGCAATGGTAATAAAGCCATTCTGAATCTGATTGTGATTCAGAGCCCGGGCGCCATGTTGTCGTGACATTGGAGCGTTACACCCTCAGCGGAGACGTTCTTGCAATACTGATGCAGAGCGTCCCCACGTCTCAAAAAAACCAGTCAGCAAGCTTTTGTTCGGTGCAGAGAATCATCTCCAGCGCATCCAAACGTCCTCCCAGAATCCTCCAATAATTAACTTTTCCTTCCCGCTCCCCTGCACAGGCTGCTGTCGTCGTGGTGATGGTAAAGAAGCCTTCATAAATAAAGGGATAAATAGCCCCAAGCCCCAAAACGGTCACAATGTTTTGGCCGTTCCCACCTTGGGAACGGCAAAATGGTCGACAGCTCTGGTTTCATGTCTCGTAGGCGCGTCATTTCGCCGAGTGCCAACAGCCCACGCCAGACGTCACGATTCTCAACATACACACCTTATACCTTAATATATACCTTATACCTTAATACATACGTTACTAAATGCACACACCTGGCTCATGCTCATAAGTGAATCCCCATCCCTCACTAAAAGATGATGGGGGTTCCAGATGTGTCCCCCCCATCCCGTCACACCGCTAACAGGTAAACAGCTCCGTGAAGGTACCGCCTGAGGCCTGCAGAACCCTCTCTCTCTCCACCCAGGAGAGAGAGAGAGAGGAGTAGGTCTGCTTACTCCTCTCTCTCTCTCCACCCAGGAGAGAGAGAGAGAGGAGTAGGTCTGCTTACTCCTCTCTTTCTCTCCACCCAGGAGAGAGAGAGAGAGGAGTAGGTCTGCTTACTCCTCTCTCTCTCTCCACCCAGGAGAGAGAGAGAGAGGAGTAGGTCTGCTTACTCCTCTCTTTCTCTCCACCCAGGAGAGAGAGAGAGAGGAGTAGGTCTGCTTACTCCTCTCTCTCCCTCCACCCAGGAGAGAGAGAGAGGGGAGTAGGTCTGCTTACTCCTCTCTCTCTCTCTCCTGGGTGGAGGGAGAGAGAGGAGTAAGCAGACCTACTCCTCTCTCTCTCCACCCAGAGAGAGAGAGAGAGGAGTAGGTCTGCTTACTCCTCTCTCTCTCTCCACCCAGGAGAGAGAGAGAGAGGAGTAGGTCTGCTTACTCCTCTCTCTCTCTCCACCCAGGAGAGAGAGAGAGTTACCCGGGCCTCTCTAGTGCCGTTCAAAGGGTCCAGAACGGATTGTCAACATTTGAGGCTCCACTCTACCATCCAGAATGCTGAAAGATGCTGGATTGGCGAATGGAGGAATTCCTTCCTGTGTGTGTGTGTGTGTGTGTGTGTGTGTGTGTGTGTGTGTGTGTGTGTGTGTGTGTGTGTGTGTGTGTGTGTGTGTGTGTGTGTGTGTGTGTGCGTGTGTGTGTGCGTGCGTGCGTGCGTGCGGTGCGTGCGTGCGTGCGTGCGTGCGTGCGTGCGTGCGTGCGTGCGTGCGTGCGTGCGTGCGTGCGTGCGTGTGTGTGTGGTATATTCACCGCCTATATACCGTCCCACACAGCGGGGCTGAGACATAATCCGTGTTATGCGGTGCCCCTGGTTTTCCCTGATTATGCGTCACTGCCTCTCCTAAAATAGGTCAAATGAAGGATGCGTCTGCTGGTAACAGCAACCCCTCATTATGTACTCAGGGTTTCTATTATTGAGGAAAAGGAGGGAGAAAAAATAAAAGCAAAAGACGGTAAAAATCCATGGATGATGACCAACGGCAAAAGATTAAGGGCTACACGTCCACAGGGCTTGACGAAAAGCCATCACTCGGAATACAAGTTTAGAATCAAAATAAATACAGAATCCATATAGAAATATAGAATTTGAGTAACTAATTAGCAGGTCTTTGCCTTTTATGTGAATTCCATGATTTGGTTAGTTTAGTTAGTTAGTTTGTAGTTGGGTGGTTTGGTTAGTCGCCATACACCATACACCATACACCTTAATTTCCCTCGGGATTAATAAAGTTTCTTGAATCTTGAATCTTGAATATGTCAGGTTTCATTTTTGAGGTCTGGCAATATGCCATTCATATTCCCAGAAATAAGAAGGTGATCACGTTTTTATGAGTGTAGCTAACAGGCCATATAACATTATAAGGTAATATACCTGTTATATATTACCTAGAGGAATTAGAGGAATGAATGAATAACCTTATTTAGTTTTGATTATGATTAATAAAGAATTATACTATTTGTCTGACTAGAATATAACAATTGCTATTATTACTTTGCTTTCTAGTTACATCTTTATATTCAGTGTTTTATTGAAACTGATTTAGTGTGTTGGCAGGATAGCTCAGTCTGTCGGGACTTGGCTTGGGAACCGGAAGGTCGACGGTTCAAGTCCCCGGGAAACACCTGGGCACTGCTGAGGTGCCCTTGAGCAAGGCACCAGACTCCCTACAATACAATAGCTGCCCACCGCTCCTAATACTAGGAGGGGTTAAATGCAGACGAACATTTTTCACTGTGTGTACAAGTATGTGACCAATAAAGAGGACTCAATCCTCGGGAAGCTTTTGGATTTAGGCAGTGAGTCAGAGGGGCCACCAAGAGGAGCTTGGTGTTTGGGGCCTTATGGTCGGCCCTTGCGTACGACAGCGTGACTCCGGCTTGGGTTTCACCAGTGCTGATCCTTGGGACAGCATGTTGGTTAAGCACCCGGTCTCCTCCGGTAATCTAATTTCCACGGCCGTCACGTGGATGAAACGGGTTCAAACCAGAGTTGTAGACCGCTACGTCTGGCGTGGAGCCGGTCTCAATCAAAATCACAATCACCATCAGAACGCCTTTATTGTCATTGCAGGTACAACTAAATGGTCACAGTCACTCTTCACACACATAACAGCAATTGAAAATATTAATTATTTAAGAGTAGTACCTAAATTGCCAAATATGAGTAAAATATATATATTTATTTGCTGTAACCTATAAGACATATTGCAGTGGCCCTATGCACAAGTAGTGCAAAAAAACTAATATAGACATACAAATGGTAAATAGTAAATGGACTGCATTTATAAAGTGCTTTACAAGTCATGCCTCACATTCATCCATTCATCCACAGCCAGCTCGTCAGGAGGGTTAGGGTTTGGGTGTTTTGCTCAGGGACACCTCAACACTTGGCTAGGAGGAACCGGGGGAATTGAACCAGCAACCTTCCTCTACCTCCTGAGGTACTGCCGCCCCAAAGGTGCGGTGGGATGTAAACATATAATAAAGTCCAAACCGAGGCTACGAAACGATACAACATTCACTAAACGACAACCCAACCAGACAGTCCACAGAACACCAGCGAGACGGGGTGGTGTTAGCACCGTCTCACAACACCCACCAGTTTTCAGCGGGCCGTAATCGAGGTGACGGACAGAAGGGCCAAGATAATAGGGCTCCCGTTTATATTTTCTTTTTTACCACACATTTTCCAATCTTCAACAAAGTAGGGAGCTTAAATCAAATCTAGAAGGACGATGAACACATAGATAATAGCACAACACAAATATCACAGAGTCGAGCATCACTTGAAGTGTGGATGCTGTGAAGTGTCCTTGGCAGCTCCTTGGTCCCTGCTGACGGCTGGCATCTTATCCATATTCCAGAAATCCATAACGACTCATTGTCTGCATTCAGCAGATCCATTCATAAACAGAAGTTGTCCCTAAATGACGACGGCGTGCGATCAACCGATATCATGGCCGATATCACAGCCTTCACAAACCCCCTGTTTATTTCCTCCATGAAAACACACCGTCATCCATTTATTCCTTCATTCATTCTCCCATGAAGAAGAAGGCTGTGCATCCTTATCATCCTAAATGTTTCCAAGTACTT
>CM051006.1:20624894-20692394 GCA_027704905.1 Muraenolepis orangiensis
GCCAACTCCGCTCCTTTGCTTGGTTCTTCTCCGTTGGATGCCGCTGTGTGTGTGTGTGTGTTTATACCCTGGTATAACACCGTAAACACAACACAGAAGAACCAGGACCAGAACCAGGACCAGAACCCCGGGCACCATGCACCGCGAACGGAGGCGGACCACAGCAGACAATAGCAGGTAGGAGCAGCTAGCTTGAGGTTAGCATGAAGCTAGCAAGCAGGTCCTCCGGGTGGTTTGTTGTTCCTCCACTAACCTCATGGCCGGGGTTCAGTGGGACGGTCATCACGACCTGCTGGATGGGTGGTGGTGGACGACACACACACACGCACACGCACAGAAAACGCACACACACACACACACACACACACACACACACACACACACACACACACACACACACACACACACACACACACTTAGAACGGATGTTTATAGCACCACTCAGAACGACTGGGAAACTTTTTTCTGTTTGCTAGCTCGACCCCAACAACAGCCGTCCGGCAGAAGTTGGAGCAGAGTGTCGGTGGCTTCATTATGGATTATGGATTATGATGCGTTATTATCATGTGTTATTATCAGGTCATATCGTCCTCTAGGTGTGGTACAACGAACCGCCTCGCTCTAATGCAAGGGTCGCATATTATTTATTAGTTATTATGAGTGTCTTTATTGTCACAATCCTCATGTTTCTGACAAACAATTGGAAACATATAAATGATTAAAAAAAAAAACTAAACATAACTAAATATATAGGTTTAAAAGTTGCCATATACAATTGTTTTTATACATATTGCAGTGGCCCTGCGTGCAGTAGTGACACTTATAAATGTATACATACAAAAGTTGCAGTGGGATGTAAACATGTAACTAAGCGTCTTCCAGAGGGCAGCAGGTCAAACATGTTTATAAGTGAGGAGGGATATTGTAGTGGAGACCCTGTGTACAGAAAGTTGTCATCCAACAGTGGATGCATGCTCGGATACCTTTCTGAAATGGAAACTGACTGACACTTGTTTGTTGTCCCTTGTCAGGTGGTTACCCCAGCACCAAGGACCATGGGGCTCTGGCCCGGCCAAACACTGCACCGTGTAGCAGCAGACGGCAGAACCCTCATCGTCACCAGGGCCTCCCTTGGCTCACACCATGTCCTCCTTACCGGCGCCACAGTGGCACAACAGCGGCAGCCAAACTGAGTGCGTCGTCCCGCTGTTCTCCACCCAGGATGCCCTGTGTAACGGTGACCATGCCCCCGGAGCTATGGTAGAAGGCGAGAGCGTGGTGGTGGTGGTGGTTGTTGGTGGGGACCAAGTCGGGGACCACGTGGAGCTTGGCGGCGGCGGCGGCGACGACGACAACGACTGCGGGATGTCGGAGATCTCCGGCGGGGACCTCTCCCTGCCCGAGGTTTGCGTGTCCACAGACAACGCCAGCGCCGGCTTCGAGGACGACTTGAGCTACGAGGTGCAACAGGCCTATCGGATCTTCAGCGGGTTCCTCCTGGACAAGTACAAGGGGGTCACGGGGTCCTTCTTCCTCCCCGTCGACCACGTGGAGACCCAGCACGGCGTGGGGGGCGTGGGGAGCCCCGGTGGCGCTCAGCGGAGGCAGTCCGTGTGTCTGCGGAGCATGGAGGAGAAGTTTGCCGGCCGGCGCTACGACACCATCACAGCGTTTGTGGCGGATTTCCGGCTGATGCTGGAGAACTGCTACCGCGACCACGGCGTGGACCACTGGCTCTCCAAGCAAGCCCAGAAGCTGGAGGTGATGCTGGAGCAGAAGCTTACTCTGCTCTCCAGGTGATTATACACTTCACACTAGTTTCTGAAAACTTGTTCTTCTTGTTTTTAGAATCAGAATGCCTTTTATTGTCATTTTACAAGTACAACGAAGTGTAGCAATCCTTACAGTGCACTCTTTACACACATAACAGCAATTGAAAAATATAAATGATTTAGAAACTAAACTATACAAAGGGGTTTAAAATTGCCATATAAAGTAAATAAAGAGTACAATTCTCTCTCTCTCTCTCTCTCTCTCTCTCTCTCTCTCTCTCTCTCTCTCTCTCTCTCTCTCTATATCTATATCTATATATATATATATATATATATGTGTGTGTGTATACATGTACAACGTGTAATGTATGTGCATATGTACAAAAGTCCCAATTCGGAAAATGTATTTTATATTTAATTAAAGGGGTTTAAAATTGCCAAATAAAGTAAATAAAGAGTACAATTATCTCTCTCTCTCTCTCTCTCTCTCTCTCTCTCTCTCTCTCTCTCTCTCTCTCTCTCTCTCTCTCTCTCTCTCTCTCTCTCTCTCTCTCTCTCTCTCTCTCTCTCTCTCTCTCTCTCTCTCTCTCTCTCTCTCTCTCTCTCTCTCTCTCTGTGTATATGTATATATATGTATATTATACATATATATAATTTAAATTTTTTGTATCTGAACCCAAGGACCCTGCGTGCGAAGACCACGTTGGCGGTGACCTCGCAGGGGCGCTTCGGTGGGGAGGAGGAGCAGCGTAACTCTGGGGGGACATCCACCAGGCGGCGGTCGGCCCCTCGGAGCCTGACCACCATCACCGTGGGGGGCCACGAGTCTGTCATGGTGCAGGCCCTCAGGCAGGAGGAGCTGCAGAGGGCCAAGGACGGGAAGAGGTGAGGTGCCGCCGTGAAGGGATAAAACATTACAACGCTGATGTATTGCAGTGTGTTACGTTGTTTGTATTCAGTAAAGCAGCTGCTACTGTCCACTGCCACACTTCAGCTGAGGACAATCAAAGCGTGTGTTCAAAAGTGGGAGCAGCGACATAACAAGGGGCCGTGGTGCAACCCTGTTTTGGAAAAAACTAAACCTAGCTTGCCTCTGTAATCAGATAAACAATGTTATATAAATATATATTTTAAATAGTAGTGCAAAGAGGTACAGTAGATGACACATTTCAAAGTGCTTTCTAAGTT
Source organism: Muraenolepis orangiensis (assembly GCA_027704905.1). NCBI lineage: Eukaryota > Metazoa > Chordata > Actinopteri > Gadiformes > Muraenolepididae > Muraenolepis > Muraenolepis orangiensis. Next base: position 20,627,855 of record CM051006.1, read on the forward strand.
CCATAACATAATAAAAAACATAACAAACAAACAAACAAAACATAACAAAAAACATAAAATTCCAAGACCCAGCTCTTCACGGCTCTGGCTCCACAGTGGTGGAATGAACTCCCGTCTCATGTCAGGACGGCAGAGTCCCTCGCCAGCTTCCGCAAGAGACTCAAGACCCACCTGTTCAGAGTCCACCTGGACTCTCCTTGAACCCTCCTTCTCCTTTGTGAAACCCCTAACTTGCTTAAGTCCTGACATTAATAGCTCTTAGCATGTTGTCTATTCTAGCAAGTGTATATCCTTAATGTTGATAACACGCTCTTATCACAGCTACTTAAGCAGGTGACCTGGCAGTACCAAATTGTGTTATTCATCTTGTTAATATGAATGCTTGTGAACTGCTCTATTTTTATGTTTGCGTACCTCAGTGTTATGCTATCGTCTACTTCAACAAATGTACTCCTTGTAAGTCGCTTTGGATAAAAGCGTCTGCCAAATGCCCTAAATGTAAATGTAAATGTAAATGTAAATAATAGTTCAGCTCAACAAAGCCGTCTTCTACGGCTAGGTATACAGACAATTTGATGATTATTTGTTGCGACTTATGGTTGTGCTTTATGCTTTATTGAAAAGCCATTTTCCGTATCTGCCGTTTCCCCCAGGCAACGGGAGCTGGACAAGAAGGAGGCAGAGGAGACGTCTGCCAAGGAGGTGGAGGAGTGGGAGCGGAGCCTGCTGTCCCAGGCCTCCCCTCACTCCGTGGACACCCTGTGGGAGCTCCCCGCCATCGGGCACTTCCTGTGCCTGGCCCAGACCGCCCTCCACCTCCCCGAGATCGTGTTCTTCGAGCTGGAGCGCAGCCTGCTGATGCCCCGCTGCAGCCTCTTCCTCGCCAAGGTCATGTCGTCGCTGCTGTGCCCGCCACAGCAGCGGGCCGCTGTCCACCGGCAGCCGCCCCTGCCCTACCGCCGTTGGGAGCGGGAGCTGAGGCAGCGCGTCCTGGCCTGGTACCGGGTCACGGGCGCCGCCACCACCGACCAGGCCGGTCGAGCGGAGCGGCTGGGCCTCTGCCACCGCTTCTTCTGCGTGCTGGGCGAGCTCAGTCCGCTGGAGGCGGCGCCCTTCCACATGCTGCCCTTCTACCAGCGTGTGTGGCTGCTGAAGGGGCTCTGCGACAACGTCTACGAGACCCAGAAGGAGGTACAGGACACCGTTCTGGCCCAGCCCATTCACGAGTGCCGGGAGTCCATATTGGGCTACGACGGCGTGGACAACGCCTACATACACTTCCCGCACTTCTGTGGCGCCGACCTGAGGATTTACTTCCAGGGTCCCTGCACGCCACCCACCTTCCCTTTCCCGGCGCTCTGGGCGAGGACGATAGACGCCAAGCCTGAGGCGGGGTTCGATGGGGAGGACGGGAAGGCTTGGAAGGGGACAGAGTGTCACGGTGTCTCCATGGAGTCTGAAGAAGAAGAGGAGGAGAAATGTGCACATTTCAAAAGAGAAAATGGAGGCATGGCCGAGAAGAATATAATGGTTACGTTGTCGTCTCTGAAGGAGGTGGAGTCTGACTCGGGTTCCGTTGACGAGGTTAGGACCAGTGCTAAATCCACTGTGAAGGAGAACGCAGAATCCTCGCGCCTCAAACACTCCGGTTCGAAGCGGAACCCGGCGCGTCGGTCCAAGCGGGTTCCCCGGGGGGCGGCCTCCTCGGCCTCTGACTCGGGGCGCGCCATCGAGGCCGAGACCCACGAGCCTCGCCTCAGCGTGGGGGAGCACTGCTACACGGGCAGATCACCGGTGTGGTCCTCTAGCCGGGCGTCTCCCCCTCAACCCGTGGAGGTTAAGACCGAGGGCGAGCCGAGCCCAGAATGGTCAAGAAGCGGCGACGTTAACCGCTCCTCGGCCTCAGCCTCCTCGTCATCCGAAAGCCTGCGTCACTCGAGTGGAGAAAAGACCAACGGCCCGGCAGTCGGGACTAGAAAGAAAAAGCGAAAGACAAGGCGAGAGCGAAAGTGTCTGGAGAGGCCGAGACCTCACCGGACGAGGTCGGCCACCACCACCACCACCACCACCGCGGAGCGAGGTGAGGCCGCTGTCCAAAGGAAGGACAAGAGGAGGAAGGTCCAGGCGGGTGAGGAATCTCGAACTTCCATCATGAGTTGTTTGTGTGGCGTTACATCACTGCTTTGTCTCGTCCTTACTGTCTTAAGTTGTTTCTCAGATTCAGATCTAGTTTATTTATCACATGTAGAAGGTACAGTGTACAAAGTAACACTGACATGTTATAGATGGCTGCAAAGTCAACAACATCTGAGTGGCTGGTGGATTTAGGTGTGAAACTGTTATGAAGTAACAGTTACATAGTAACCGTAACCTATTTAATTCCAAGTCTTCATGACCTGCTTCAGTTTAATTAACCGATTTATTGTGTTCTGTTGTTTTGTCTTTTAAGGAAAGAAACTTGAAAATTCCTTAAATGCAATAAAAGGGGAACCTCCGGTTGAACCCCCGTTTAAGGTAGACTCACTTGATCAAAATTCTTTCCATTGAGATATAATCAGTGTTGCACCCTGACTCATACGTGACGCATACATCGCGTAATCTTGACTCAAAACCCCTTCCTTAATTCAAATTTTACACTTTCTTCTTTTTCTTCCTATTTTCTTTTTGTTGGTGTTTCGGTGTGTCCTTCCTGCCTCCTAGTTGGTGTGTTCAAGCATCGGAGACCTGCGAGAGCTGATCAGCAAGACGGAGGACCAGCTGGACACTCTGCAGAGCACTAAGAAGAGATCGGTTCGATTTAACATTAATATTATTATTATTACCACGATAACGGCCCATCGCCACCATTGGCTGGTTTCTGTGAGGTCTTGAGTGACCGTTTGTGTGTATCATCGACCAAAAGGGCGGGTGGTATTCCAAGAAGGAGGCGGTGAAGGACCTTCACGTCACACTCGTCCGGCTGCTGAAGGAGCTCCTGCCCTGGGAGCCCAAACTGGTGAAGGCCTTTCAGAGGAACAGGTACTACTACCAACGGGCGTCTATAACTGCCGTCTGTCGTCTGGTATTGCACATAAGATTTTCACTCATTGCTTATACTTGTGTAAACTGTGAAGTGACAATAAACTTGACTTGACAACGACGCCGATGAACTGGGGATTTTCTGTCGTTTTTTCGTATGCTACAGGCCACCCACTTCCTTAATAATGACTAGTTTCACAGAGACTTCTTGTTCTTGTTGTTCACCTGTCATGGCTGTTTACACAACACCCTCCGGACATCATTACACTGTGTCGTGTTCCTTATCCTCTGCTCTGTTTCTATGCGGTCAGACTCCGTATGAAAAAGGAGTGTGACGACTTCAGGAAGCACCCGGACTACGCCAACTTTGTGCGTGAGGAGTGTGTCTCGGCACCGTCCTCGCCGTCCTCGTCCTCGTCCTCGTCGTTGGACCACGAAGACGGGACTTTCGGGAGGGATGCGTGTTTCCTCCCGTTGGATGGCTACAGGGGGACGGAAGAGGAGGATGTGGAACATGCTGTCCCCAAGGGCCTCTGGACCAGAGGTAATGCAACAACAGTCATCGTTTTCTCTTTTGTCATTGTAAGGCGATGCGGTCAGAAGCGATGCACACATGACGCTGGTTGTGCATTGAAAGGTGCATACAGGTTGACTTGTATTCCACTGTACCTAATAACCTGGCATGCTTAATTACCTTCCAGCTATGGAGTGATTGAATAATCTGTCTTTTAAAAGAAATTTAGCAAAAAAGTAAATTCACTCCAAGCGCTTCTTGAGATAAATATTTGCAGTGACATTCTTGGACATGTATTGGCTGATATTTGGTTGCATACTCTACACTCATAGAAGTAATGACATTAATTATTATTATTATTATTATTTTTTAGGAAACACCATGCAGCTAGTGACCAACTCTGCTGGGCGGGACACGGTGACCTACAGTACCCCAAGTCACCCGAGACCCTCTTCGAAAAACACAGACGAGGACCTTAATCTTCGCAGAGGCCCGCCTCTAAAGACAGACTCTAGTCTGACGTCCCCTGTGAACACTGCATCGGAATCTACATGTGAACCAGGTGCGCCGGCGCAGTCCGGGGACTCGAGCCCAGCACCATTGGCCCCGGCGCTGGCCTCTCTGAGAGCCAGAGTCCCCATCCTCCACCCCACCATCGGACTGCCCAGGGGATACACGCCCATTCCCACTCTGTTCGCCAAGAGCGTGGGAAACAAAGTGACCTTAATGAAGCGTCCCGTCGACTACCCGTGGTCCGGGAGTCCTAAAGGATGTGTGGGCTCTGAGCCTCCCTCCCCGGGGACTCCCGCAAAAACTCCAGCACCCCACAAACCCCCCTCTCATCATCCCCACCGGACCACGTGTCCGGAAGCATCGGAACGGAGACAAGCTAATAAACAACCGGTGGTGTCTACATCGACCGTCTCCCTTGCTAAACCCCCAAACACCACGTCGACAGAGACGGCAGCACCAAAGAGCCCGGTGAAAGTAGTCTATCGAGTGACCGAAGGGCCGGCTCACGTCTTGAGACGGGATGGCGCCGGCCATGCGAAGATCACCGTGCAGCCCCTCGTGGACCAAAAGTCTGGGGAGAAGATGACTAAGCAGGTTGTGATTCTTCCGTCTAAACTGCTCCTTCAAAACAACGAAGATGCGTGTGGTTTCACGCGTCACCCGCAGCCGTCTAGGACAGTGAGTCAGTACCCGGTTTCCACGACAGCCGGTCCCTCATGCGTGTCCACCAACGTGCCTGGCTTCAGCATTCCCAAAGGACGGGTTCAGCCAACGGCTCCTGTGAACGAAGCCGGAAGGCTAAAGATCCCGTCTCTGTCTGGTTCCCCTTGTCTGCAGCAGAACACCGTAACCACAACGAGCCGCAAGGTGGCGCCAGTCTGTAGTCCTCAGAGTTCCACGCCGATCCACTCACCCATGCCTACTTCCAGCAGCTTTCTCGCGAGTGCAGCGAAACAGGAGTTGAAAACTGTGTGCATCCGGGACTCTCAGTCGATTCTTGTCACCACAAGAGGAGGGAATACAGGAATAGTTAAAGTTCAGACATTGGCGGAACAGACGGCACACGGGTCCTCGCCTGCCAGCCCTGTGATCACCATCTCGCCTCAGTTCAAAGCCTTCCTTGTGTCCAAAGGCTCCCCTCCGGTATCTTCACTGTCTTCCTCTCCAACCGTCTCCAGCACTGTCCCTGCAGCCGTGGGTTCCTCACCTGCTCCGTGCCCTTCTGTTTCAAAGTGTCCTTTAACCGGTCCAACGCCACTGCTCACCACAGCCTCCAGCAACCCTTCCCCTGCAGGCCTAGCTGTTGCAGTCAGCCACAGCGTCAGCCCTGCTTCTGTTCTACCCATGAAGGGCAACAAACTAGCAATACAGACTATAAATGCTCAGGCCTCCCTGGTAAAATCCAACATGGTCGTGCCGTCATTGCCCACCGGTACTCCAAACGCTCCCACGCAGGAAACATTGGTGTGCAAGTCTAGTATGAAACGGCCCAGTGCTGAAGAGATAACGCAATTCACCAAGTTTATCTTGGTGAGTCCTTCGTCTACATGCCTCTCCTCCAGTGCAGCTCTTCCAAAAGTGACTTCCCCGACTCCCGGCTCAAGATTCATGTTCATCGGAGAGCCTGCTGCTGTGGCGTCGTGTGGCTACATGAGCGCCGTCCCCCAGCAGGTGCCTGCAACAGGGATCGGTCGACCACCAGTGGCCACGTCCTTATCCGGCGAAGTGCTGAAGGGGAGCCTGGCTCTGGGCCAACATGTGGGCAACGTGAAATCTGAGTCATCGTCAAACTTTAAGCACTTCACTCTGCCATCAGGTAGGTTGATTTGTTGTTTCTTTCAACTTGACTTTATTACGTTCCACACAAGAACAAGTTGTTTCTAATGTAGGTTAGCAAAAAGGCACCTTGTGTAACGCTTTTTTATACATTTATTTTAATTTTATTAATATTATGTGTGTTTGCAGGTGTTCAGCTTAACCAGATGAAAGACTTTGGACAGACAGTCAACTCTGTGCTGCAGTCGCCTTCTAAAAGCACGCCCGCAATAACATCCCCCGGACTTGTCCTGCTTAAAGCTTCCAGTTTGGTTCCCAGTAGTCCCATCTCACCTTCTGTTTCCCTGACAACCAGTTCTTCACCCCAAAAACCCCCTTCTATCGCAGTCCCCCACAGAGAGGCCTCCAGGTCCACGTCTACTGTTGTCACTTCTACCACAGGATGTACCGTTGCGAAAGACCCGCCTACCAATGTATGTGTACCGTCGTTTAATAATAAGTCCTCTCCGGGAACTCAGAATGTGCAACACCAAAGCATTGGCAACACAACCGTGTGCAGCACAGCCCACCGGCCCCAACCGCTCGTTGGAGCTTCACCTTTACCTCCGGTCGTGCCAGCGACCCGACCTGCTGCTAGTGTCCCCCACACATCTGCCTCCACAACACAAATCCTCTGTAGCTCTAGTAACACTAACGCTCTGTCAAGCAACGGCCCGGTGCAGCAGAGGATCGTCATAAACACCAGCACTCACCTGGCGGCCGGAACGCAGATCCTCCTCAACAACGCTCGGTTCGTGGTTCCGCCGCAGGGTTTGGCCCCGGGCAGCCACGTCCTCATCATCTCGGGCCGAGCGCCCGGCACCGGGACCTTCACCGCCCCGGCTGCGGCTCCACACGCGGGGCCTAGAAACGTCTCTGCGGCCCCCAGGGCGGGCGCGTTGCCCATTTCCCCCCGGCCCACAATACCCTGTGCGCCCCCCCTGAGGTCGCCCGTTGCCGCACCAACCCCTCCGGTTGGGTGGCCTGTGCTCACGTCGCCAGTGCCCTGCGCCACGCAAGTCTGTCTCACGGGAGCCCCGATGCTGAGCTCTTCCTCGATGTCCGATGCCACAAAATCGGTGGTGCCCACTCTACCGCGGTTACAAGGTAGCCCGAGGCTCTGCTCAACCATCGCAGGGACACCAGCTCTCGTCACATCCCCCGTAGGGTTGGATCCCAAGCCAGCCCTCGTTTTCACAACGAAATCCAGTGTTCCGGTACCCGGAGGTACCGCTCCGACAGCTGCGAGGTCATCTGCCGGCACAACTAAACCAACCCCTGTTGCTGCTTCCACCTTCCCACCATCTACCGCCACTCACTTGCCCACGACCACCACACTTCCCCTGTCCTCGCTTTTAACTGCCAGCTCATCCACCGTTTCCATCCACTGCTCTGGCACCGTCCCTATAGCTTCTGTGATGTCCGTAGTAGCACAGTCACCAGAAGGCATACCGCTTTTGTCATCTGCTACTCCTTCTACTAAGGACGGCCAGTCGCGGATGCCGGTAGTGGCCGTGTCCCCAAATGTACACACAGTTTCAAGGACTCCGTCCCTTCCTGTTGCTACAGTTCAGCCAGGTAGAGGTCTGGACAGCGGCCTCCGAGTGTCTCCTGGGGCAAACGCTTTTCCTCCAACCAGCAGCGCCAGTGCAGTGACTCCCGCCAACCCCGTTGGATCGCTGAAACTAAACGAGGCAATCCATGCGCCCGTCGTCGCAATGGCAACTCCAGCGCTAGAAAAGCCCTTTCTTCAAACGCAAACGGAGGGACATACAAGTGTTGAGTCCAAGCTTGACTTGACAGCACTGACCGCCACCTATACGAACAGTTTGCAGCCAACGACGACAGACCTAAGTAAACCATGAATTTAGACCATGATTTTGGACCATTTTCCAGCAGGACTTATTGTGACACTACTATGATGTGTAGCTGAGAGGGCCGGTTAACGTCTTAGCCTCCAGGGTTCTTGACGTTTGTACAGAAAATCTACTGAAGATTCTTTCGCATTGTAGTTGGCATTCTCCATGTCATCCATCAGATGCCTGAATGACCGCTGGCTGAACCCAGTATGTGGGGTCACTGCAGATCTCTGAACCGGTATGGGGGGTACCAGTGTCTGGGGTCACTGCAGATCTCTGAACCCAGTAGGTGCGGTCACTGCAGATCTCTGAACCCAGTAGGTGCTGTCAGTGCAGATCTCTGAACCCAGTACGTGTGGTCACTGCAGAAAAAAACTGGACATTTGTACTGTGATTGGGCTCTGATTTCCAAAGTGTAACACGATAGGTCACTTTCAGATGAATTCATTATAGTTTTAATTATTTACGGCCAGTAAACACGAACGCCACAGAGCAGTAGATTGATACAGAAGAAGAAGAAACTGCCGAGTGTGTGATTGATACAGAAGTTCTCCATGATATTTATTGACCTTGACATCAATTGCTAAACAATTTGTATGTGTGTCTGTCAGTTAAAATTGTCATACTTAATAAATGTTGCTTTCTAGGATTGTTACACTAATCAATGACTTTGTAAGACCTGTTTGAAGCACACATATAACAATATTTTTGAAGTCGCATTTATTTTTAGCATAATAAGAAATATTTGGTAGGTACATTTTCATTTGATACACATGGACATCTCTGCATGGAAATTAAACAATGCGTTAGTCCCCAGTACCAGTGTGGAGTATATTGCTTCATTTAAGGCCGGTTCTTTGAAAAAATAGTGGCAAACTTCCTTTAAATGTATTTACTTTTCAAAATAAATTAGATTCCATTCCATATTTCGTACATACAGAACATGGGTTATTAGTAGCATCGATCACCGATGCAGCAGCCTGCATCTAAAATGAAAAACATAAGGTGGATAGTACAATTGGGACAATGAAGCATGTGACTTCCGTTAGATGTACGATATGTTGGTTGTTGGAGGTTTTCTTGGAGGCCATCAGGGGGAGTAGGGCGGAGGCTGAGGCCCGCACGCGACCTTCTCGTAGGCGGGTGGGGCGTTGGCAACCTGGAATGTAGGGGAGAACCAAATTAAACCATCAAACCAGGGGAGTTTCAAAGTCAAAGATGGATAACTGATACACACACACACACTTGGGCTGAATGAATGGTGACAATTTTTATTAATAAACTGATAAGTTTCACTTTATTCAGTTTAAGGTCAATTCATTCAGAAATAATTCATTCAAAAAAATAAAACCAATAGTTTAATTGTCTTTCTGGGAAATGAGTTCCTCTGCGCCTCCCTTGAAGCCCTCTGGCGCCCCCCAGTGGAGGCCCGCCGGCCCACACGTTTGAAAGCCCCCTGCATTAAGAGCATACCAACTACGTTCGTTAAAAAAAACACCACCGTCTGAGAATACAAATATGAACGATGATCATATTCAAGCTCCTCTTGAGTATTTTTTGGTTTGGTCTTTGTCGAGGTGTGACGTCATACTGTGCCTTAATCCCCTGCCCTCACTACTTCTGAGAAATTATGTTAATCCTTCAAGCCTCGGGTCGGTCTGGTGACCAAATAATCTCCCTTCAGGCCACAAATACCTCCTCGTTTTAACACGAGGTGTGTGTGTGTGACGTGTGTGTGTGTGTGTGTGTGTGTGTGTGTGTGTGTGTGTGTGTGTGTGTGCAGAACAACGATAACAGTGATGTTCATCTCTCTCTCGTGTGTACCGTGGGTCTGACGCTGCCGAACTCCAGCAGGGCCATCTTGTTGTCGGCCGAGGGCCCCGCCTCCTCGCTGTACTGACCTCCGGTGGGCCCCTGGGGTCCAGACCCGGGGTTCTGGGAGGAGGAGAGTGTTCAATGATCACGGGTGTTGTGCTCACGGGGGGGGGGAGATGAACCACAACAAATAGCCTATGTGTTCATTCGAATGTGGGAATAACACGTTTTCCTAAAGTTTCCTTACATACAATGTAAATTCAGAAGTTTCAAAGGCCTTTAAAAAAGGTAAACTAAAGGAAGTTTTTCGATGGAAAACTTGATTAAAAAGTCTGTAAATGATACAGAAATGCTAAGAGTAGGCTTACAAACAAAGTGAGTGTGGCCTGTTTCACCATTCATACTCTTTCAGTTTTCTCTATAATGTGTTGACTTTATTGTTTGGCTATTGATCTATTCGTTCTATTCATCTGTTTCAACGTCAATTAACCTAGGAGTCAATTAACCACTTGCCATAACGCAATTAAAAAAACGATTTATATACTATACATATTATATTATGTATATATATATATATATATATATATATATATATATATTTTACATGCATATAATAATATATAGTATATGTATATTATTATATGTATGTAAAATATGTAAAATGTATATATCATGTATATGCTATATATATACTATATATATTATTATATTATTGACCTAATTCCAATAGATTGCTTCTGACCCTGAGAGAACACCCCTGAAGGAGTCTATCCATGTTACTAAACCCGTGCAGAGTGTAAGTGGTGTGTAGATGGATCTCACTCTGATGATCTTGTATCCACTTCGTCTCCTGAAGTACCAGCAGCCCACCACCAGCACAGCGGCCAGGACGATGACGAGCAGAGCCACGCCCACTGCCCTGCAGACCAACAATATATCATATTATATTATATTATATTATATTATATTATATTATTCTATATAGAAAAAGAACCAAGACCCAATCAAGAGCCCTCCTATCTGTGTGTGTGTGTGTGGTGTGTGTGTGTGTGTGTGTGTGTGTGTGTGTGTGTGTGTGTGTGGTGTGTGTGTGTGTGTGTGTGTGTGTGTGTGTGTGTGTGTGTGTGAGAGAGAGAGAGAGAGAGAGAGCACAACAGAAGGGGAGAGAGATTTATATATATTTATATTTTCATGTATATATATATATAAATATATATTTGTAGTTAATTGTTGTTGACTTACTCTTCAGCTCTGATGAACCCACCGCCGCGACTGGCGAAGTAAATGTTGAAGTCCCCCCGAGGCATCCTGCTGGTGTGGTTACACGACATCCACTTTAAGGTATAACATATTACATATTAATATCTAAACATCCCGTTGGTGTGGTTACACGACATCCACTTTAAGGTATAACATATTACATATTAATATCTAAACATCCCGTTGGTGTGGTTACACGACATCCACTTTAAGGTATAACATATTACATATTAATATCTAAACAACAAACGACAATCATCCACTTATACAACTTATACAATATTCATATAAAAACATAGGCCTATTGCTTATTATAATAATAAACATGTAACATAAGATAAGACTGCCATATTATGAACTAATAATACAATAAATAATACATTGGTTATTAAGTAATATTGGCTTAATTAAAAGAAAAAGCGGACCGACAGCTGAAACTTCAGTCATGCAGAATAATCGAACAGATAATTACACTTTCTTGGTTCAACGTTGTGATACTAAACGGGCTAAAACCATTTAATTTCAGTAATTAACGGTAACCTACATAATAACCAATATTAAAATATAAATATATATATAAATATCACCATACATAACTTATAATGACAGGCCTATCAGTGGTAGACCTTTAACCTAATCGTCTGTAAGCAAGAATGAAAGAAAGAAAGCATGTTGTCTTACCTAAATTGGATAATTATTATAATTAACTTTGTGGTTTGGCCTGGCTGGTGGTGAGGGTGCGAGCGCGTCTCCTCCTCTCAGATGACTTGGAGGTCTGGAGGGAGGGAGAGAAGAGAAGAAAGAGCACATGAGCCCATGAGCACATGAGCCCTCATGCTGGTCATGGGTTCTGCTGCTCATGGGCTCAAGTCAAGTGAAGCGTGAAGGACCTGCAGGCTGAAGCCCATCCTGACTCGAGGAAAGCTGTGAGCGAGTCTGATGACTTCCCAGCAGGTGGGATTGGAACAGACAACCCTATGGTGTTGTTGTTTTATAGACTTACTTGTTATAGATAGGGCCTACGTTTAGTGCATAGGTTTAATGCACACTGTTTGTCATCCTAGCCCCTGCTTGTATCTTGTATCTTGTATCTTGTATATTGATGTACTTCAAATCTATAGGGAGCCAAGTTATTGTACTTATACCTGAGCACTGGTTCTGCTCTTGGAGGCTTGGTAGGAGGGAAATGCACTTCTGGTGACTAGTAGTTATCTTGTCAAATTGTTGAATGAACTTATTATAATTGTATGTATTATATATATATTGTTATTATGTATGTATATATTATATTATTATGGCTTGTTAGGAAGGAAATGCACTCATGACTAGTAGTTCTCTTGCCCACCTGTTGAATGACCTTATTGTAATGTAATGTATTATATATTATGTTATTATTTATGTGTATATGTATGTATATATTATATTATTGTGGCTTGTTAGGAAGGAAATGCACTAATGACTTCTGGTGACTAGTAGTTCTCTAGTCTACCTGTTGAATGAGCTTATTGTAATGTGATTTGATTATATATCATATCTGTGTATATGATATATGATATCATATATACACACATATACACAGATATGATATATTATATCATATATACACACATATACACAGATATGATATATTATATCATATATACACACATATACACAGATATGATCTATTATATCATATATACAAACATATACACAGATATGATATAATAGATCATACCTGTGTATATGTGTGTATATATGATATAATAGATCATATCTGTGTATATGTGTGTATATATGATTTAATAGATGGTATATGTGTGTATCTGTGTATATATACATGATATAATAGATGGTATATGTGTGTATCTAATAGTCCCCACTAGGTGATGCCCTGACCCCAGGTATTCCCCGAGGAGTCGTTTGAATGGGTCTTTTGGTTGTTATCGGACACCGTAGTTTGGAGTCTGCCCGTCAAGTGAGAAGTGTTTGAATGGCGTCGTATCCTTAAAGGGTCAGATTAGTTTAAAAAAATGTAATGTTATTTGATGTTACATGCTTTTGTTGTAGAGTGTATTTATATTTAGTTATTTTATAAACTCAGTTATTGTATCTAATTTCAGAGAGATTACAGTTTCGCCCCATTGGAGAAACAACGTGTCCAGATCGATACTTTCTGCCATCCACGCCTCACAGAACACTACCAGGTTTACATATAGATCATATCATTATTATTATTATTATTATTATTATTATTATTATTATGGCTTATTAAGGAAGGAAATGCACTTATCACTTCTGGTGACTATAGTAGTTATCTTGTCTACCTGTTTTGTCTACCTGTCTAATTATCTTATTGTAATGTAATGTATTACATATTATGTTATATATGTGTATAATATGTATGTATGTATTATATTATTATGGCGTGTTAGGAAGGAAATGCACTAATGACTTCTGGTGACTAGTAGTTCTCTTGCCCACCTGTTGAATGACCTTACTGTAAGTCTCTTTGGTAAAGCCGCCTGCTAAATGTAATGCAATGACATGTAATGTTGTTATTATTATTATTATGATTGATATTATGTGGGGTACTTTATGAATGAGTGCACTCATTGGCCAACATGTTCATAGATAGAGAGCTTGTTCCCAGAACTGTTAGTCCTCCTCCAGTGCCTGTGGGTGTAGTGTCGCGCCGGGCCGCCAGGGGGCCTGTGGGTGTCGTGTCGCGCCGGGCCGCCAGGGGGCGGCGTTTCCTACCACTTTCTTCCGGGTGGCGTTGTAGTGTTTTGTTATTGCTGTCTCAGCTACAGCATTTCTCTTTCCACCTGGATTGTAAACTTTAATTATGTAATTATTATACAACAATATCGTATATTATGATTCATATGACGATAGGATAGGCCTATTGTGAAGAATGACTTGGACTTGATTTAATTGCGCGTTAAATGGAACCGGCATCTTGAAAATGTGATGGTGCTGATCAATCGTTTGGTGATCGATATCATTAGAGGAGGCTGGAGCCACACACATGTTGACGGGCGAGGGGGCAGAAGAACAGCTCCACCCAGAAGAACACCTCCACCCATCTGGACTACTACTGCTGTTGATGTTGTTGTCGTCACTTGCGATGGAGAACAAGCTCCAGATCAGTTCCCTCCTGAGGTAAACCCACCGCTTCAGCTTCGTCTCAAGGTGTTATTCTATTAGGGTTTTATAAGTTATTGTGCAGCCTGAATGTGTCCCCTGAAGGGTCTGGATACAGCAGAGGAGGTACAGTATGAATAACCAGGTGGACCAGACGTGGGAGACGTCAATAACCCGTTAATGGAGCGTGTAGGGGAGCTTAACGTCAATAAAGTTATCACTGAAGTGCTGTCGTCACTGCTCCCCACAATAACAAGTTGTTCTTAAGAAGTGTGTGTATAGCTTATAGTGTTCATCCCAGGTGACCTTTGCTGGGCCTTACTTATTATTAACTTAATAACACACTACGTTACATTACAGTCATTTTGCAGACACTTTTGTCCAAAGTTGACTTACAATAAGTGCATTCAACTAATACAACAATATTCTTTCAGTGTCAACCCATATGAATAATCAGAGAAGTAACCATGAGCCACAAGGGGAGTCTCAACTCGCAACCTCCTGGACCTCCAAACCTCAGCATGAACAATGAAGTTGAGCCTCCAGTCCCCATCACGACCCTGGCTGGAATATGCGGTCTTACCGAGTGTAAGTCTCTGAGATCTCCCTGCTCCACTGTCAACACATCACCGAAACAAGCAAGGCTGTTGATCTCCTGTTGAAACAAGCAAGGCTGTTGTTACAGACAGCTGGTCAGGAGTTGGGGTCCCTGAGCAAGACACCCTCTTGCTCAGGGTCACCTCCACACTTGGCTAGGAGGAGGAGGAGCCGGGGGATCGAACCAGCAACCTTCCGGTTTGCCAGACGACCCGCTCTACCTCCTGAGCTACTGCATCAGTCTTTATTGTGACATGTCTTTCTGAATGGTTATTTTTTTCAGTGTGGGAACACCTTCCCCTACCGTCTCCATATCCTGCCACGACCACCAGGAGCTTCCTGTACAGCGCCAGAGTGTCCGCCGCCGTCTTACATCTGATGGCCGGTCACGAGTCTGACGAGAAGCTTGTGTCTCAGCTGGCACACGGCCTCAGTCAGGTCTCCACCCAGGACATGTGGGTGTTGATGAGCATCTGTTCTACCATGTCTTTGTCTCCATCGCATCACATGACCTTACATTAGTCCTTTAGTCCACACGCTTTGGTCCAAAGCAACTTACAATAAGGCCATTCAACAGGTGGACAAGAGAAGTACTATTCAGGAAGGAAATGCACATATGACTTCTGGGGACTTGTAGTTCTCTTGCCCACCTATGTTGAATGCACGTATTAAGTAAGTAAGTCGCTTTGGACAACATGTACTAAATTAATGTAATGTAATGTCAAATCTATTCGCATGTAGCAGCAGATGCTTTTATCCAAAGTGACTTTCAGATTGAGGTGCATTTCAAACATGCACACAGCCTTCTTGTACATGGGTGCATGCAGGTTGTTGTCATATCAATATATAATTGATAATGCCATCCCATATTCCTCCTCCATGACAGAGAGCTGAAGCAGAGCGGGGAGAGCGACGTCCCAGCAGAAGACATGCCGGAGCTGCTCCAGGCGGTGCTGTCCAGCCACCCTGACGTCTTCCTGGGGAAGGGGACGGGTGGAGGTAAGGTGGAGGAGACCTCTCTCGTTGTTCACCAGAGAAAACGTCTGGTCTCCTGGTATTTTGCTGCAGTGTTTTTCTTTTATTTCTTTGACGTTCACATTCTTATATTTACATTTACATTTACATTATATGTGGATGTTTGTGAGTACAATGTGCCTGGCTTGTGCGTTATTGCAGTTCAAATACACCAGATCGGAATATAGTATATATTGTATGAAGAATGACCAATTAATATTATGTGAAAGCTAGGGATATTTATATTATAGTCCTGGTAAATGTGGCAGCAGAACTAGAAAGAGCTAAGCCTTGTCTAATGTCTCCCCCCCACCCCCCTACAAGACACTCAACACTCTATCACTATCTGTACTTCACCACACACCTTACACCTTTTCACTTTATATTTATATGTATACTATACTATTTATAGTTTTAGATTAATACGTTCTGCAGTTATGTTAAATATTTACATTTGTGTCAATATTCTTGTAAATTCTGCACACATCTTTGGAGCTGGCCATACCATTGTACTGTACACACATTTGTACACTGTACCTTATTGTACATGGGACAAATACACCCGACATCTGAAATGAGTGAATCTGAATGTTCACGGTTGTTCAACGTCTCGTCCCCCCCCCCCCGCCTTTAGCCCCGCCTCCCAGCATGCCGCCGGTGAAGGAAGGGAAGACGTACAAGCGTAAGCGCGGGGCCGGGGAACTGGAGGAGGCTGAGGCTGACCAGGAGGACCAGGACACGTCCGCCCAGGGTGAGACCTCACCTAACCCTCCCCGGAACAACACACTGCTTGGTTTAGGCTTTTCCGTTAGGGAGAAGCTTTTCTACATTGGTTAAGGAGATGGTAATGTACATAGTAAAGTGTTGTTTATAGTATATAGTATAGCATATCATAGGTAGTGTATATAGTATTGTTTTATTATAGTATTGCATAGTATAGTGTTGTTGTTGTTGAGTAAAGCTTTACATTGGAGTTGGATCTTGAATCAAGATAGCCAATACAAGCATGATAGCATTTTGTAGTATTCTGTAAAATTGTAATATATTGTCTGCTCATTTGTTAATTTCTAAATCAACGTTTTTTTGGTGTATTTTGCTTTTGCTCACTAGCTCTGTGTGTCTATTCTAGTCCACTGTTTGTCATTGTAGCCCCTGTTAGATGGACTTATTGTGCTTTAACCTGAGCTTTGGTTCTGCTCTTGGAGGAGTTAGTTTGGTTTTTAATGTATTAAATGTAAAATTATGTTGAACCTTGTCTTTATTCCCTTTATTTCTACTTGTGTGTGTGAACAGCCGTGCAGAAGAAGGCCAAGCGGTCCGAGGAGAAAGATGTGAGTCCGGAGAACACAAGACGTCTCAGGAGACAGCGGAGCCCTGAGTTCCCCCAGGAAGCCGGCCCTGAATACACCCAGGAAGATTCTCCGGTACCCACCGATCAGAACGGTACGTCTACGTCCAAGTGGTCTGACTGTGATGTAACATAACTTCTGATCCAGCGACCCTATTATGTAATAACAGAACTTCTGATCCAGCAGTCCTACTGTGTTATAACAGAACTTCTGATCCAGCGGTCCTACTGTGTTATAACATAACTTCTGATCCAGCAGTCTTACTGTGTTATAACAAAACTCCTAATCTAGCAGTCCTATGGTTTGGGGGACGTCTGTTAGAACAAAGGATCACTCCCACTCCCTTATCTTTATGTTGTTGTACAGTTTTGTCATGTACTTTTTAGGGATGCTTCGATCGATCGGCCACCGATCACTATAGGCCGATATTTACTATCCAAAAAACGGCTGATCAGAAGAAACGATCCGATTCCGCGTAATACATTAGATACATTTCTCATTGCGCGGCCAAAAAAAATGCAATGTGTGTGAAGCAGAAATGCATTAATCCATTAATGTTACGCCATAAATGTACTTTTTTTCATTCAATCCTACAGTGATATATTAAATTGTGTGCATATCTAAATCTGGGGGATTGAATCCTCTTTATTTATGTACACAAACACAGTGAAATGAGTTCTCTGCATTTAACCCATCCTAGTATTAGGAGGAGTGGAGCTATTGTATATACAGCTGCCCGGGGAGCAGTGTAGGGGTCTGGTGCCTTGCTCAAGGGCACCTCGGCAGTGCCCAGGAGTTTTGGGGACTTAAACCAGCGACCTTCCGGTTCCCAAGCCAAGTCCCAACAGACTGAGCTATCCTGCATTGCTATCAATGCTAGCAATGATGACAGTGGTAGTTATTTTTGATGTACATCTTCAAAATATCTTCACTGTTTAGATGCCGCAAACAAAATGGAGGACCAGAAGATTCTCTGCGATCTCACGTCGACTCCGGAAGGTGATTGGTCACATTGGTTTTTGTCTGATTCTCTCTACTCGGTGAAGGGGAATCTGTTGCTTATTTAACGTGTATTCATTTAACAGAAATGATGGAGTCCTCAACGTTTAAAGGTTTTGTGGCAAGCATGGAGGATATTCTGGAGAAACCCGAGGATGTGGACCTCACCGCCAGAGGTTTCCTATTACGCATTTAAAATATTTTTTATAAAAAATAAGTCTGAATCATTCAGTGTCTCCGGTGATTCCGTCAGTTCATATGTGGGCTTGATGTTAACAAATGTCCTCCTCTGTACACTGACCAGATGCTGGTGCTGCTGGTGGTTCTGGTGGTTCTGCTGCTGGTGCTGCTGGTGGTGGTGATGATGATGATGAAGGTGCCGATGAAGGTGCCGATGAGGAAGATGATGAAGAACATGATGACGATTCGGAAGTCTCCCCAGAGCTGTTACTTGATCAAGAGCGGCTGGAGGAGCTCAGCAGGGAGTCGGCCAAACTCAAGGCCATGGGCATCACTTATAAGGTGAGAGGGGCTGTTGTTCATGATGTGTTGGTTCAGTCCAATGTTCACACACTACTGTTCATATTTAACCATTGAAATAATGAATACAAAATCATATATATATATATATATATGACAAATGTTCAAATATGTATACTTCAATCCTCTCATTTGTCTTGTACATAGCTGCCAACTGACAAGTTAATAAAGATCTTGAACATTCTCGAGAAGAACATTCAAGATGGCGCCAAAGTGTCCATTTCACCGAAATACGTGAGTCGCCGAGGTCCACACCCAAACCTGGAACCTGGGACCCTGACCTGGACTCACACCCACACCACCTCCTGGACATGTTTACCGTTTGGTGTCATGTTATGTTAGGTTATTGGTTCACCCCTGTTGTTTGTTTGTCTGTTGGAGAGTAACAGACGGGAGATAACTCAGAAAGTGTATGAATGGGTGAATGTGAGGCTTGACTTGTGAAGCACTTGCACCATGTAAAGCGCTTTGGGAGCCTTGAAAAGTGCTATGCAATGAATTATTATTATTATTATGGGCCAAGTATCACAAGGAACCGTTGATTTGAAAATCACATCTAGTAATATTTCATAAAGTTACTGACATAATTGCATAAAGGGTGGAATGACGATTGCGATTTCAGAACATTAAAGGTGTGTGTATATATCGTGATCTTCACGCCACGACAGGCGGAGGACGGCGACGGGGAGGACATGGACTGGGGGGCGTTCGACGACCTGGCCGAGCGCATCTCCAACTCGGCGGACGCCTGCCTGGTGGCACTCCACCTGATGACCTCCCCGGGGATGCCCAAGGCCGTGTACCTGGAGAAGGTCATCGAGAGGACGCTGCAGTACACACGCTTCCACCTGCGGACCACCGTGTACCCGCACTACGACCGCGGCTACAGGGAGGAGCCACGCGGAGGTCAGGAGGTCACGGGGTCAGGGGGGAGGGAGGGGGGAACCAGGGCGTGGCCGTGAATGTGTATCTAATGGATGTGTGTCTGGTGGTGATGCGTTACGGTCGAGTCCAGGCGGGAAACAAGGGAATTGATGCTGCTTTCAAGAATTTGTTTTAATTTTATTTGTCGTCCGACTCGCAATTACAGGTCAGATCAATTCAGGTTTCATTTCAGAGCATTTTAGAGAGTCGAACATAGGTCTTAGTCGTTAATAAGAATTTATTCATTTTCTTAAAGTGATGTTTTAACCCATCTTTTGATATGTAATTATGCAATATGTGTTTTTAACTGCTACTTTGCAATTTCAATTAGCTAGCCAGTGTTTGCATACATTGCTGCTGCAATAACGTAGTTATCGTAATCAGCAATGAGCCACAGAATGCCGAACTTTCTTCAGGCATGTTCCAATGTATTTTTTAATAATGACTAAAAAATAAGATGGGTGGTGAATCATATTAATGCATGTTAATTCAATTCAATATTTACATTAATGTAAATAATAATATTAATATAAGCGCCACAAATCTACAAAAAAGTGTTTATTATTTAAAATGATTCAGTAAATAAGTAAAAACAAGCACAAATGTCATAATCGAATTTGAAATAAATTCTCTGTCCTCCCTTAGGTAGCACGCCGTGCCCAGCAGGGAAGAGGTCAAAGGGCACCTTCCGCCGCTGGCAGGAGGCCGCCATCGCCCCGGTCTACGACAAACTGTGTGACGTCTTCAGTAACCTCTCAGAGCTGATGGCCATTCAGCTGGTCACCGACACCACGGTGCTGGAGGTCGGATAACCACACCGGTTACATTTAAACACCTCAAATAAATAAAATATAAAACGAAATATGTCATGTACTGTAATAAAAGTCCCGCAGGTCAGAAGAGAAGTACGTACAAATTAAATTAAAAAAATAAATAAAATTAAAATAAATTTTGTAACAAAGTCAAACGGAACCCTTTTCACAGAGCAAACATACAAATTAAATGAAAAACAAAACAATTCAAATGAAATACAAAAAAAATGGGTGTACTGTAACAAAAGTGATAGATGTGATTATATACGTGGATGTGCGATATACGTTTATTCAGTAAGGTTTGTCAAACCGATAAAAGTATTTCAGTCGGTTTAAAACGGTGTTTTCTTCTTCTTCTTCAGGTGACCTCCATGGCGATGACGCCGTTCTTCGTGGAGAACATCGCTGAGCTGCAGCGACGTAGCATCACGCTGATGACGGCCGTGAGTGCGCCCCCTTCTGGCCAGCCTAGCGTCTGCAGCTCCACGAGGCCTTGTTCAACTCCTTTCTTTTAATGTGATTGTGTGTGTTCCAATCAGTTACCAACCGCAGCCAGAGTTCAATCAATGCTTTGGCCCCGCCCCCCCTCCCTCTTCTTCTTCTACCTCCTCCTCAGGTGTTTGTTCGGTATGAGAAGCACAGGCAGCTGATCCTGGACGAGGTGTTCAACTCCCTGGCCAGGCTGCCCAAGAGCAAGCGTAGCCTCAGGCACTTCAGGTAGCTACGGGTCCATGCTACATGCTCACCTCGTCTTAATCACTACTGGATATTTCATTTATATTTCTCTGATGATTCCGTGATTGAACGATGTGTAGGGTAACTTGAAACTGTGTTTGTTAACATGCTGTGTGTGTTAACATGCTGTGTGTGTTAACATGTTGTGTGTGTTAACATGTTGTGTGTTACATGCTGTGTGCGTTAACATGCTGTGTGTCGTGTGTTAACATGCTGTGTGTGTTAACATGCTGTGTGTGTTAACATGCTGTGTGTGTTAACATGCTGTGTGTTAATATGTTGTGTGTGTTAACATGCTGTGTGTTAATATGTTGTGTGTGTTAACATGCTGTGTGTTAACATGCTGTGTTAACATGTTGTGTGTGTTAACATGTGCTGTGTGTTAACATGCTGTGTTTGTTAACATGCTGTGTGTTAACATGTTGTGTGTGTTAACATGTTGTGTTTGTTAACATGCTGTGTGTTAACATGTTGTTTGTTAACATGTGTTAACATGTTGTATGTTAACATGTATGTTAACATGATGTGTGTGTTAACATGTGTGTTAACATGTTGTGTGTGTTAACATGTTGTATGTTAACATGTATGTTAACATGTTGTGTGTTAACATGTTGTGTATGTTAACATGTATGTTAACATGTTGTGTATGTTAACATGTTGTGTGTTAACATGTTGTGTATGTTAACATGTTGTGTGTTAACATGTGTAGGGTGAAGAGCAGCGGTGTGAACCAGGCCCCCCGGTCCATCCAGATGGTGACAGCGTTGGTCCTTCAGCTCATCCAGTGTCTGGTTCAACCGCCCTCAGAGAAACCCGCCGAGGACAAGACGGTATTCACTTTGACCGCTTGGGTTCGCTCCATATTCAGATTATTGACTCCTAATGTTTACTATGAGATGGGAGGAGGTTTTGTTTTCGCCCCTGGCGGTCTGTTTGCAAGATAACTCAAAAAGTTATGTCTGGAATCTGACAAACTCTTTTTTTTATTTTAGTCTGAAGATCGCCTCGTCACGAGCTCCTACCAAACCGCCATGAAGACAGCTCAGAACTTCTTGTTGGTCTTCCTCAAGAAGTAAGAAGCCTTTCACCCTATTGGTCTAATAATAATAATTATAATCATAATACACATTCCTCATCATTGTGTGTGTGTGTGTGTGTGTGTGTGTGTGTGTGTGTGTGTGTGTGTGTGTGTGTGTGTGTGTGTGTGTGTGTGTGTGTGTGTGTGTGTGTGTGTGTGTGTGTGTGTGTGTGTGTGTGTGTGTGTGTGTGTGTGTGTGTGTGTGTGTGTGTGTGTGTGTGTGTGTGTGTGTGTGTAAAAGGTGTGCCGGTAAGCAGGGGGAGAACGACTTCCGGCCGGTGTTTGAACACTTCCTCCAAGACCTTCTGGTGACGGTGAACCGGCCTGACTGGCCGGGAGCTGAACTACTGCTCAGTCTACTGGGAAGACTCCTGGTAGGTAACCAGCATTATATTATATCATTAGAAACGAGTCACTAGTATATATGTGGGACAAATAGGCTTGCTGTCCTGCATGTCACTTTACACAAAATGGAACAATGAGATGACATTAGCCTACTGGCTTCCTGGCAGTAGATTTTTCCGAGGGTGGTTGGGATTTGTAGTTTTTGGACGTATTGGCTTGTCGTCTCCTACATGTTAGTTAAAATCAAAGAAGTGGCATTTAGCTCTCTGGCTTCTCGGCAGTTGATTTGTGGTGAGGACGGTTGGGATTTGTAGTTTATTGGATGACGCTTCACACCACAGGTGCACCATATTAGCACCAAGCAGACGGAGGTGGCGCTCAGGGTGGCGTCGTTGGACTACCTGGGCACCGTGGCCGCCCACCTACGCAAGGACGCCATGGACAACACCGTGGACAGAGCGGACATCGACCGCATCCTGAAGCGTCGATTGGTTATTACATGGTTAACCAGAGGGCCCTCAGTAGAGCGTATTCTTCCGCCACACCAAAAAGTCCCCTGGATCCCGATCTGCGCCAAAATCGAATCAACTGTCCCTCGGCCCATAAGTCATTTAACCACCAATTGTTGTCAAATTCCGTACAGAATGTTTTGAGTTATCTTGCTAACAGACAAACAGACAGACAAAACATAACCTCCTGACCATCTTCAATGGCGAAGGTAATAAGCGTTATGGACTGCATTTATAAAGCGCTTTTCTAACCAGTGGCCACCCAAAGTGCTTTTCACGTTCACCCAATCATACACCCATTCATACACCGACGGCCGTGTCAGCCACGCAAGGAGACGGCCAGCTGGTCAGGAGCAGTGAGGGTCAGGGGGTCTTGCTCAGAGACACCTCCACACTGGGCCAGGAGGAGGAGGAGGAGGAGGAGGAGGACCCGGGGGAATCGAACCAGCAAGACAACCCGCTATAGCTCCTAAGCTAATGCCGACTCCCTACAAACGTTACTTACAAGATACATACAGTGCTTACACTGCACTACGAGTGTCTGTAGTGAATATAGTGAATGAAGAGTAGACCTGGTGTGTTTTGTTGGCACACCACCTCCCAGGTCCCGGGCAGAGGGGAGGACACCCCGCGGCTGCAGAGCGCCCTGTTGATCTACCTGGAGCACCACGGCGCCAGAGACGTTTCTCTGGAGGTGAGATCATATCATGACCATGTAAACGATAAAGTCATTCGCTCATGTTTTTTTTTTTTTTAGGTTTCTTTATAATGTCCTGTCCTTGCGGTTTCACTTTTGTTCTAAATGAGTTTTTTCCCCTCCAGAAACCAAACTTGATCCCTGAAGCCCTGTCTTTTTAACTCCAGTTCGCCAGGCGCTTCTACGTGGCTCGATGGCTCTGGGACGCCTCTAAACTGACCACCGACGCCCCCGCCCCTCCGGACGCCACGCCGCAGCCGGGGAAGAAGCAGAAGGCGACCCGCAAAGTCCCCGTTCCTCCCCAACGCTTCACGCCCAGGTGAACCCCCCCCCCCCCCCCCCCCCCTCGTCAGAACCAGAACCAGGATGCCTTCATTGTCATCCTACAAGTACAACCAAATAGTCTAGCAATCCTCAAGACACTCTTACAAACCATACAAATGATGTAAAAAAAAGTAATCTAAACTTAACTAAATAAACCGGTTAGAAAAATTGCCCTAATAAAGATTGAATATATACATATTGTGAGAAACAGTAGTGCAAATTACAAATGTATGTCTATATAAAAAGGTGGAGGGCTGGTCCTGTTTTAATTAGACTTTATATCTTCATAACCTTATATGGATCTCCATAACTTTGTCTCTTCTCAGCGTCCGTCCGAAGGCGGTGGACTACGCGGACGCCTGTCTGATCGCCCGGTACCTGGCCTCCTCACGGCCCTTTGCCAAGAGCTTCGGGGTCTACCTAACGCAGGTAAGGTCCTGGGGGATTTGGGGTCTACCTCACACAGGTAAGGTCCTGGGGGAGGAGCGGGACCTCGCCCGATGAGGACAGCAGGAAGGCGGAGGTGTTGCCGTCGTCTGCTGCGTTGTGATGTGAAGTTTGTCGTCTTCTCTCCTCCAGATCCTCCGAGTCCTGGGAGAGAGCGCCATCGGCGTCCGAACCAAGGCCATGAAGTGTCTCTCTGAGGTGGTGGCCGTGGATCCTACTATACTGACACGGGTAACATATCCCCCCCCAACTACTAGTTAAGACTACTAGTTAGAGTGACTAATTACTACTGAGTTAAGAATACTAGTTACTACTAGTTACTGCTAGTTAGGACTATTAGTTACTGCTAGTTAGGACTTGTTTGACTAGTTAGGACTACTAGTTAATAATGCTTGTTACTACTAGTTAGGACTATACATTACTTCTAGTTAAGAATACACATTATTACTAGTTAGGAATACTAGTTAAGAATGCGTGTTACCACTAGTTAGGACTATAACTTACTACTAGTTAAGAATACTAGTTACTACTAATTAAGAATACTAGTTAAGACTACTAGTTACTACTAACTAACTACTAAGGATTACTAGTAAAGATTACTCATTGGTACTAGGTAAGACTACTTGTTACTACTATTTAGGATTACTAGTTACTACTAGCTATGAATACTAGTTACTGCTAGTTAAGACTACTAGTTACAACTAGTAAGGATTACTGGTAACTACTAGTAAAGAATACTCATTAGTACTAGGTAATAATACTAGTTACTACTATTTAGGATTACTAGTTACTACTAGCTATGAATACTAGTTAAGACTACTAGTTACTACTAGTTAAGACTACTAGTTACTACTAGTTAAGACTACTAGTTAGGACTACTGGCCCATAAGTCATCTGACCATGAAGATCTGTCCAATTCCGTACATGACTTTTAGTAAGTTATCTTGCTATCAGCCAAACAAACAAACAGACCAACAGGGGCGAAAACATAACCATCCAGTCCATCCTCGATGGCGGTGAGGTAATAAATAAGAAAGACTATTGAGACCTATTTTAATCCATATCTCACATGTCTCCGTGTCCTCAGTCTGACATGCGGCGTGGCGTCCACGGGCGTCTCATGGACTCCTCCATCAGCGTGAGGGAGGCGGCCGTCGAACTGGTCGGCCATTTTGTGCTCAGCCGGCCCCAGCTCACGGAGAAGTACTACGACATGCTGGTCGAAAGAATACTGGTACAATAAAATATAAAATGTTATTTATCCTCAACCACATTTAAGCGACGCCTATAAAGTCACGATGATAATGATACAGGTACAAAGTAATTTCTTCATTATCGTTTCTTTGTTGACATTATTATTATTATTATATTATTATTGAAGGTGCAGTGGGTAAGATTTAAGAGCTGTTATTTAAGTGTAAGTTGTTCTTTGACATTCTTTGGTTTAGTTAAGTTTCAAAATCTCTGTGTCGGTCTGTGTGTCTCTCTCTCTCTCTCTTTCCATATGTTATGTGGGCGTGTCTTCCTCAGGACACAGGGGTCAGCGTGAGGAAGCGTGTCATAAAGATCCTGAGGGACGTGTGCTTGGAGCAGCCGGCCTTCGACAGGGTCACCGACGTCTGCGTCCGAATGATCCGCCGGGTCAGCGACGAGGAGGGCATCAAGGTCAGTCCACCCGCGGGGGATCGAACCAGCAACCCCATTGCCGGGCAACCCTCCTCACCTACTGCCGCCCCCAGTTTCGATTTTTGAAAGCAACGGGTCACGGTCTGTGAAGAGATTCATTTTTTTACCGGGAATCAAATGTTTGTTTGACTGTTTGCTTCTTTGGGTTCCCGTCCGTCTGATCTGTGATTGGGTGGCCGGGAGAAAGCAACAGTGGTGACAGGATCGCTTTTCATAAAGTTATATAGTTTTGAGATTTTAAACGGATAATCGCCCGGCATTTTGTCTAGACATCGTCGTAGGAAACTATAAAGAAAAC
The DNA here is from genome assembly GCA_027704905.1 of Muraenolepis orangiensis. Classification (NCBI taxonomy): domain Eukaryota; kingdom Metazoa; phylum Chordata; class Actinopteri; order Gadiformes; family Muraenolepididae; genus Muraenolepis; species Muraenolepis orangiensis. The sequence continues at coordinate 20,654,129 of CM051006.1, forward strand.
GGACTTCCCCAACAGGCCCTGGGGAAGGGACGCTGTGTGGACACAAGCCCCTAATAAACCATTGAGCATATGTTGGCCTCATGTTTATCTCTGCAGAAACTGGTGAATGAGACCTTCCAGAAGATGTGGTTCACCCCAAGTCACCGCAAAGAGGCCATGAAGAAGAAGATCCTCGTGATCACAGATGTGGTGAATATCACTAGAACGTACTAGAACACACCTTGGCGTTCTGCTGTTCATCCTCATCTTTGTGTGTTGTTCATGTCTTGTTATTCCCAGGTATCGGCATGCAGAGATTCCGGCAACGACTGGTTTGAACAGTTGCTCCAAAATGTGAGTTATTGGTTAATTGATTGATCTCTTTTCTTATCGATTGCCGTACCCTGATGACGGCTATGGGATAATTTCGGGTGTATTTGTGTTCTCTAGCTGCTGAAGTCAGAGGAGGAAACCCTCGATAAACCGGCAACAAAGGCCTGCGTTCAGCTGGTGGACCACCTGGTGGAACACATCCTCACACTCGAGGAGGCCTCTCGAGGTTTGGGTATGTCTTCTGTGCAGTATTGTGTTAGGTGTCTAGATACTATGTCTAGTATCGAGTAGCGGTTGGGGTTTAAGGTTGTCCGTTTCTCTCTCTTTGTTTCAGACGACGGTGAGAGCACGGAGGACCCTAACCACCTGATATCCTCCCTCACCGTCCTCTACCTCTTCACAAAAACACGGCCGCGGCTGTTGGTCAACCACGCCGCGGTCATGCAGCCTTACCTGGCCCGCAGATGTAACGTAAGACAAAGTGACTTAAGACATGTGGACTATGTAGGTTGTCCCATTAGCACCCTCTAGTGGCTTGAGTTAGTAGTTGCAACCTATTGAAGCTAGCTGCCCTACTTTTATGTTTTCATGTCTTGTTTGTATGTCTGTTAGCAGGTTAACTCAAACAGTTATGTATGGGTCCAAGGAACAGTTGATGCAATTTTGGCAGGGATCCGAATCTGGATCCAGGAATGTTTTGAGGGATTATTTAGCTTTGGGAGATATTCACATATTGTGTAATATTTCACAAAGTTACGAACATATTTGCATAAAACATTCTGAGGGTTAAGGTGGAATGCCAATTAGGATTAAGAAGGAACATTTAGGGAAATGTCTGGATACGAATCCGGACACATGCAGATCAGGATCTGAACCACGGAATCCAGGAATTTTTTGAATGATTGTAGCATTGGAAGGGACTTTTTGGTGTGGCGGAGGCATGCGCTCTACTGAGGGCCCTCTGGTTTTTCTTCTGGGAGTGACTGGAAATATGGCATTATCACGGCTAGGGTTAGGGGTTCGAATCCCAACAGGGCACTGTATTGTAAGACTAGCTATGGACAAAAGGCATCTGCCAAATCTATAAATATATAATAATAATAATAAAGATAGATCTCATCCCAGTGACCCACCAGGTGGTGTTTTCTGTGTGTCCTCTGGGGGCTCTAGCGGGAGAACGACTACATGGTGATCTGCGTGGTGGCCCAGATCCTGGAGCTGGTGGTGCCCCTGCTGGAGGAGCCCAGCCTGGACCTCCTGCTCACCATAGAAGAAGACCTGATGAGGCTCATCATCAAGCACGGCGTGACGGTCAGTGGTCTGCCGCCCCCCCCGGGGGTGAAAGCAGAACGGTTGTTGTGTGGTCCGTGACGTCCGTGTTCTCTTGGCACTGCAGGTGGTCCAGCGCTGTGTGAGCTGCCTCGGCACCGTGGTCAACCAGGTCTCCCACAACTACACCTTCGTGTGGGCCTGTTTCAACCGCTACTACGGTACGGTTCCTTCAATATGACTTTAATATGTTCATTTAATACCCTTTTTAGAGGTTGTTTTACATATCATGACAATTATTTATTTATTTTGCGTAAGGAAATGTAGCTAAAACTTGTCATATTTGATATATAAATATTCCTGGATTTAATAGTATTAAAATATTTTATTGGAAAATAAAATATATTTTATGTTTTTATATTAACATAAAAAGTTGTAGCAATTTGTATTTTTATTCAATTTGTATATATATTCAAATACTGATTGCTTAAACTTGTTATATTTAAATATATATAGATATATATTCGATTTTCCTATTTAATAAAAAAACAACCATATATATATATATATATATATATATATATATATATATATATATATATATATATATATATATATATATATATATATATATATATATATATATATATATATATATATATATATATATATATATATATATATATATATATATATATATATATATATATATATATATATATATATATATATATATATATATTTTGGTCTATTCCTCTATATTAATAAACCCTATATTATTGCATTCATATCTCGGTAAATAATCATCGATGACGTTCAACAATATGGCCCACTGCGTGGTTCTTCTCATCAACACCACCCTTTGCTCCGCCCTGCAGGGGCTCTGATCCGGCTGAAGGTCCGACACCAGGAGAACCCCAACTCCACGGCTCTGGCGGCGCAGCAGGCCGCCCTGCTCCGGGCCCTGCTCACCGTGGGGGCCCTCTGTAGACACTTTGACTTTGACCAGGACCACTTCAAGGGGGCCAATACGGTAAGAGAGGTGGACTCAGACTGAGAGAGAGAGGGAGAGATTTTGAAATTAAATGACTCAAAGAAACACATACTCCCTCCCTTTCTGCTCCCTCCCTCCCTCTCTGCTCCCTCCCTCCCTTTTTACTCCCTCCCTCTCTGCTCCCTCCCTCCCTTTTTGCTCCCTCCCTCCCTTTCTGCTCCCTCCCTCTGTCTCTGCTCCCTCCCTCCCTTTCTGCTCCCTCCCTCTCTCTGCTCCCTCCCTCCCTTTTTTCTCCCTCGCTCCCTCCCTCCCTCCCTCTCTCCTCCCTCCCTCCCTTTCTGCTCCCTCCCTCCCTCTCTGCCCCCTGTCTAGATCGTCATTAAGGACAGAGTGCTGGAAGTCTTGCTCCACTTCACCACCCATCGAGAGGAGGAGGTGCAGATCAAGGCCATCATGGCTCTGGGTAGGGTCAAGCCCCTCTTCTTCACTCTGACAGTTTGTCATCAACCCATGTGTTCTGCCCTCAGAACAGAATCTCAAAGGGCTTCTCATCCAAAGCGTTTTACAAGTTGTGAGTCGCATTCACCAATTCATAACCCGATGGCGGTTTTCAGCCGTGCAAGGAGACAGCCAGCCGGTCAGCCGGTCGGGAGAAGGTAGGGTTATGTGTCGGAAGGTTGCTGTTTTGATGGGAGTTCGGGGATCGAACCAGCAACCTTCCGAATGCCCGGAACTCTACCTCCTGTGAACTACTGCCTCCCCCTTGAGACCGTATTCCCCTCAACGTGGGTCTTCGGTTGTGCCCGTCAGTAACCCCTCTAAACCTCACCGTCCGGCGTTCTCCGCTCTCCCCAAGGCTCCTTGTTCGTCATGCACCCGTCGCTGATGTTCCTCCAGGAGGTGAGGGCCCTGTACACGGACGTCCTCTCGGCCAAGGAGGGGCCCTTGGCGCTGAAGGTCCAGGTGCTGAAGAACCTGCAGACCTACCTCCAGGAGGAGGACTCCAGCATGCTGGAGGCCGACCGCGACTGTGAGGCTTTCAATTATTATAATTTTTTTTTTATTTACGTTTCATTTCCAATCGTTTGTCGGTTGGGTTTCGGTCGGTGTCTGCTTCACGTCAACCCTCTTACTTCTGTATCTGTCACGTAACACCTCACAGACCTCCATGCCTCGTTTAGATATTCGTTATATTATCTTTAATATTATCCAATATTATCTTAAATATTTTCTAAAATATATAATAATAAAATTTAATTGAATGATAAATTGCTAAATATAGTTCGCTCAAGTCCTCGACGAGGTGCCCTTGAGCAAGGCACCAGACTATATATATAAATAACATGCATGGTTATTTTAACCTGTTTTGTTTCCACCCAAGCCTTTTTTAGCAGGCTGTAATGTTCGACTGGGTATCAGTTTAGTCTTAAGTTTAATTTGAATTACCCTTTTTAGGTTTTTGATTAGAACAAACCAAAAAAATCCAACCCTATCCTTTCTGATCATCAAGGTTGTATTGATTACTATAGAGCTGAAGGGACGTAGAACATAACCTTTTCTCCTCCTCCTCCTCCTCCTCCTCCTCCTCCTCCTCCTCCTCCTCCTCCTCCTCCTCCTCCTCTTGATGCTGCAGGGAAGAAGCTGTCCAAGCAGGAGGACCTGAAGGAGATGGGGGACGTCACGTCGGGGATGAGCAGCTCCATCATGCAGCTGTACCTCAAGCCGGTGCTGGAGGCCTTCTTCCACCCGGAGGCCAGTGTCAGACACTTTGCCCTGAGCAGCGTGGTGCTGACCCTCAGTCAGGGCATCATCCACCCCGTGCAGGTAGGGCTCTCCCTCTCACACTTCAGCCAGAACCTGTTTAGTGAGAGAACCCGCCGGATGGTCTCACGGTTTGGTCTGGCCTCGGGCTTGGCAATCATTTCCATATATATATATATATATATATATTTTTTTAAATTTAATTTAACCTTTATTTAACCAGGAGGAACCTATGTGCCAAGACAGGCAGCAGCACAGTTACATACAATCACAACCATAACACAATCACAACCGTAACATTAAGAATCAAAGCATCTACAAGACACATTGGCCTGATTCATTGTCATTAGGAGTGGCTTTAAGTCTGTGGAGGGAGACCGGCTCTCTGAGTTTCAGCTCATTGTTCAGCTGGTTCCAGGCAAAGGGAGCAGCGGAGCTAAAAGCCCTTTTCCCCAGTTCGGCACAGACGTTTGTCAATAAAAATAAATCCTCCGATCAAAGCCGACGAGATCCTCCACATGTGTAGTAACGTAGATCCTTAAGTAAGTAGGGATATATGTGCTTGTTGAAAAAACTCCAGCCAATCGGATGAAATAACCAGGTGATTGCCGAAATCCGGTTAGAAGGAAAGCAAAAACATGGTCTCCTCTGAGAAAATTGACTGTATGTCCACCTCCTCCCTCCTCTATTCCCTCCCTCCTTCCCTCACTCCCCAAGTTTTTAACTGAGAAATATTGAAGTCAGACCTCATTTCTAACGGCTGCTCAGGTGTTCCCCTCACGAGGTGATCGGAAACGTAAGTGAAGATGAACAAAAGTATTTATATTTGTGACTTTTCGTCAGTGTGTTCCCTACTTGATCGCCATGGGCACCGACCCGGACCCCACGGTGAGGATCAAGGCCGACCAGCAGCTGGCCGACATCGACAAGAAATACAGCGGCTTCATTCACGTGAGTGGACGCGGCGAGAGGGGACCCATGTGCCTCCTCTCCTCCCCAAGGCGCTAGACAGGATCCAGGATCCTGACCTGGCATCCTGTAGCAGTATTCAATAGTTATCAATAAACAATAATAAACCAGACTCCCCATATTAGCTCCAAGTGAAATGTTTGGACATTAGGGAAATAATGAGTTAATACACTAATTCAGTTGTCTAATCATATTGAATATTCCATTGGTTATTACATGGTAGACAGTGGGTCTATGTTGAAACTCCCTCCCTGTGTGATTATATCAATACACGGTCATTCATTTAATTCAATCATTCAGTCTTTCATTCATTTAATATAACCATTCATTCTTTCATTCATTTAATAGAACCATTCATTCAATCAACCATTCATTCAATCATTCAATGATCAACCTTTCAGTCATTCAATCATTGATGTAACCATTCATTCAGTCATTCAACCGTTCATTCAGGCAGAATTCATTCATTTGTTAATTCAGTCATTCGTTGATCATTCCTGCCCATCCCTCTTGGTGTGTCCAGATGAAGGCGGCAGCGGGGATGAAGATGGCCTACCGGGTGCAGCAGGTGGTGGGAGGATCCGACGAGGCGGCGGTCCGGGGCTTCGACCGCCGTGGCGACTCTGACTCTGCCGTTTGCTCCCATCTCTACTGCCTGGTCCGGCCGCACCGCCTGCACCGCAGGGCCTTCCTCATGTCGCTGCTCGGACAGTTTGACGACAGCGCGGTGGGTGGCCATACCGAGGACGACCGTCTGTTCCCTTATTAAGTATATGTTGTTACGTTGTGTGGTCCCTATCAACAATTCAATTTGAATGAAACTAGTGCATCTGAACCCTTTTTTAGGTTTTGTCATTTTGGTCAGTGGTTCTTTAGAGGTTTTCTTGAAATTTTCACTGTACAGAGAAATCTATCCAGACGGACTTTATGGGTCCTAAAGGGAATTTTTTTTATTATAAATATGGGTGTTTATCATTTATAATAATAACAAGAAGAAGATCCGGAGAATAATTGATCATAATTGGCATTTCACCTAAACCCTCACCAAGTTTTATGTGATTATTTTTTTTTTTGCCATCTCCAAATGCTTAAAGAATCCTTCCAAAAAAATCCTGGATCTAAATTCGGATCCATATATATACACCAAAATCGAATCAACTGTTCCTTGTTCCTAAAGTGATCTAACCACCAAGTTGTGTCCAATTCCTTAATCACTTTTGAGTTATGTTGCTAACAAACAGACAAACCGTCCATCCTCGCTGGCGGAGGGATCCACCATCTGTGTATTCCATCTGTGAATACCCATTTAAACAATAAAGTTTGTTGACCTCATGTTCTTTGGCCCTCCCCTCGCTCCTTCTCCCCAGTAGAAGACGGAGGTGAATGTTTTGCTGTTCACAGCGGACAACCTGGCGTGTTTCCCTTACCAGAGCCAGGAGGAGCCTCTCTTCATCATGCACCACGTGGACATCATGCTGTCCGTCTCCGGGAGCAACCTGCTGCAGTCCTTCAAAGAGGTGAGAGACCCTCGGAGACCACCCAGTGTGAGACCCCGGGGAGGGAGGCCCTGTCTGGTCAGATGACCTGGGAGGGGTCTCAAATGTAAATCCGCTCATTCATTCATCAAGGGGGTCCATCCATCCATTGTCTACCGCTTATCCGTGGTCGGGTCGCGGAGGTAGCAGCTTCAGCAGGGGACTCCAAACTTCCCTCTCCCTGGCAACATGGACCAGCTCTGTCTGGGGGATCCCGAGGCGTTCCCAGGCCAGCGTGGAGATGTAATCACCCCACCTGGACCTCGGTCTCTTCCTAGTTGGATGTGCCTGGAAAACCTCCCTCGGGAGGCGACCAGGAAGCATCCTTACTAGATGCCCGAACCACCTCAACTGGCTCCTTTCTACGCGAAGGAGCAGCGGCTCTACTCCGAGTCTCTCACGAGTGACTGAGCTTCTCACCCTATCCCTAAGGGAGATACCAGCCACCCTCCTGAGGAAACTCATGGCCGCTTGTATTGGCAATCTCGTCCTTTCGGTCATTACCCTCAAGGGGGTGATGCACGGAAATTAAAGAAGTTGGGGGGGGGGGGGGAAATGTCATCTCAAAACTATTTCCAAACTCCGCCTTACTCTAACCCTGTGAGATGCAGAGAGGCGTGTTCATGCCTTTATCTCTTCTAGGCTACTGCAATGCTCTCTTTATTGGGATCCCTGGAAAGAGCATCCAGAAGATGCAGTTCATTCAAAATAGTGCTGCCAGGAACCTGATGAAAATTCGGAAACAAGAGTATTTAACACAGACTCTGTTTTCATTGCACTGGCTTCCGGTCTCTTTCAGGATCAAATACACAATCCTGTTACTTACACACAAATGCATAAATGCCCCCCCATAAATGGGCCCCCAGTATTAAGCTCTGCCCCCTGGGGGACCAGGCTTTTTGCTCGGGTGCTCGGGTGCTCCAGGCCTAAAAGCCTGTTTATGTTAATATTAGTGTTCACTATTCTTAATAATTTTTTTGTGTGTTTGCTTTGTTTTTAACTTTGTAGCACTCTGAGATTTTTTGCAATATAAATAAAATCCATTATTATTATTATGTTACACTTGATTTGAACCATGCTGTGGATTTTGTGTGCAGTCTTTACGCAAAAATCCGGCACGGGACAAGAAGAAGGCGAGGACAGACGGTCCTCCTCAGGAGAAGAAACCCACTTCTGGGGCCGAGAAGAAGGAGGACGACGACGACGAGGACAAGGAGGAGGAGGAGGAGGACGACGACGAGCGAGATACTAAGAGATCACCTAACCGTGAAGAATCGGAGTCGGAGTCGGACTCGGACCTGGACGACGTGGACGCGGTGATGGAGCGTCTCCCTGACGACCCCGGGCCCCTCAGGGACTTCTCCAGGGCCTCCCAGGGCCTGCTGCTGCTGCTGGTGCTGAAGCAGCACCTGAAGACGCTCTACGGCTTCTCAGACGGGTCGGGGAACGCACCTAACTCTCCTTCTTTCTCCTTTCTTTTTTTTTTTTATCGTCTTTTTACGTTTAAACATTATATTTGTCTATTTTTGTATGAATGAAATAACCTCTATGTTCTTTATAGACGTTTGAGATGTAATATCTGTATCTCCGTAGTATTTATATTTCTCAGTGGGGATAGTGTAGTGGTTTGGGTGTTTGATTCTCATCTAAAAGGTTTTAGGTTCGAACCCTGATGGAGGCATCCATGAGCAAGTGGCTGACCGATATCACTACCTAACTGGTTTTACATTTGCCATGTCTCACAATGACCAGGAAGGTAGATATTGGTCATTAACTGATATCTGGTCATTAAAGACCAGGTAGGTAGTGATATCTAAAAAGATATTCACTGTGGGGTCGCTTTGGATAAATATGTTAAACAATGAAAAATGACGAACAAACCTTAAATGTACTTTTTTTTTTCTTCTATCACAGTAAAATACAGAAGTACTCGCCCACGGATCTAGCCAAGGCGTACGACAAGGCGGTCCACAGGAAGTCCGGTGTGCTCTTCGAGCCGCGACAGACGCTGGACTTCCTGCAGTCCGGACCGGTCGGCTCGGACCTCGGCTGCGGAGTCAAGAGAGTCGTCCAGCAATTCTTGGACGTGAGTATTTAAATTAAAGTTTGGTTGGATTTATTCAGACGACCTCGTCAAAAAAAACAAAACAAAAAAAGGTTTTGTTGCAGTTATAATGATGACCTTTCTATTTTCAAACATAGAAAATAATGTGTAAGAAAAGTTGAATTCACAAAATAACCTTTGAATTTACAGCAAAATGTTAAAAAAACTACTACTACTCACTTTTCCAAGACTTTGAAACAGAAGACGGAACTCATGTTTACAACGTTTACAACAACACAAATGAATACAAACCTCTCATACAAACTACGGTCTTCATGCTCTGATCTCCTCGTCTGTCTCAGTTCAAACAGCTGATGGAGCACTTGGACCGCGACGGCGAGGACGAGGAGCAGAACACCGGCGCCAGGAACCGAGCCCTCGCCGCCCTGCTGGGCCCCGCCCCCTCCGCCAAGCCCCGCCCAGCTGCCCCGACGGAGGCCACGGATGACCCTGGCGGGGTGGGTCCTCTCCGGGCTAATCGCTGCTCTTTATTGTTCTTTAACTCAGGGGTTCCCAACCTTTTTTGTGCCACGGACCGGCAGATACATGAAAAAAATCTCGCGGACCGGTTGTCAATTTTCGCGGACCGGTTGTCAAAGTGTGTGTCAACACACACCCCTAACAAAACGGCAGGGCTCGATTTCAGTATAAACGCGCATGTACGCGGAGCGCCCGTAACACAAACCCGGCTCGTTTGCGACCGACACGCCACTAGCGCGTCTCCTTAGTAGCGCGTGCAACTGAAAGTCTCTCGTTATGCCGCCGATATATATTTAATCTATATATATAGATTATTCTAGATAACTTTATTCATCCTGAGGGAAATTAAGGTGCAACAGTTGAAACAGGGAATAAATGCACACACAAATATACTAATACCTAAAAGCTAAAAACGAAATAACACCAAACTAACTAAACAAAACTAGTATAAACAAAATATAACTAAATTAACTCTAAATGAAATCTAAATGTATTGATAGATGAATTGCACAATTTACAGTATTATTACAGAAATACGTAGGTATATACAATACACAACAATACGTATACCGCCCATATATACCGCTATATAATCGATATATATATAGATTATACTATATATCTAATCTCTATATATCGATTATACCGCCCGCCGTTCACCTATACTCAAATTATTTGAGTCAAATATGATGATAAACACACAGCTGTTTCGCGGCCCGGCAGTAACACCTCCACGGCCCGGTACCGGTCCGCGGCCCGGCGGTTGGGGACCCCTGCTTTAACTGACTCTCGTGTGTTGCTTTCCTGCCGGTTTATCGATCAGGACTCGCTTTGCTTTGCTTTGTCCGGTAAGGCCGAACTGAGTAAAAGCAAACAAATATTCGCAGTCCATGAGTGCTGTGAACTGCAAATGTTTGGTGTTTTTATTTGTTAAATGACTCTTTTAGAACCCGTCGTCTAAATGAGGGTGTTTCACTCACAGCCCATTTGTGATCTGAAACACCTGTGAGTCATCGCCCTTTGATGTAGTGTGACGTCAAATCCAGGGAGCCGACTTATTGTACTTTTACCTGAGCACTGGTTCTGCTCTCGGAGGCTTGTTGGGATGGATATGTAATGTTTTATATATTATGTTTATTATATACGTGTATACATTATATTATTATGGCTTGTTAGGAAGGAAATGCACTTTTGACTTCTGGTGACTAGTAGTTCTCTTTGCCCGCCTGTTGAATGACCTTATTGTAAGTCGCTTTGGACAAAAGCGTATCTCTAATCTGATGTCAATCCTCTCTCCTCCGCAGAGGCGAGCGAAGGCGGCCGGGGACGCGGCCGGGTCACGGGCGGAGGTCATGGAGATGGTAGCTTTGTGCGTCCCGGGGAAAAGAGAACGGCCCCAGATCGCGAGGGTGGTCCAGAGGACGAGCGGCGAGGGCGATGGCGGCGGCAGCTACACTGTACACTGGATGAACGGCTCCTACATAGGGCCCTGGTCTGAGAGCCAGCGGAATGAGGGCGGGAAGCTGGTGCCCCTGACCACCACGGTGCGGGAGTCGGACGTGATCTACAGGAACATATCGCTGACCGGGGGAGGGAAGCTCGGCAGCAAGTTGGGGCAGACGCTACAGGCGCTGTACACCGCCAAGGGGGCGGCCGTGGCGGAGGAGGAGGAGGAGGAGGAGGAGAAGGAGGAGGAGGAGAAGGAGGAGACGGAGAAGGAGAAGAAGGAGAAGGAGAAGGAGAAGAAGGAGAAGGAGAGAGAAGGAGAAGAAGAAAAAGAAGAAGAAGAAGAAGTAACTGTTGTGATTGGTTGGACAAAAGTTACACATCCAGTAAGCCATCGTAGACAAACTTGAATGTAAATGTAGGAGTAAGGGTGAACATAACATTATATAAGATTACATAAGACCTACAACTACTACTACTCACCAGAAGTCATAAGTGCATTTCCTTTCCCAACGAGCCATAATAATAGAATATATATATATATATATACATATACACATGTATAATAACATAAACGGGAGCTATGATGATAAATAGTGAAGCCAATAGACACACAGAGACAATCAGCAAACGCTTATAAAACAAGAACTGGCAAACAAGAAATACAGCTATCTAAACCCAAGTGCTAAATGGAAGGGTTATAACCATTAAGTTATAACCACTACCTTTAAAGTAGGGAGTAAATAGAAGTAGTAAATAGAGCAGAACAACACTGGCTCCCCCTGGAGCTTGGTTTGATCCAAGGATCACCGTCTCAAGGTCTTCTATTCCCATGCTTGATCTACCAAGTGCAGCGAACGTTCTCTGGACGACCACTAGAGGGCGCCTGCCTGTAGTGGCCCTCCACCGTGTAACGTTTTCGTATGTAATGTATTGTGAGATTTGTAATATTACTTTTAAATAATGTTGCACTACACTTAGCCTATCATAGACAGGGAAACGGCAAAGAAATCGTGTGGATGTCAGAAAAAGTATTTCGTTTTTGTTAGGTAAAGTTCTAAAACTGTCAATATGGTATTGCTACCTGTTGTGCTGCTGGCTGTCACTTTGTGCCAAGGAACCTATTTTTTATTCTAATTTATTTCAAACAGATTTATTTTTTAACCTTTAAGAAATATGAAAACGTTTGTCAGAACAGAATATTTGTTTGAAATGATTATGTATGTGACATTTGGGATGGACTTTTATTTAATTTATTTTTTTAAACCAAATGACGCCAATCAAGTTTTGTAAAAATCATTCCACAAGAATCATTTATTAAAGCCAAATAATAAAATACACACATTATGATTATCGGGTGTTGCTTCATGTATGAGTATTTTCATGTTATGTCAATGGTTTATTAATTAATACTTTTATTATGAGACTAGTATTAAGTTAAGTTCTCCAAATGTTGGCCACCTGTTTTCATGTACAAGATGAACAATAATAAGATGTAATTTATTTCTAAGTAGTTTCCGGTTCTATAGTATTAACTTGATTATTTACCGTCCGTCTTTGTTAATGAGCAATAAATATATAAAATTATAATAATCAATAACGAACGAACCAACCGCCAGGAAGAAGCGCGCGGTCGATCGCGGGCTTATATTTAAAGCTTGGACAGGGATGGCGACGTCATAGCTGCGCGACTGCTTATTTGTAGTTCAGCCGCGTGTTCTTATAGTAGTCCTTGTAACTGCCTCTTATATAAGAGAAAGTTCCGTTACAGTTAGTCAGTTCGGTCGATCAGTTCAGTCAGTGAAGTTCCATAATTTCCTCTCTTATTGCATGCAGCCAATAAGGTACGTTTGGTGTTGTGGTTGTTAGTTGTGTGTAAGCTCAAGCCAGGTAGCTAAAGTGCTAACGAAATGTTTGTTAAGTGAGTTTATTATTATTATTATTATTGCAGAAGGATTTAATGCGTTTTGTAGGTTAAGTTCATTTTGGTTAACAATATTGTAAAGACATGTGACACTAAGAGACGAAGTAGAATTAATATGAATGTATGTTATTGTTTGATCTGTGATTTATTGTATTTCATGTGTGTGTTTCACAGTTCTCACGGTTTGGATTGAATAAATCCTATCAGTATCATAAAGAACGCATAGCTGTCATCATTGCATGAGAGGGAGTTACAGTCCTTATAGTATTATTATTATTATTATCATCAGACAGATTTAGAGACACGTGACCCCCCTTTTTTTTTTAACAGACGTCAATCACCGAAACGCGGCTCTATATTCCATAAACCCATATTGGGTTGTCCGACAAAAACGTCATCATTGTTCTCCGGAAGTACGCCACCGGAAGCGGCCGTTCACTCCACCAGGCATGATTGGTGTATTGGCGCTTTATGTGACTTGAAGTTATTTTTTATTTGTGTGCGTTAACATAAAAATCAATCAAACCGGAGGAGCGACGTCCTCTGAGCCGGTAGCCGAGGGAGTCCACAGCAGCACCGTGTGTCTTTTTGGTAATAAATCATCATAATAATACTATTAACGATCCTTTCTTAGGTGGTTTACTATGAGCCCCTAGCCCATGTAGCGGTTAGCTTAGCCCAGTGGCAGGACGCTCCCCCCCTCCCTCCCTCTCCTCCCCATCGCAATTACACACGCTGGTTTATTGTATTGATGACAGATCAGAGACGTATCGATCAGAGACCTATCGATTGGAAACTTTGTTAGAGTTCTCGAAATGTTGGCCACCTGTTTTCATGTACGCCAGAACACCAAGATGAACCATAGTAAGATGTCATTTATATTAAAAAGTGGTTTCCAGTTCTACAGTATTAACTTGATTCGGTTGATCGATAGGGTCTCTGATCGATCAACTGAGTTGATACTTCCTCCGTTTCCCCTTAACTTGTGGCCGCAGATCTGAGAGCGACATGGTTGTTAACCTGAGTTAACGAGTCCTCCGTTACCCCCCCGATCAGGTCCGATCAGTGGGTTGATTCCAGCGGGCTGACCCGTCCTCATGCCGCCCGTCATCGGAGCCTCCGGCCCCGCCGCCACCACCGCCGCCACCACCGCGGGGCTCGCCGAGGCGCTGGAGAGCTCGGGCCGGGTCGTGGACCGACACCTGCAGGAGGACCGCTGCTTCCCCGACCTGTCGGAGCTCCTGTCCGTCTACTCCCACAGTGAGAAGGGGGGGGGGGCAGCTCTCAGTAGACCTCAATCCATAGTTGACATGTTTATTGATAACATACCTGCATGATGGCGTGTACATTTTTTACTGTACCTGCCCTATATATATATATTTTTTAATCTTCAACTGCTGATACAACTGCATATCCCTGCTCATTACCTGCTGTATATACATGTATATATATTTATCCTGTTTTTCATAACTGCATACCCCTGATCACTACCTGATAAATACTTACGTATATATATATACATATATATATATATATTATGCCTATTATTATGCTCATATCCCACACATACTCTATAAGTAATCTTATAACAGTTTTTATACCTAGTAGACTGTCTTTTAGCCACTGTTAACTGTACATTATATATTACCATGCACTTTACTGCAACATTTGCACTCCCAATTTATGGAGTACGCCAGATTATTTTCGCTGTACTGTACTTGTGCTGTGAAATGACAATGAATTAGAATCTAATCTAATTCCTTTAACAACAACAAAAAAGTGTTTATTTTGAAGCACTCGTTTGAGTATATCCACACCTTTCCACCCACAGATGCTCCGTCGCTGTCCGGTACGTCGGACATGGACTACCCCCTGCAGGGCCCGGGGCTGCTGAGTGTCCCTCACCTCCCGGAGCTCAGCGCGGTCCGCAGGGTGCCGCTGCCTCCTGAACTGGTGGAGCAGTTCAGCCGTATCCGCTTTTCTCTTGCACGCTAACAACAAAAACGTGTGTGTGTGTGTGTGTGTGTGTGTGTGTGTGTGTGTGTGTGTGTGTGTGTGTGTGTGTGTGTGTGTGTGTGTGTGTGTGTGTGTGTGTGTGTGTGTGTGTGTGTGTGTGTGTGTGTGTGTGTGTGTGTGTGTGTGTGTGTGTGTGTGTGTGTGTGTGTGTGTGTGTGTGTGTGTGTGTGTGTGTGTGTGTTACAAGGGAACTTGTTTTCCTGAAGTCACCAGGTTTGACTATAGGCCCTGGTGTGATGATGGCCGTATTACTCCTTAACTCAACCTCCACAGATATGCAGTGTAATTGCATGATGGGTGTGTTCCCTGAGATCTCTCGAGCCTGGCTGACCATCGACAATGATATCTTCATGTGGAATTATGAGGATGGGTGGGTACATTTTACTTTAATATCTGTCTGTGTATCTATCTATCACTCTATCTATCTGTCTCTCAGTCCATCTGTCTGTTTTATCTATCAGTATTTATCTATCGATCACTCTATACCTCTATCTATTATATACTTTATATAAATAAGTCATGCTGCTACCATTACACCAAACTAAGGGAAAAAAACGTTGATTTTCACAGAGGTGATGTGGCGTACTTTGATGGACTGATTGAAACCATCCTGTCGGTGGGTCTGGTGAAACCAAAGCCAGGTAACTATAGACGTCTCTATATAAAAAAAACTGTTAACTCCACATGTTACTATAACCCAGGTAACGCTAGACACCTCTATATGAACTATTTAGTTAGAAATCATGTATTTGTAATAAATGGATCATTTTCCAGTGTGCTGAAAACATGGTCCATTTCCCCTGCCTCTGAGTAGCCCAGTATTGACCTGTCGCTGTCTTCTTGTCAGGGATGTTCCAGCAGCACATCGACTACCTGCTAGTTCTGGCCACGTCTGTGGACGTCGTTATCCTGGGGCTCAGCTTTCCTCGAGGCCATACTTGTGAGTTGCGTTTTTGGGGGGGTGGGTGTGTGTGTGTTCTGCCACCTCGCTTGTAAAGTGAACAAAACAAGCTGAGATGATCAGGTTCTCATACTTGCTCTTCCCCCTCTCCCGCAGCCCTGAACGACAGCATGTCCGGGGCTATGCAGCTGCTGCCCGACCCCCTCTACTCCATCCCCACGGACAACGTGTACATCCACTCCATCACCGCCACCGACCAGGGCCGTATGTTCCTGGCGGGGAAGGACGGCTGCCTGTACGAGATGGCGTACCAGGCGGAGGCGGGCTGGTTCAGCCAACGCTGCCGCAAGATCAACCACTCCAAGAGCAGCCTGTCCTTCCTCATCCCCTCCGCCCTGCAGTTCTCCTTCTCCGACGATGGTGAGGAAGGCTCCCTAGCGGGGGGGGGGGGTAGTGGCGGTTTGTGATCTTGTTGGTCTGGACTTTGAATGGGTGGCTGTAGCTCCGGAGGTAGAGTGGGTTGTCTGGCAACTGGAAGGTTGCTGGTTCAATCCCCGAGCTCCTCCTCCTCCTAGCCAAGTGTGGAGTTATCCCTGAACCAGACACCCTAACCCAAACTGCTCCTAACCAGCTGGCTGTCTCCTTGCATGTTCGACATTGCCGTTGGTGTTTTGAATGTGTGTATGAATGGGTCAACGTGACGGAAAGAACTTGTAAAGCACTTTGGCTAAAAAAAACCACGATATAAATGCGGTCAATTTACCATCCATTTATCAACTGTGTATTTGTGTTCCGCAGATCCTATTTTGCAGATCGCCGTCGACAACTCCCGGAACATTCTGTACACTCGCTCGGAGAAAGGGACGCTACAGGTATTATGCATTAAAAATTATGATGTTTAGGAGTTGTTTTTGTAAACGTGATAGATGCATGTGTAAAAACATACGTCTGAATGGCAGATTGACTCCAGGTGTATGACGCTGTGTTGTTGACTGTTTCTTTTGACTCCAGGTGTATGACGCTGTGTTGTTGACTGTCTGTGTGTTTCTTTTGACTCCAGGTGTATGACCTGGGCTCCAATGGACAGTGCCTGAGCCGGGTGGCGTCCATGTGTCAGAACGCCGTTGTGAACGCGGCGGGAAACATCGCCAAGTACGGCTCAAATCATCTCCACCGCAGTTGCTGTTGTTTTTTTGTAAAGTACTGACGATCTCGGTACTAACGGACGGCGTCGTGTTCCATTCACAGGACCATCGACCGCTCTGTCTTCAAGCCCGTGGTCCAGATCTCAGTCATCGAACGGTCCGAGTCTTCCAACTGCCACCTTCTGGCCGTCACCCACGCGGGTAAGGCGAACCGCTCGCTGTCACCACTGGTGGTCACAAGCTTGGCTCTCAAGTGGATTGATTGTTTTTGTCTGCCCCACGTAGGCGTGCGGCTCTACTTCTGCACCACGCCCTTCACTCTCCCTCCATACAAGAACTCCGGCCAGCGGCCGTGCACGCTGGCCCTGGTGCACGTGCGCCTGCCTCCCGGCTTCTCGGCCTCGTCCACGCTGCAGAAGCCTGCCAAGGTTCACAAGGCTCTCTACAGCAAAGGTACCGCCGGGCATAGCAGTGACTTGAGTTTGTGTGTGAAAGCAACGTTTTAAAAGCACCTTGCCTTTTTAAAGGTCAGTCGATGAGTGATGTGTTGAAGTCAATGTGCGGCCTTTGACTTGACGAGTGGCCAAGAACACCAAAAAACGGGGGAAAAAAGTATTTATTGGATGATCATCATCATCAGAGACGGAGGACCTGTTGTTCATTTGCATTCCTGAGGTGTTCACCTGATAAATGACCACGTGAATGGACGGGTGGTTGGAGCAGATCTGTTTTGCGTACAGCTATCTGTCTCCAGGTAATGTCTTCCTCCTAGTGCTTTAATGGACACATTCATCACCTTAATGAATTTCGGGCACATTTATATGCAGCTTTGCCAATAAAAGTCTCACAACACAAACTTGGGGCTAAAATACTGATTTGTGTGTCAGTATCCTCCCTGATGGATGAACATGATAATACAATCCAACACCTTGACCCTTGATCTCGTTGGCGAGGATGACGAGCCTCTCATGAGCCTCTTTCTGTCCTGGCAGGAGTTCTGTTGATGGCCGCCTCCGAAACGGAGGACAGTGACCTGCTGTGGTGCATCAACCACGACTCCTTCCCCTTCAAGAAGCCCCTGATGGAGGCTCAGGTAGGACCTCCAGGCAGGGCCTGTGGCTCACAAACCCCTTTGGTTCATGTGTGATGGACTAGAGTAAGAACTGCGTTCTCATGTCAAAAGACAATGATCATTTCTCTGTCTGTTTGTTCATCCATGTTGTTCCCCTCGTGGGTCTTCAAACATGCTGATGGTCAGATATTATGATCATACGAGGCAGACAGTGACACTGGTTCACTGCCCCACTTGAAATCAGAAATCAGATTCTAAAATCAGAATTCAGAGGAAGTCCATTCTAGGATTTTTCAGTTGGCTCACTTTTTCTGTCCAATCAACAGCCAGTTGCCATCCACGCGATTCATCAAATGAATCTACGTGACCTTCGACCTCCTGGCCCACAATGCTTTAGAGAAGGAGGATCAGCAGGAAGAGGAGACGCTGAGCTGTTTATTTTCATCACATCCTTTCCCCCCTCCGTCTCCATGCAGATGATGTCCAACGTGGACGGCCACTCCTGGGCCCTGAGCGCCATCGACCAGGAGCGTCCCAGCAGGGTGTCCACGCCCCTCAACAGAGACCTCATCCCCCTCACAGACTCCCCTGTGGTGGTGCAGCAGCACAACATCCCCCAGCAGAAGTTTGTGCTCCTCTCCGCCAAGGTAATCGCCTCACACTTCCCACCCTACCAGATACCTGGAGACTACCTGTAGGATACCTGGAGACTACCTGTAGGGTACCTGGAGACTACCTGTAGGATACCTGGAGACTACATGTAGGAGACTACATGTAGGAGACTACATGTAGGAGACTACATGTAGGAGACTACCTGTAGGATACCTGGTAGGAGACTACATGTAGGATACCTGGTAGGAGACTACATGTAGGATACCTGGAGACTACCTGTAGGAGACTACTTGTAGGATACCTGGAGACTACATGTAGGATACCTGGAGACTACATGTAGGAGACTACCTGTAGGATACCTGGAGACTACATGTAGGAGACTAGTGTCTAGGTAAAGGAGTGTCCATGTAGTGAAGTAACATCGCCTTCGCCATTTTGACGTAAAATCCTACGTAGAAACAACGTAGCACTACGCTAGATCCCCTCTCGCTCCAGCCAGTATACCTTCTAGCTCCCTATTGAGCTGTGGGGAAATCTGAAAGAATACGCCCATTGGCTACAAATCACTATATGATTGGTTGATCAAATTGTCAATCCAAACGTACGCTCTCATTCAGTCTGAGGGCCAAAGTCATCGGGAATACTTTGGTTGAAGGATATTCTTCCCAGCAACCTAGAAAAACATCTGATTGGTTGCATTGTTTTTCCAACACAAAACCACTCAAATGCGTAGTGCATGGACCGAGAAAGACAAACAAATCAACGTAACACTGTAATATAACAGATAACAACACAGATACCGTTCTCATTTATTCATTTTATTTAAATTTGATTAAATTGTATTACATTTTATTAATACAATTAATTAGATTTTTTTTTTTGTTTCATCTGAGAGTTCCAGGGTCTTCTCTGAATACCTTGAAGGCCCTGACGCTTCACCACTGCTACATACATATCCTACGTATGTAGGATGCCCGGAGACATGTGCAGAATTCAGTTCAGTGCAATTCAAGTGCATTCACAAAATATTCAAGCGTTCACACTTTCCTTCACATTTGCTTATGTTACAGCCTGATTCTGAATAAAATTATTCTGGATTAAATTCAGGTTTATATGGGATCAGTCTGTCTCGATTTATATATTGATTTATATAGATATGGGGAATTTACTTTTTAATGTGAAATTTAAGAATTTGCACCATTTCCTCAAACTGTTCTATAACCCGTCATCGTTGTACTCTGTTCAGCAGGAACAGGACGACGCAGCATTTCCTCTGTAGACGCGAGGCTCATGTTTTACTTGTTCTCCTCCCTAAAGGGAAGCCACATCTTCCACAAGCTGCGTCCCGTGGACCAGCTGCGGCACCTCCTGGTCACCTGCACAGGAGGGGAGGGCGAGGAGGTGGAGCGCTTCTTCAAACTGCACCGGGTATGACGGAGTCAAAACTTAGTGTTTGATTAGGTCTAAAGATGTCCAATCAGAAATGATTTTGCAATTTTTTTGGTTTAAATTTAAATTTAATTTAATTTTTAATAACTAATAAAAAATATATTTTATATTTTATAAAACATATTTTTGTAATATTCTATATATTTGTACATTTTATAACAAATAAAATATATATATTTGTACATTTTAATTTGAATTTAAAATAAATAAATAAAATGTTGTTGCGCAAAATAATAACTAAAAGAACCCTTTTCACAGAGGTGTCATCTTAGGACACTATAGTTATGGGGTCTTCTCTTTTTATGTACCAGGGCAGCACTGCTAGTTATGACTTATCTTCAGTAGTTTAGCCTCCGACTGCCCTGAAGTAGTAGTAGTAGTTCTGAGCGTCACCCTTTGTTTGTCCCCAGGACAACGCCTCTGTGTGAAAGGTTCCTTCAAGAGTGAGGCTTCAGGGGTCGGTCGTAGTACTTGCAGTCATGTGACTTCTGTCTTTCTTTCCTTTTTCATGACATTGTCGGTCCTTGTCGTCGCTGTAGGAGGAGCAGGCCTGTGCCACCTCCCTGATCCTGGCCTGCTCCAGAGCTGCCTGTGACCGCGAGGTGTCCCAGTGGGCCACCAGAGCCTTCTTCAGGTCGGTAGAGACTCTCACTCACCTCACTGTCTCGCTCTATAAACATAGTCCATGTGTGTTAATGTCTCCCCCCTGAAACCAGGTACGGAGGCGAAGCCCAGATGAAGTTCCCCTCTGCCTTCCAGACGCCGGCCCCAGTCTCCATGTTTGGCTCTCCTGTAGCGGGTGAGTCCCGGGACTCCTCTGTCGGGTAGCGTGTTATATATATATATATATATATATATATGGTTTTTTTTTATTACATCTTTTAAATTAGCCTTTCTACATCCCTATACTTCGTATCATGCAATTTGCCTAATTAAACCAAAAGCCTTGAGCAGTGAGAGTTTGAGTTTGGCTGATTGGTCTACCAATACTCAGGTTCTGACGTCCTATTGGCTGATTCGACCGACGTGTGTGTGTGTGTTCTTACGCCTCTCTCATGCCTCTCTCTCATGTCCTCTCCCCCCCCCGCCCAATAGGAATGAGCCCCCTGATGGCCACGCCCCACTTCAACCCCAACATCTGCTCCACCCCCATGGCTCCGGTGACGGCCGGCCCCGAGGTGCTCTTCTCCGGGAAGCACAGCGGGATCTGCATCTACTTCAGCCGCATCCTGGGGTGGGTGGCCTAGTGTTTATATGGTCCATGGTGGTGACCACACGTGTCCATCATGTTTAAATGGTTACCGTGGTTATGTTTCTACTCTATATTGTGTATGTGTGTGTGTATATATTATATATATATATATATATATATATATATATATATATATATATATATATATATATATATATATATATATATATATATATATATATATATATATCTTTTTTTTTTTTACTTATGTTGTTTTTTGAAGATTTTAATTATTTTTACTTTTTATATTTATATAAAACAAGACAATTATTGCATTTATTTTATACACCAAACTTTTGTAGATTTTGCAGATTTAAATGCGTATATATTTTTATACAAATATTCAATCATATTTTCTTTCCACCAAACTTTGTAGATCGAAATGTTATCTTTTTATATAAAAAGATCCAATTAGGATAATTATATTTATTTATATATTTTGTCATATTTATGTCAGCGACCTGTACTGTACTTTCGCTGGTTCTGGGACGTAATAAAGGACATCCTGTGTTCTAATGATGGCCGTGAACGGCTGCTGTTCGTCGTCTTACCTGCTGACTGTTTTATCACCACAGGAACATCTGGGATGGGAGCCTCGCTGTGGAGAAGACCATCAACGCAGGCAATCAGCACATTAACATTGTAAGTATTGTACCCAATATTTAAGGCAACCTACGGTACATTATCTTGTAAGTATCGTCCCAATACTGTATCGTAGGTTAATGTAAGTATTGTACCTACTATTATACATATAGTATTTAATGTAAGTATCCCACCTAATATTATAATTGTTGTACTTAGTGTTGTAAATAATAATAATAATAATAATATATTCCGTTTATACAGTGCTTTTCTCAAAGTACTCAAAGCGCTTACATATTTCACATTGTCATGCAGAGGTCTACTAACCTTGTGTTTTATTATTTGTTTACCTACTATGGACTTTTTTTTTTACTTGTGCAGAAACACAGGAGACGAATTTGTTCGTTAACTTTACGTTATTCCAATGCGTTATTATATTATTGCGTTATGCGTTATTCCAATGCTGCTAGTACGCTTAGGCCTCTGGACTCGGGCCTTCCTTGTACATCATTTAGGATATTAGGGGCTAAATGACTTAATATATAATGTTACCTTATTGCGTCCTGACTGGGGGGAAACCCACTGTCTGTGTTTCAGTTGGAGAGCACGGTGGAGGCCTGTGAGCTGGAGTCGGTTCTCCAGGAGCTGCTGGGCCTGAGGGACTTCCTGGATAAGAACTCCCAGTTCCGCCAGTCGTCTCTGGGCCCCGCCAGGTCAGTGTTCCCCCTGTAGAACCACGCCTTTAGAGTCCAGTCCTGTCTGGGGCCCTGAGGTCAGTGTTCCCAACTGTAGGACCACACGTTTCTACAGCCGAGTCCAGGTCTGTTCCTAGACTCTGTCTAGGACCAGACTCTTGTATACACGCCTATGTGTACATAAGGGTCTTTATTTAGTCAAGCTGATGCTAAAATCCAGATTTATGTTGTATTATATAATGGTGCCACCCGTTTTGGCCCCAAGGATTAGTGGTACATAGTCTTTGATTTAAAAAGATATATATATATATCGATGTTCATTATTTATTTATTTATTTTTGGATGGAAATAATTATTGTCAATACCACAGCTCTGTTAACAAGTTTGTTTATAGGCTGGCTGCCATTATAAAATTCTTTACACACGGTCTCCCATTTTAAGTGTGCTGTTGGCCATCGTATCCTCACCAGTCAGTCTCAAGGCCACCCAACTCTGAGTGTAAACTTTGTCCTTGGGAGTTAAAGTGGCAGGAGGAGTTGGCAGCCGTCAGCTGAACCCCCTCTCTGAATACTGAGTCGCTGTCCAATGACCATCAAACCAGTTGTTATGACTATAATAACTGCAAGTGTTATCAAGATCAGGGATTTTCAAAGTGTGTGCGTGTGCGTGTGCGTGTGTGTGTGTGTACAGCGTACACAGATATGCAAAAATGTATTGATTTTGATTGATACATTTACACAATATCTGTAATTGTATAGTATATGGAAATTTTAATCCTGGTATTGGACTACAACTAGTTATGTCTCAAACCTCTTATTTGATCATTTTAAGGGCATATCTTCTCATTGTAAGAGATGCATACTATATAACTGGGTATCACCATCAGTCGACATCTTCATTTCATGACGATTCAAAGATGATTAAAAACAATAATATAGAATTAAGTACCCAGCCTGTCACTGGGGCCAAGAGACCTCATCATCATCATCTCATGTTAGGTTCTACAGCCGTCTGCCCCGGAGCCCAAAGTGTCAGCCTTCCCCCTGTATGATCTAAATGTCCCGCTTGATCCCCGTAGCTTCAGCTCACCGGCCAACCTGCAGCAGCGTCTGCTGGGCTTCATGCGTCCGGACGGTGCCAGCACCCAGCAGGTCCAGCTGGAGCTCCAGAGGAAGTACCAGAGTGAGTAGCGTGCGTGCGTGCGTGTGGAAGTCAACATACAACAGGCTGGTCTTTATTGGCTACTGAGCTCTGGTCTCCAATTTTCACCTTTCAACTCAAACGCAGTTAAAATAACAAAAAGTCTAAATACGTGAATATAAATGTATGTTTTTTTATGGCTGCAATTTTTTGCTTTGGTTTGTTTGTTTTTCCATTCACATTTTCTCTGAATAACATTTTGTGTGTTTGTCTATCTCAAAACAAGGACATTTTAAACTTTAGAACTGAAAATGAGTTGGCTTGCATCCTAACCTTATTCTCCCTCTCCGTCTGTCTGTCCCAGTGGAGGCACAGGTGTATGAGAAAATGTCCTTGCAAGACCTCCAGCAGCTGGTGCATCGCTCCTGCCAGACCCTGGCCCTCTGGAAGCTGCTCTGTGACCACAAGTTCAGCCTCATCATCTCCGAGCTGCCCAAGGTATGTACACACACGCACACGCGGGTGACTGGTCTAGACCCAATGTCTCTTGGCATGGAGTCCAACACTCTTAACCACTAGACCGTCCTGACCCCTTTGTACTTTTAAAATAATATATTATCCTCCGTTAAATAAACAGTGTGTAAATGTGCTGTGTAAATGTATTATTAACTATTAAATTACCCATGCCAATTATTATGAAATGAACCACTAGAATAAATGTGATAGTATAAATATATATATAATATACCACCGGTTTACGTCTCTGACGTGTGTATCCGTCTGTGTGTCTGTCAGTCAATCCGTCTGTGTGTGTGTCCGTCTCTGTGTGTTCGTTTGTGTCCGTCTGTCTGCGTGTCTGT
Organism: Muraenolepis orangiensis; assembly: GCA_027704905.1. NCBI lineage: Eukaryota > Metazoa > Chordata > Actinopteri > Gadiformes > Muraenolepididae > Muraenolepis > Muraenolepis orangiensis. The sequence continues at coordinate 20,678,647 of CM051006.1, forward strand.
CCATCTGTGTTTGTGTATCTTTCCGTCTGTCTGTCTGTCTGTCCGTTTGTGTGTCAGTCAGTCTGTCCGTCAACCCGTATGCGTGTCCAGCTGTGTGTTTGTGTCTGTCTGTATATGTGTGTAACCGTGTGTGTGTGTCCAGGAGTACCAGGACCAGATGAAGGGGGCCAGCTTCAGGGACGTGGTGATCCGCGGTAAGGAGCTCAGTGGCGCCCTAATCACCGCCTTGATCAACGTGTACATCAAGGACAACGCCAGCGTGGATGCCATCAGTGGACACCTGCGGGACACCTGCCCCCTGCTGTACACCAGCGAGGACAGCGTCTGCTCCAAGGTGAGGGTGCTCACACGCACGTACATGCATACGTACGGCCCGGCACCTATAAAAGGGCCTCTACTTTACATACATTTACACTAGAGGGATGGTGATGTCATTGGAGGGGCAGTGTTGTCGCTGGAGATTGGGGGCAGCAGTAGCGCAGGAGGTAGAGCGGGTTGTCTGTCAACCAGAATGTTGCTGGTTCGATCCCCCTGGCTCCTCCTAGCCAAGTGTCCCTGAGCAAGTCACCCTAACGTCTCCTCTTGACACCGCCGTCTGTGTGAATGTAAGGCAATAATTGTAAAAGCACTTTGATAAAATTTGTAAAAGCGCTCTATAAATGCAGTCCATTTACCATTGACAACACTGGTTTGTGATGGCTAATCAACATTCCACCTGCAAGTCAAATAGGGGCCCTTTAAAGATGCTGTCGGTAAGATTTTAGAGCTGTAACTTATGGGGGTTGGGTTGCTTGGTAACCGTGCCGTAGCAGGACTGTTGCTGTGGGCCCGGTTGGTGGCTCTGTGGGTCCGTCCTCTGAGACTCTGTGGACGGCTCTAACGTCTCCATGGGTTCTCCTCAGGCCAACGAGCTGCTGCAGTCCTCCAGACAGATCCAGAACAAGGGGGACAAGGAGAGGACCCTGAGGGAGTCACTGCAGCTCTACCAGCGGATCAGCCAGCACACAGACCTGCCGCTGGTCTGCTCCCAGTACAGACAGGGTAGGACGGACACACACTCGCATACTCACTCAGTGTAGTTCCCCACTGTCGTGGCGTCCTGTATGCTAACGCTACATGCTCCCCCCCCTTCCAACCCAGTGCGGTTCTACGAGGGCGTTCTGGAGCTGTGTCTGACGGCGGCGGAGAAGAAGGACCCCCAGGGCCTCGGGCCTCACTTCTACAAGAACGGGGAGCCGGAGGAGGACCGGGGCGGCCTCCTGGCCTTCCAGGAGAGGTACGGCACTTCAGGGTGGATTTTTGACCAATTGACCTCTGGGACCCTGACCCCCCCCCCCAGTTGACCTCTGATCTCCTGTGTGCCTGACCCCCAGGTTGCTGTGTTACAAGTGTATCACAGACACCATGCAGGAGCTGGTGAGCCACAGCAAGGCGGCCCCCCAGTCCCCCAGCGTCCCCAAGCAGCCGGGGCCCCCCGTCATGACCTCCGACCCCAACATGCTCAGCAACGAGGACGCCACGGCTCACGTGAGGACCGACGGGGACGCCGTGTTGTGGGTTTGGGTCTTTAAAGTGTCTCGCCGCGGCTGATCTCTCTCTCTGTGTGATTTGCTTTGTCCCCACTGCAGTTTGAGCAGATGTTGCATCTGGCCCAGAGGTCCCAGGACGAGCTGTTCCACATCGCCCTGTACAACTGGCTGATCCAAGCTGACCTCACGGAGAAGCTGCTGGAGGTAAACACAGCTTTACTCCCTCTCTGGGAGGGAGGGGGAGGGAGGGGGAGAGAATATTTCAATCACTTATAGCTGATGGATTGCACTTGAGCAGACGCTTTTGTCCAAAGCGACTAACAATAGTGCGTTCAATAAAGGAATGTAAGAGAACAACTCGTCACCAGAAGTCAAAAGTGCATTTCATTCCTATCAAGTCTCCAAAAACTGAACCAGTGCTCAGGTAGAAGTACAATAAGTTGGAAAACAATAACCAACTAACTAACAAGCAAACAATCTACTTAGTAAGACACTAATAAAAAGCTAGAAGAAGACACGCTAGGTGAACGGATCCGGGTAGTGTTTCCTGAACAGGTGAATTTTCAGGCAGATACTTAAGTCTTACATTCACCACATTTGTATGTGAAGAACTAGGTTAAGTTCTCCTATTTCTCATGACGTCCCTCTCTTGTTTCTGATTGATCTCTTCTCCTCCTCCAGGTGAACTCCCCCTACCTGGAGGACCACCTGAAGCGTATGAACAAGCAGGACCAGAGCAAGGTGCGCAACATGGACCTGCTGTGGCGCTACTACGAGAAGAGCCGTAGCTTCGGCAAGGCAGCGCATGTCCTGGCACACCTGGCGGAGATGCGCAGGTGAGGGACCGGGCCAGGTGTCACTGTAGACCCCTGGGGGGGTGGGCATGTGTATTTGTCTGTTGGCAAGATCACACGTTTTTCTTGGCACTCATTTATATAGTGACACTACAGTAAACATTTCATACAAAAATGAGCAATTTGTACAAAAAAGTGGCTAATTATTGTCTGTGCACATCTTTTTGTAATCCAATCATTCTGATTGGATTACAAATTATATTTGTGGTACACTGCGTGCACAGTGTTTCAATAATAGTTGATCTTGCCCACATTGGACTGCTGCAGCCTTGGCTCGTCATTCAGAGGGAGTGGGTGAACCTCTGATCTTCTAGCCAAGGGTTGTGACGGTGCTGACTTAACTGTTGACGTTGTTGTTTTCCCGCCCAGCGCTGAGATCTCCCTGCAGCAGCGTCTGGAGTACATCTCCAGGGCCATCCTGTCCGCAAAGAGCTCCTCCAGCCTCTCCACGCAGGGGGCCGATGGGGAATTCCTCCACCAGCTGGAGGAGAAGATGGAGGTAGGTGTTGCCAGCAATATTTGACTGATGACGTCATCGACGTGACCAGTCCTGACCTGACTGACGTCATCGACTTGACTTTACTGAGGACGTCATCGTCCTGACCCGTCCTGACCTGATAACTTCATCGTCCTGACCTGATGACTTCATCGTCCTGACCTGATGACGTCGTCGTCCTGACCTGATGACGTCGTCGTCCTGACCTGATGACGTCGTCGTCCTGACCTGATGACTTCGTCGTCCTGACCTGATGATGTCATCGTCCTGACCTGATGACGTCATGTCCGGACGATGACGTCATCAGTCATGTCTGGACGATGACGTCATCAGTCATGTCAGGACGATGACGTCATGTCAGGACGATGTCATCAGTCATGTCAGGACGATGTCATCAGTCAGGACGATGACGTCATCAGTCATGTCAGGACGATGTCATCAGTCATGTCAGGACGATGATGTCATCAGTCAGGACGATGACGTCATCGTCCTGACTGATGACGTCATCGTCCTGACTGATGACGTCATCGTCCTGACTGATGACGTCATCGTCCTGACTGATGACGTCATCGTCCTGACTGATGACGTCATCGTCCTGACTGATGACGTCATCGTCCTGACTGATGACGTCATCGTCCTGACTGATGACGTCATCGTCCTGACTGATGACGTCATCGTCCTGACTGATGACGTCATCGTCCTGACTGATGACGTCATCGTCCGGACTGATGACGTCATCGTCCGGACTGATGACGTCATCGTCCGGACTGATGACGTCATCGTCCTGACTGATGACGTCATCGTCCGGACTGATGACGTCATCGTCCGGACTGATGACGTCATCGTCCGGACTGATGACGTCATCGTCCTGACTGATGACGTCATCGTCCGGACTGATGACGTCATCGTCCGGACTGATGACGTCATCGTCCGGACTGATGACGTCATCGTCCGGACTGATGACGTCATCGTCCGGACATGACGTCATCGTCCTGACTGATGACGTCATCGTCCGGACTGATGACGTCATCGTCCGGACTGATGACGTCATCGTCCGGACTGATGACGTCATCGTCCTGACTGATGACGTCATCGTCCGGACTGATGACGTCATCGTCCGGACTGATGACGTCATCGTCCGGACTGATGACGTCATCGTCCGGACTGATGACGTCATCGTCCGGACATGACGTCATCGTCCGGACTGATGACGTCATCGGGTCAGGACGATGACTGATGACGTCATCGCCCTGACCCTTCCTGACCTGGTCCTCTGTGACCTGGTGCAGGTGGTGCGGATCCAGGCCCAGATCCAGGAGACGCTGGCCCGCCAGTACTCCCATCATCCTGCCGCCAAGAGCGCCATATCAGAGTTGGATCTGGAGATCATCCATATTTCTAAGGTAAGAGAGAGAGACTTGGGAGAGAAACACTCGGTAATCCACACAGTAGTGATAATGACGCTTATGATGTTTTGGATGGAGAGGGGAGAGACACAGAGGGGGGGGACACAGAGAGGGGGGAGACGGGGAGACAGGGGGGGGAGACAGAGAGGGGAGAGACACAGAGAGGGGGGGGAGACACAGAGAGGGGGGGGAGACGGAGAGGGGGGAGACACAGAGGGGGGGGAGACACAGAGGGGGGGGGGGAGACGGAGAGACACAGAGGGGGGAGACAGACGGAGAGAGAGAGAAATATCACAAATAATGACCAATAAATCCAAAATAATATGAGTATTTAGTCACATGGTGAATTGTATTCCTGTTGTTTTCGTAGCTGTTTGCGGTGTACGCAGAGAACTTCAAGTTGTCCGAGTGTAAGCTGGCCATCGTCCACTGCGCCGGCTACTCAGACACCATCCTGATCCACTCTCTGTGGCGGGAAATCGTGGAGAAAGGTTTGCCTTCCCCTTTACGTCCTGCTTACCGCCGTCCTTTGACACAAGTCCCGTTGTGTGTGTGTGTCAGCTCCTGTGATATGGAATATTGCACTTCACCGTACTGTGATGTCAATAACATCTGGATGAGTTGTTCAGCCCTGATTTGTGTGTGTGTGTGTTCCAGAGCTGGGAGACAGTCAGGCCATGAGTCCCCAGGACAGGATGCGGTCTCTCAGTCTGAAGCTGGTCTCCCTGGGGAAGCTCTACGCTGGAACGCCACGATACTTCCCCCTAGGTCAGTGGTTCCCAAACCTTCGATGGTCCTGTACCCCCTCAGACATTGAACCTCCTGCCGTGTATGCCCCTCTACCTCATCTAATGTTGCATATGAAGGCAAGACGGTGTTATTAACTATTTAGCTCTTGATTCAACCTTGTAGAAAGCCCTGTCATATTTCACACAAGTGATATGCACATGGAAAGGTTATTATACAATATTGTACATTTCTTATGTAAGCCACAGGAAGAAATGTCATTCTGTTCTTTCAACAACCAAGTAAGTGACCAATTGTAGCAGAGTAGGGGTGGCTGTGTGTGGGTTTTTTTTTTAAAGTGTTTATTTATGAGGCTATTGCTTGATTGATAGTTGGCGTACCCCCCCCCCCCCCCCCCCCTGACGTAACTGAGGTGCCCCTAGGGGTACATGTACTCTACTTTGGGAATAGCCACCCCTAATTAAAGGACATCTCTCCTGGTCTTCTAAATGTAATTTCTCTCTCTCGGTCTTTTAAATTAAACCACTTCAGTGGCGTGATGAAGCTCAGCCTCTGGTGTCTTTTTTTTGTTTTTGTCGACCCCGTGTCTCTGTGGTGCAAGTTAACCGCAATCTCTCTGTAATTGTGACTTAATCGTCTCTCCGCCTTCGGTGACTTGTTCATACTTGAATCTCCGGAGATTCACTTGGTTGAAAACCCTGTCGTGGTGGTGGTGGTTAATGGTGAGGAGTAATGGGTTTTTAATTGTCCCCCGTTCTCCGCGTCCTCCCCGCTCCCCAGAGTTCCTGGCGATGCACCTGGAGCAGGAGGTGTGTCGGCTCCAGTGGGATGTGGGCTTCGTCATCGGAACCATGCTGGAGATCGGCGTGCAGCTGCAGCGGCTGCTGGACGTCTACGACCAGCTGTTCAAGACCCGGGTACGGCCGCCGCTACGCTAACGTCACCTGTGTTACGCTACGCAATGCATGTTCTAAACCTCGTTACACAATGCATGTTCTGAACCTCGTAACACCACATGTTCTGAACCTCGTAACACCACATGTTCTGAACCTCGTAACACCACATGTTCTGAACCTCGTAACACCACATGTTCTGAACCTCGTAACACCACATGTTCTGAACCTCGTAACGCCACATGTTCTGAACCTCGTAACGCCACATGTTCTGAACCTCGTAACGCCACATGTTCTGAACCTCGTAACGCCACATGTTCTGAACCTCGTAACACCACATGTTCTGAACCTCGTAACACCACATGTTCTGAACCTCGTAACACCACATGTTCTGAACCTCGTAACACCACATGTTCTGAACCTCGTAACACCACATGTTCTGAACCTCGTAACACCACATGTTCTGAACCTCGTAACACCACATGTTCTGAACCTCGTAACACCACATGTTCTGAACCTCGTAACACCACATGTTCTGAACCTCGTAACACCACATGTTCTGAACCTCGTAACACCACATGTTCTGAACCTCGTAACACCACATGTTCTGAACCTCGTAACACCACATGTTCTGAACCTCGTAACACCACATGTTCTGAACCTCGTAACACCACATGTTCTGAACCTCGTAACACCACATGTTCTGAACCTTGTTACACAATGCATGTTCTAAACCTCGTAACACCACATGTTCTAAACCTCGTAACACCACATGTTCTAAACCTTGTTACACAATGCATGTTCTAAACTTCGTAATACCACATGTTCTAAACCTTGTTACATTACACCACATGTTCTAAACCTTGTTACATTACACCACATGTTCTTAACCTTGTTATGTTACATCACATGTTCTAAACCTTGCTGGGCTCCTCAGGACCCCTGCTGGCAGAGGCTGAAGAAGCCCCTTCACCTGGTGGAGTGTATCCACGTCCTGCTGGCGGGGTACGTGGACGACCCCAGCAGGGTGCCCGCCTTCGACAGGTAAGCATGGGGAACATCACGTGACCTGGTTCAGGGAGGGAGGGAGGGAGACTTTCTTCCCATAGAGGGGTTTCGGATATTGCTTTGTCAGATTATTGTCAAAAACATGTTTTCCTTGTCTTTGTCGCGGTTCTTCTTGTCATGTTGTCCGGGGTCTGTTGACCGACATGCGGTCGGCTAGTAGGGAGTAAGACAAACTGAGATAGTGCTACAATTGATCTCTCTCTCAGCCTCCTGAGTTAGGGATGTATGTTTGTCACCGCTGTGACGGAAGTACGGCGACATCGACAATCAAAGACCAATTTCCAAATTGTGGATGTTATGGTGATAGGATGTTATGTTGGAGAACTTCCTCATGCTTGGATCTAATCTCCTTCTCGCTGTCGCTCTCGCTCTCTCTCGCTCTCCCCCCCCCTCCGGCGGGCAGACGGCGCTTCACCAACGTGTGTCTGGACAACATCTGTGGCTACCTGGTGGAGCTTCAGTCCCTGAGCCCCAACGCCGCCCTGCAGCACACCATCGGCAACTTCAAGGCCCTGCAGTCCAAGCTCCAGAAGGTCCACTGACTGACTGAGCGGGTGAGCCCAACGCCCCTGCAGAACACGCTAGGAAACCCCACCACCACCACCGGTTGGCCAGAACACAGAGGACTTTTTAAATAGGGTTTCCCCTCCCCATCTTTAGGACACTTTCCTAAAGGGCTAAATTAGTTGAGATCGACCAAATGTCAAGTTTTTCCTGTTGACTCACTGAAAGGCTGGAAGTGGCGTGTGTGCGTGTGCGTGTGTGTGCGTGCGTGTGCGTGTGCGTGTGTGTGTGCGTGTGTGTGTGTGATTTGACAGATCATTGTTGAAGATGTCGTTATATAAGGTCATAATAAAATTAATAAGTAATGCTCAACCTGGAATTGACGTTGGCTTATCAAAGTTAAGTGGGGTTTTTTCATCCTTGATTAGACTGCAATTATTGATTGATATCGGCAACATGTAAAGGTTTTATAAGCAATTTCAGTTATTGTTAAAATCCCTATCCCAAGCAGGCCAATACACTTTCTTCATAAAACATTATTTTTCTGCAGCCATACTTTCCCGAGGTAACTCGAGGATTTCAAGGGTTCCCTTGTGAAGATACTTTGGATAATTATTTTTGAGTAGACCACAAAGTTGACCTCCTAAATGCGCAAAACATTTGTATGTTTTTTATTTTGTATGAAATTTCTCTCATTTCTGTATAAAGTTTCTTGTTTGTTTGAAGTTGTTGAAGCGTGTTGGTGATTACCACCCCTTGGAGGTCACTCCTTGACCTTTTTGAGTTGTGCACTGACGTGTCAAATCCTGAATAAATAACAATTGTTTTTTATGGTACAAAATATCTCGACCGCAAGATGGTGTTTGGGGGAGTTGACTGTTTTAGTACTTCACATCAAGAGCTCGGTGAGCTGTTTGGGTCCGTTAGGTCGCTAAAATACCTCCTTAAAAACCAGAAACAAGTTTAATTTCATGTCCAACATTCTGCTTTAATTCTTATTTCTCCCTTTGCTTGATAAACATGATGATCACTCAAAGCTTTCACATGGGTTGACTCTTGAACCGCAGCAGGTTGAAATGGATTAAGGAGTCTGCTAAGTGGCCAAAGTATTTATATTTGTTAAAAGAAGGGACATAAACCCGAATACAGAAATGATTTCTCCATGGCAGGAGATATGGTATTACATTATAGCATATAGTCATTTAGTTGACACATTGGTCCGAAGCGACTTGCAGTAAGATCATTCAACAGGTAGTCAAGAGAACTACTAGTCACCAGAAGTCATTAGTGCATTTCCTTCCTTACAACCCATAATAATATGTGTAATAACATAATATAGAATACTTTACAATAAGGTTAATTAACAGCTAGGCAAGAGAACTACTATAGTCACCAGAAGTCATAATTGCATTTCCTTCCTAACAAGCCAAAATAATACAATGTATACATACTTATTCACATATATAATAATGTCATATATAATCCATTACAATAAGGTCATTCAACAGGTAGTCAGAGAACTACTAGTCACCAGTCAAGTCCTAAGTGCGTTTCCTTCTGGAGGGTTCCTCCGTGGTCCTACGGCTTGGCGCCACCACAGGAGCAGGACAGCTGCTTGACGCCGTACAGGAAGATGTAGGGGATGATGCAGGTGTAGGAGGCCGCCACGTAGCTGGCCACCTCCACCACTATGGGGGATGTCTGGATGTTGCTGGAGATCCGCAGCACCATGTGGGTCACCCAGCACACCACGAAGATGCTGGCCACCGCCACCACGCTCTTGGCCGCCCGCGCCTGGGTGCCGGGCTTGGGGGCGGGCTGCGCCGGCCTGCCCTCACCGCCGCCGCCGTCCGCTGCCCCCTTGTCCTCGGTGTGGCCCTGGATGCGCATCTGGTTCTGCGTCAGAGTGAGGACGATGCGTGTGCTGGCGTACACGATGCCCGCCACGGGCAGGGCGTTGGCCAGTGTGAGGTACAGCGCCTCGTAGGTGCGCTTGGCCTCTTTGCTGGGGAAGGCGTCGTTGCACTCCAGCTTCAGGCTTCCGTTCTCGCCGCCGCCCTCTCCCTCCTCGCCCTCGGGCCCCACCTTGAAGAAGAAGAAGTGCGGCACGCTGAAGACCAGCGCCACGCCCCAGCTGCCCGCCAGCAGGCAGGCCACCAGGCGCAGGCTGTCCAGCTGCACGGGCCCGCCGCCGCGCTTCAGAGCGCCCACCAACTTCTGGTACCAGTACACGCTGATGAACAGCGTGCCGAAGATGCTGCCAGTCGCCGACAGGTCGGCGCAGAAGCGGAACACGCCGCAGTAGGCGTCTCCCAGGAACCAGCTGCCGGCGATGTCCACCACGGTGTCGGGCAGGTCCACCAGGTAGTTGGTGATGAGGTTGGACGCGGCCAGGTTGAGGAAGAGCAACTCGTTGGTGCGCAGGGCGGAGAGGCGTGACGGGATGGAGCGCACCGCCAGCCAGGTGTTACCCAGCATCCCGCCCACGAACATCAGGGCCCTCACCGCTGACTCGATGATGTCGTCCAAGTCCATCAGCAGTAGTTGGGGTGGTCTGTGTGTGTGTGTGTGTGTGTGACCACACCTGTACTGTAAGGCAGGAGAAAAGGCTGCCTTTGGTTTGCTCTTGACCTTATATAGAGAGGGGGGGGGGGGGGGGTAACCAGCCAATCAGGCGGTAATGGTTTGGACGCTTGTTTACTCAATTATGAAGGGAAGTGATTTGGGTATACTGTAATTCAGATGAACTCCCGGTGGAGATGAACTTTTTCCAGCTCGCTTAATCAATGAAGTTGCTCCGAGACGGTGTGTGTGTGATGTGAACTGAATTGTTAATCACATCTCACACGACTACATTGGTGTCATGATGATAAAAATAAAGGAAAAGTCTGTTTTGTTTTCGTTTAACATAATTCCGATGCCTCCAAAAATAAAGTGATTTGACTGAACAGCCTTATGATTTGGCCTCAGGTAAGTGTCCAGATTAACATCACCCGTGATCCTTGACGTCTCTCATCCCTGACTTATGGTCGGATGAGAGACGGTGCGTCTTAGGCGCGTCACTCCAAAAGCTCCACCTTTGTGTCCCTGTTTCCCTCTCACGATATACAAAGTAAAAGTGATTAGGCTGAAAGCCTTTATGCCCTTTATGTTTAGTCCGGGAGAATCAGCCAAGTGGTCCAGATGAACGTCCCTTATGGTGGGACGAGAGGAGACGGGATGGACGAGAGGGACGGGATGGGACGAGAGAGGAGACTGGGATGCTCCGGGGAGGTGTGTCACTTGTTTGCGGTCTGTTTCTCTCACAATACGCCAACGCACAAGAAAAGTCAGTCAGTGAGCGAATGAGTGTGCAGTTTTGCCTTTGTGTGTGTGTGAGTTTTGTATATGTGTGTGTGAGTAGTATGTGTGTAGTGTGAGTACTGTATATGTGTGTGAGTACTGTATGTGTGTAGTGTGTGTGAGTACTGTATGTGTGTGAGTAGTGTGCGTGTGTGAGTGAGTACTGTATATATGTGTGAGTAGTGTGTGTGAGTAGTCTGTATATGTGTGTGTGAGTAGTCTGTTTGATAATGTGTGCATGAAGTGCCTGGAGAAAATTGTCATGTCGCACATCAACTTGTCCATCCCTGAGTCCCTAGACCCACTCCAGTTTGCATACGGACCAAACAGGTCTGTAGTCGACGCCATTTCTCTGGCACTACACACGGCCCTGCAGCACCTAGACAGGAGGGACACCTACGTCAGACTGCTGTTCATTGACTACAGCTCAACGTTCAACACCATCGTTCCCTCCAAGCTGGTCCTGAAACTGAGGGACCTAGGTCTGGGCGCCCCCATCTGTAACTGGATTATGGACTTCCTGACGGGCAGGCCTCAAGTGGTGAAGATTGGGACCAACATCTCATCCACTCTGGTCCTCAACACCGGAGCACCCCAAGGCTGCTGCCTCGGTCCCCGGCTGTACTCGCTGTACACACATGACTGTACTGCCACGCACAGCAATAATCGGATTATCAAGTTTGCAGACGACACCACAGTCATCGGCATGATAAGCGAGGGCGACGAAACGGAGTACAGAGATGAGGTAGTCCAGCTGACGCGATGGTGTGAGGACAACAGCCTCGCACTGAATGTCAGCAAGACTAAGGAGCTCATCGTGGACCACTCCACCATCAGCCTGGACGGGACACCGGTGGAGTCAGCTGCTTCTGTTTCCTTGGGCTACGGATTTCCGATGACCTGGCGCTTCTTCATGCTGAAGAAGGCACACCAGCGCCTCTATGCTCTGCGGTGCCTCAGAAAAAGTGGAATAGGCCAGAGGTGGCTGGTGAACTTCTACCGCGGCACCGCAGAGAGCGTCCTGACGAGTGGCGTCACCGTGTGGTACGGCAACACCACTGAACAGGACAGGAAAGACATCCTGAGGGTCGTGAGGACGGCAGAGAAGATCATCGGGTGTGCACTTCCATGCATTGAGGAGATCTGTAGGACCAGATGTCAGAATAAGGCCATCTCCATCATAAAGGACTGCAACCACCCTGGGCACCATCTCTTCTCCCCCCTACTGTCTGGTCGACGGTTGCGCAGCATCCGTACAGCAAGCACTACCAGTTTTAAGGATAGTTTTTATCCACAGGCAGTGACCTACTGAACTGCTGAACTACTGAGTGCTGCCATTTTCACTATCATAACATGTCATTAACATTACACTTACATACTTTGCTGGACTTTCTGGACTCATCACAGTTACTGCACTGTACTGTACTGTATTCATGATGCTGCTGCACTACTGGCACTTTAAATGTTTTTGAAACATTTTTGTAAAAAAAAATAATTAAGAAATTAAAAAACACATACATATCATTTATGTCACTTTGCTGCTCTTTTTTTGTTTATTTTATTGTATATATAATTTATATTTTTATGGTGTTTTTAAGATGTATACTGTGGGAGGGAATGGGGAGTAAGCGTTCCTATGTACTTGTACTATGTTATAAAAAAATATTTAATCTTGTATCTCTTGTGTGCGTGTGTGAGTACTGTATATGTGTGTGTGAGTAGTGTGTGTGTGTGAATAGTGTGTGTGTAAGTAGTGTGTGTGTGTGTGTGAGAGTACTGCATATGTGTGTGTGATAGTGTGTGTGTGTGTGTGTGTGTGAGAGTACTGCATATGTGTGTGTGAGTAGTGTGTGTGTGTGTGTGAGAATAGTGTGTGTGTGAGAGTACTGTATATGTGTGTTTGAGTAATGTGTGTGTGTGAGTACTGTATACGTGTGTGTGTGTATACGTGTGTGTGTGTGTGTTCATCTGGATTACGCTCCATCCGCCCCTCGCCTCCTCCTGTCGTTGCTGACCGAGAGGAGGAGTAGGTGAGTGAGGACCGGAGGACCCGGAGAGGACCGGAGGGACCCGGAGAGGACCGGAGGGACCCGGAGAGGACCGGAGGGACCCGGAGGAGAGGACCCGGAGAGGACCGGAGGACCCGGGGAGGACGGGAGGACCGGAGGACCCAGAGAGGACCCGCGGAGGACCGGAGAGGACCGGAGGACCCGGGGAGGACCGTAGGACCGGAGGATGGGGACCGGCGCGTTGATCCCGGTGTCGGCCGCCGCCTGCCTCCTCATGGCCTCCTCCACTTTGTTCTTCGTGTTCACGTAAGTTAACGCCAATATTATCCTTTATTTTTTTATTTTAAATGTATATTATAACAGTATTGTTGACTCGACCCCCCCCCCCCCCCACAATAACACGTGTGTGTGTGTGTGTGTGTGTGGGGGGGGGGGGGGATATGATCGAGTGTATGTATTATGTTTGTCCAATGGAGCGTATATATATACTCGTTATACTCATACGTTATACTCGTACTCATACGTTATACTCGTACTCGTGTGCGTTTTTAAATGCATTGTAAAAGTGTAACTTCAGACGCTTTAAAAGCACTACGAGTTGATCAGATCTGAGTTGTCAGAAGTGTGTGAGGAACCTCAGACCTCACACTGAGTCATATAAGCCTATATCATCTCGACCTGACTTTGTCTCTATAATATGCTATATATTATATAAGTCAATAGTTATAGGGTTACGTATATCGTAAATCCCTATATTAATTTATAATATTTATCACCACAATGCGTGTTATGCTTAGGAATTTTATATATTAACAGAACGACACATGAAGTGCAAAGTAATCTTAAAGTTCTTATAATTTAAGAATAAAGACTGATGTTGGACTCCTTAGATTAGATCAT
>CM051006.1:20697394-20699894 GCA_027704905.1 Muraenolepis orangiensis
TACAGAGAGAGAGAGACATACAGACAGAGAGAGAGACATACAGAGAGAGAGACATACAGAGAGAGAGACATAAGAGAGAGAGAGAGACATACAGAGAGGGAGAGAGACAGAGAGGAGAGACATACAGAGGAGAGAGAGAGAGAGAGAGAGGATACATACAGAGAGAGAGTGACATACAGAGAGGAGACATACAGAGAGAGAGAGAGAGACAGAGAGAGAGAGAGAGAGAGAGAGAGAGAGAGAGAGAGAGAGAGAGGAGAGAGAGAGAGAGAGAGAGAGAGAGAGAGACATACAGAGTGAGAGAGAGATACAGAGAGAGAGAGAGACATACAGAGAGAGAGAGAGACATAGAGAGAGAGAGACATACAGAGAGGGAGACATACAGAGAGAGAGAGAGAGACATACAGAGAGGGAGACATACAGAGAGAGAGAGAGAGACATACAGAGAGAGACATACACAGAGAGAGACATACACAGAGAGAGACATACACAGAGAGATACATACAGAGAGAGAGAGACCTACAGAGACAGATAGAGAGCCATAGTGTGAGAGACTGATGGGGAAAGAGAGGGAGAGAGTGAAAGGGGGAGGGAGAGAAATAGAGTTGGAGACTGATGGGGAAAGAGAGAGAGAGAGAGAGAGAGAGAGAGAGAGAGAGAGAGAGAGAGAGAGAGAGAGAGAGAGAGAGAGAGAGAGAGAGAGAGATGAATCCCTCTCCCGTGAGCAGCCAGCTGCTGACCTGCCCCCGGGGTGGAGGCTGGCCTGGGGGGGAGGTCTCTAGTAATGGGATGGACTGCTGGGGCCACCCTCAGCTGATGGCTTGGTCCACATTCAGATGGGTTTATGTGTTTCATGTTAAATCAAGTAAGTGGTCGGTCAGAGGTACAATGTACAGTGAGATGTGATAGTGCCAGCTCTGAAGATGCTCTCTCTCTCTCTCTATCTCTCCCCCTCTCTCCCCCTCTCTCTCTCTCTCTCTCTCTCTCTCTCTCTCTCTCTCTCTCTCTCTCTCTCTCTCTCTCTCTCTCTCTCTCTCTCTCCCTCTCACCCTCTCCCCCCCCCCCTCTCTCTCCCCCCCCCCCCCCCTCTCTCTCTCTCTCTCTCTCTCTCTCTCTCTCTCTCTTGCATGCTATGTGCCTGCCTGCTCTGTGTCTCCATAGAGCGATGGAGGGTGGAAAGGAGGGGGGGAGAGAAAGGGGGGGAGAGAGGGGGAGGGGTTCACGGTGCCTCGGTCTGCCTGTAATCCAGAGTTCATAATCCAGAGATTAGTTTGCATCTGGCGCAGCATCACCGTGGGGTACCCCTCCCCCACCACACCAACCTGCTACTAGGGTGTGTGTGTGTGTGTGTACTGCATTATGGTTTGTGTGTGTGTGTGTGTGCTGCTGCATGGTGTGTACTGCATGATGTGTGTGTGTGTGTGTGTGTGTGTGTGTGTGTGTGTGTGTGTGTGTGTGTCACCCTGTGTGTGTGTGCTTCATGATGCGTGTGTGTGTGCTGCTACTGCATGGTGTGTGTGTGTGTGTGTGTGTGCTTCATGATGCGTGTGTGTGTGCTGCTGCATGGTGTGTTTGTGTGTGTGTGCTTCATGATGTGTGTGTGTTCATGTATTGAACGAGTGATATCACCATTGTCTTCATAGTTTGTTATTATTAAATGTTATTAAATATTAAATGATTATGAAATGATTATAAAATTGTTATCATTATTATTATTATTATTATATACGATATATATTTTAATCTACTATAATCCAGTCAACCGGTCCCTCACTCCTCCCTAATCTCAGAGTAGACTAGAGAATAACATTTTAGTTTAATTCAGCATATATATATGGATATATATATATATATGGATATATATATATATATATATATATGTATATGTGTATGTATATATATGTGTATATATGTATGTATATATATGTATGTATGTATATATATATATATGTATATATATATATATATATATATATATATATATATATACATATATATGTATACATTTATATATATATATATATATACATATATATATGTATATATATATATGTATACATACATATGTATGTATATTTATATATATATCATCCAGGTTTTCTCTAGCTCCCAGCATGGCGGTTGGTAGTACAGGAATAGCACGCCATGCTAGCAGGCATGCGTCACCACGTTCCTCAGACGCTCTCTTTGTCGCAGAGTGAGCAAGTTTGTTACCTTAAATGTTCTTAGGGGTGATAAAAAAAACTTTTTTTTTCAATAAAGTTTAAAGCACGGTAGAGCCTTATGACGGGTGGGATTTACTGGCCGTGGATCGGGACTGTTGTGCGGACGGTGGAGGGGAGAGAAGTTAAAGGACATATTAAAATAATAAGCTGCTAGACAGTGGAAATACGGCAGGGGTCATAAAATACAAAGCATAAAAGTGTCTCGTTTAGCATAGCTGGGCTCCCCAGGTTCTTCTATCGTGAATGAATTACTTTTATGATACCACTACTATACT
>CM051006.1:20704894-20714894 GCA_027704905.1 Muraenolepis orangiensis
TAATGTGATGTGATGTGATGTGATGTGATGTAATGTAATGTAATGTAATGTAATGTAATGTAATGTAATGTGATGTGATGTGATGTGATGTGATGTGATGTGATGTGACGGTAGATGTTCACAGCGTAACACCAGAGTTAGTTCGACCGACGGAGGCGTGGGACCAGGTACTCGGACGCAAAATATATGCATCGTTAAACGCAGAGTGTGAAACGAAGAGGAGAGGGAATTAGCTCGATACGGAAGTCAGAAATGAGGATTAATAGTGGAGAATAAAGCAGGGGGAGGGAGAGGGAGTTAGGAGGGGGAGGGAGGGAGGGATTACGAGAGGGAAAGCGTAGCAGCAAACCGGGAGGAGTAAGTAAAAGGGGATTTGTGGGGGGGGGGGGAGAGAGAGAGAGAGAGAGAGAGAGAGACAGAAACAGACAGAGAGAGAGACAGACAGAGAGATATTCCATTAAGCAGGTTAATCCCTGTCCCCTAGATCCCTTGTGGTCTGTGTTGTGATGAGATGGGAGGACAGCGTGTGGGTGGGACGGCCCTGTGTGGTGAGGCTCTGACCCCGGTTCCCACCGGGGGCCCCTGGAGATCACAGCCCTAATTACCTCTAATCCGTGAAGCCATGTGCTCCCAATCACACTGGGGTCTCATCAGTTTTGTTCCCTTTTTAATCATGCGTATTCAATTACATTTCAAATGTTATTTGGTATTCACAGTGAGTGAATGAGTGAATGATGACTGAAGATGACTGAAGATACCTTTTATTTAAAACTAATTTAAAAATAATTATATTTTTAAAACAAATTTTCATTTGTATTTGTTTTAATTTGATTCATTTTTTTTATTTCTATTTTATTAAATTTTAATTTCTATTTGATTCGTTTTTTGGTATTTTTTTATTTGTATTTCATTTTATTTTTGGTATTTTTTAATTAGTATTAACTCCCACCGCCCCCCCCCCCCCCCCCCCCCCCCGGGCAGGACTTCGACCACCACTGCCCGTGGGTCAACAACTGCATCGGCAGACGCAACTACCGCTTCTTCTTCCTGTTCCTGCTGTCCCTGACGGCCCACATGGGGGCTGTGTTCAGCACGGGCCTCCTCTACGTCCTCAGCCACCTGCACGACCCCTGGGAGCTGCGCTGTGTCGTCACGTATCCTCCGGGTGGGGGGGGGGGGGGGGGTGTGTGTATGTGTGTGTGCGTGTGTGCGTGTGTGTGCGTGTGCGTGTGTGTGTGTGTGCGTGTGTGTGTGTGTGTGTGTGTACTTAAAGATGCTGTAGGACTAAGTAAGAAAAGAGCAGAAAGAGAGAAAGATTTCCAGGATACAGGTTACAAAATTTTCAAAAATACCAAATTACAAGAATTACAAAAAACGAACAAATATATATACTTTTGTCGGGCCCAAATATATATACAAATATACAAGTTACAAATGTAAAAAAACAACAACAACAAAAATACATTATGTACACAAATGTACATGTTTACATAATTGGGAACAGTGAGTATGAAGTGTAAAGTAAGGTGTAGATTGTGTAGTGTCGTGCAGATGTTCAGTCCAGCTGTTGCTTGTCCTTGAGGCGGTGTCCTCCTTGACGGTGTGGGTGTGGTCTGGTGGTGGTGAGTGTCTCAGGTGTGTTCCTCCTCCCGGTGCTGGGGCTGACCGGCTTCCACCTCTTCTTGGTGTCCCAGGGACGCACCACCAACGAACAGGTGACCACAAGCCACGCCCCCTCCTGTCTCTCCTCCCCTACAGGCAGAGCCCCGCCCCCTCCTGTCTCTCCTCCCCTACAGGCAGAGCCCCGCCCCCTCCTGTCTCTCCTCCCCTACAGACAGAGCCACGCCCCCTCCTGTCTCTCCTCCCCTACAGACAGAGCCACGCCCCCTCCTGTCTCTCCTCCCCTACAGGCAGAGCCACGCCCCCTCCTGTCTCTCCTCCCCTACAGACAGAGCCACGCCCCTCCTGTCTCTCCTCCCCTACAGACAGAACCACGCCCCCTCCTGTCTCTCCTCCCCTACAGACAGAGCCACGCCCCCTCCTGTCTCTCCTCCCCTACAGACAGAACCACGCCCCCTCCTGTCTCTCCTCCCCTACAGACAGAGCCACACCCCCTCCTGTCTCTCCTCCCCTACAGACAGAGCCACACTCCCTCCTGTCTCTCCTCCCCTACAGACAGCCACGCCCCTCCTGTCTCTCCTCCCCTACAGACAGAGCCACGCCCCTCCTGTCTCTCCTCCCCTACAGACAGAGCCACGCCCCCTCATATATCAGACAGAGCCACGCCCCCTCATATCTCAGACAGAGCCACGCCCCCTCCTCTCTCTCCCCTATAGATGGAGCTCGACCACCCCCACAGTGTACTTTACATGTGTATTTTAAGAGTCTAATGAATGTTCATGAAGCTTCCGGTTCTATGTACTGTGCCCAGGTGACGGGAAAGTTCCAAGGCGGAGTAAATCCTTTCACACAGGGATGCTGCAGCAACCTGGAGTACCTGGTGTGCAGTCCCATCACGCCCCAGTAGGCTCTCTCGCTTTCACTTTCACTTTCAAGTTTTTGTCACTTTCATTTTCAAGTTTTACTTTCATTTTCAAGTTTCACTTTCAAGTTGGACTTTAAGGTTTCAGTTTCATTTTCAAGTTTGACTTCACTTTCAAGTTTGACTTTCAAGTTCCAGTTTCATTTTTGAGTTTCTCTTTCAAGGGTTTACTTCCATTTTAAAGTTGCACTTTTAGTTTCACTTTCAAGTTTCACTTCCACTCACCGGTCCCTCCCTCCCACACCAGGTACACATCCAGGCCCAGCAAGACAACCAGCATCCACATTCGCCCTCCGTTCCTCAGGCCCGGGATGGACTCTCAGATGCCCTTCAAAGTCCGCGACAATGGCATCCAGGGCCGCCATGATGTCCACATTAAAGTACACACACACACACACTCATGCACACACACACACACCATATACCTCTGCAACTAAACCAAGGTTTAGCCATGGCTGGATAACTCAGTTTTTGTGTGTGTGTGTGTGTGTGCGAGCATGCATGTGTGTTTGTATATGTGTGCTTGCACGTGTGCATGCACGCCTGTGTGTGTGTGTGTGTGTGTGCATATGTGTGTGTGTGTGTGTGCATGTGTATGCGTGTGTGTGTGTGTGTGTGTTTACTTCCTGCAGCGTCACTCGGGGTTGGTTCTGGAAGAGTCTGACTCTAAATGGATCACAACTGCACCACCCCTGCCCGCCAAGCTGGACCACGGTCTGCTGAACACTCACCGGACCACCCTGGATGGCAGCCGGACCTCCTTGGATGGTAGCCGGACCGGCCTGGATGGTAGTCGGACCGGCCTGGATGGTAGCCGGACCGGCCTGGATGGTAGCCGGACCGGCCTGGATGGTAGCCGGACCGCCGGTACTTCACACCTTCTGCTACACGGTTCACAGTGTAGTCATGTAGAGAGAATCAGAACAAAAGACTGTTACTCTACAATATAGAGTGGAATAGAATACTGTTCTGTATTTTTTGTAGGCTTTTTGTAGGTTTTGTATGTTGTAGATGTTATGGACGTGTACTTAAACAGTGTGAAATAACAATAACATTTCATAACACAGGACGAAATACGATTTATAGTCTTACTGGTTGAAGTGTCACTGAGATGGGGTCTGACTTCCAGAGGCGGGACACCACCCCAGAACCATGCTGCCCGTGGCCACCCCCACCGTGCCCCCCCAGCCCAGGCCCGCCGTGGAGGCTGTCTCCAGGGGGTCGTCTCCCATCCTGCCTCAGCAGGTGGGCCTCAGTCCGACCAGCCATCTCACGGTGACACACACACACACACACACACACACACACACACACACACACACACACACACACACACAACAACAGAGTATCCTATTCTCCTACCGTTGAGTTTGTGAAGCTAGCTGTAACCTGACAGATGCCGAACAGCGATTCAAGTGTATTTTTTGTAGTATAGAACTCCAATCATTAGAACAAAGCTGTTTTGAGAGTCAGATGTGGTTAATAATAATATGTATAATAACGTGCCGTGTACAATATACAGTGACATTTTATAGTCAACTCCAAAGATGTGCAAAACGTTACAGAATTACAATAATTACAAACAAATAATTAAAATCTACAAATTTGGTAAAATTACAAATTTACAAAACTTACAAATTATCAAAAATTACAAATGAGCAAAAATTACAAATTTACGAAAATTACAAAAATACAAAAGTCTGCAGTTGTGTAGCTCCCACTAGCTCTCATACCGGCTGTGGGGTGATCTCTTGTCGTCCAGCTGGCTCAGACCCTGAAGGCCCCGGACTCCTCCCCGTCCACGGGCCCTCATAGCAGCCCCGGGCGGTCCGTCCACCGGGACCAGCTCTTCCAGACCACCGCCGCCACCTCCCTGAACTCCCTCACGCTCAACTCCCGCTCTCTGAGTCTGCGACGCGGAGGCCACCTCCAGGGCCCCCGGGCCCACGAGTCTCCCGCCACGCTGTCCGACACGGTCCCCTTTGGCAGCCTCTCCTACGAGGAGCTGGCCCCCCCGGGTTGTCCGTCCCGCTGGCTGGCCCAGAGAGGCCTCCCCTCCATGAGCTACCGGCCTCACTTCCTGACCCTGGCAGCGGAGGGCTGTCTGGCCTCCCCGCCCTCGCCCCTGCACGCCTACGGCCCGGGGGGCTCCTCCCCCCAGCCACGGGACCCCTCGCCGTCCCCGCTCGGGGGCCTGGCGTCCCGGGAGCCCTCTCCCTCCTGGCGGGGCCCGACGCTCAGCAGAGAGCACTCACCGTCTTACCGCCGCGACAGCGAGGCGGGGGTGAGCTCCCGGGACCTGACTCCGCTGAGGTCGGCGGCGGCGCGGTATGACGACCTCTCCAGGACCATCGTGGCATCCATCCGGGAGCGGCGGGAGCTGGAGGAGAGGGAGAGGACGCTGCGCACGCAGGCCTCGCGCTCCAAGGGCCTCAGGGGCTCCGAGCCCGGCCTCTACGGCCCCGAACTGGGCCTCTATGGCCCCGAGCTGGGCGTCTACGGCCCCGAGCTGGGCGTCTACGACATCCCCAGCAGGCGGAGCCTACCGCCCATCACCGGTAGTGACAGCGCCGCTACCGCCGACGGGGGCCCCCTCAGACCCTTCGTCGGCCCCTCCGCCCGGGGCCCCACGCCGCCGGCCTACGGGTCCCGGGAGTTCCTGATGAGCACGGGGATCCTGGGCTACGGGAACCCGAGGCCCCTCTCCGGGTCCTCCACCTCCTCCCTCAGCCGGGGCCCCGGGACCTCCAGCTCCCCCCTGCAGAGCAGCAGTAGCTCCAGCCTGCAGAGCAAAGGCCGCTCGGTCTCGCCCCACGAGAGGCGAGCCCTGCCGTTCCCCTCGTCCTCCTCCTCCACGCTGCCCCGGGGCCACCTGTCCTCCTCCGTCGCCTCCTCCTCCTCCTCCGCCTCAGCCTCCTCTTCCGCCTCTAACTACGTGTCTCACTGCGGCGCGGCCAAGCGGCCGTCGCTCAGTGTCCACACGGACTCCGTGAAGGAGCAGACCTCCATGAAGTAGAGCAGACCTCCGTGAAGTAGAGCAGACCTCCGTGAAGTAGAGCAGACATCCATGAAGTAGAGCAGACCTCCATGAAGTAGAGCAGACCTCCGTGAAGTAGAGCAGACCTCCGTGAAGTAGAGCAGACCTCCGTGAAGTAGAGCAGACCTCCGTGAAGTAGAGTAGACCTCCATGAAGTAGAGCAGACCTCCGTGAAGTAGAGCAGTCCTCCATGAAGTAGAGCGACCTCCGTGAAGTAGAGTAGACCTCCATGAAGTAGAGCAGACCTCCGTGAAGTAGAGCAGACCTCCATGAAGTAGGATAGACCTCCAGCAGAGGAACACACTCGTCTTCTCCTGGTCATGTTTATCGTGTCTCTCTGGTGGAAAATGACACAGCTATGCAAAGTGAGAGAACCAACAATAAATTAATAATTATTAATAAAATATTATAAATAATATGGATAATGGATGATAATACAATTATCATAGTTATCATAATAATCATAATACAAATCATAATAGTGTTCCTGTGTGGTGGGAGGATGTGTGTGAGGAAGGTCAATTCAGGATATGTATTTTTCTTCTGTCAATGTTTTTGCACTGATTCCCGAGTCCTGACAATACTGTGTGTGCGTGTGCGTGCGTGTGCGTGCGTGTGTGTGTGGGTGGGTGGGTGGGTGGGTGGGGGTGGGTGTGTGTGTGTGTTTTCATGTATTTTGATACGGATTTCGTAGAGCAATGTCACAATCGTATACTGTTTACCAGCCGAAGAAAAACCTCTTTCTATTTAGTAATGTTTTGTAGTGGTTTGTATTAATAAAAAAATTTAAAATTTTAGATTCCAATTTTGTTCTTTTTGTGAATCCGTGGGTTTTATTCACCGTTATCTCATCCAGAGAATTAAGAGTTAAGTATCTGTGCAGAAATAGGACGCTTTTAATGTGCAATGTCAATGTTGCAGCGACCTCTCTCGCGCCAGCTGCCGAGAGAGAAACTCTCCTCTGGTCTCTAATAGGGTTTAGGAGGAATCACCCGCATGTTGATCCACCGCTTGGCTTCTGCATCGCTGAAATTAAGTTTCTATAATCTGCTGGAATTCCACCCACTGACCAAAAATAACAACCAGCTAAAACCTAACTGTTTTTATATTACTGTCACCCGTATGCCTAACTAAACAAGTTTACCCCGAGCTAAATATGCATATTGTATTTATGGTGTGTATGACGTGGCATGATGTTTCATAATGATCGCTGTTGTTAAAATGCTGCGGAGAGACGTGAGCTTGAAGTAGGTTACATTACACTATGTGTGCAGCAGAGGGTGTTGTCCACTAGGCGTCGCTGTTGCGTCACACACGCGCACACGCGCACACACGCACACACACACACACACACACACACACATACATACATACATACATACATACATACATACATACATACATACATACAAACACACATACATACGCATACATACGCATACATATGCACACACACACACACACACGCACACGCACACGCACACACACACACACACACACGCGCGCGTACACGCACACACACGTACACACGCATGCCATGTACACACACGCACACACGGTGGGACTAGATTAAATTACTAAATCTGGTGCTTACCTAATATTGCTGATGTATTAGCCAATGTTTCTCACTCGGATATACAAATGATTGATTCCCCTAATTATGGTGATGTCTATTAGCTCGTTTCTGCTGAGTTTCCATCGTGAAATATGAAGCCTTCTAATTGCAGTTGATTTGGTTTTGGCTGTGCCATGCGTCTTCATTGGGGACAGTCCGTGGTCCACGGTCTCCACTCAGAGGACGGCAGCATTCTACTGATCCACTGGATTCAGAACCACCTATTCACACACACACATTGATCTATATATATATATATATATATATATATATATAGAGATAAATCAATAGATATACAATCAATAGACAGTGTATGATGTGAGAAACATAGGCCTGGGCTTCAACTTATCTTTGTTGCCATCGGATGGAAAACATTTCCCTAACAAGGAGCAGTTTTATAACATTTTTGGAATAGTTTATTTTTGATGTCCTGTTGTGTTTCGATCTTTTAGCTTTTTTTAAAAATGTATTAAGTGATTTTTGCTGCATTTTATACGAGTTGCATTTCATGAAGATATGCTATTAATTATTTGGTCTATCCTTTTGATGAATGTATTTATTAAGATGATAGATATATATAATATTGTTGTAGTAACGTCCTTATTATGAGGATACATATACGATCTGTATTAGGGGCCTACAATAAAATAGAATCACACACACACATGGACACACACTCAAGCACACGCACCCACGCACACACACACACACACACACACACACACACACACACACACACACACACACACACAAGGACACACACGCACACACACACCACACACACAAGGACACCACACACACACACACACACACCACACACACACACAAGACACACACGCACCACTCACACACAGACATACACACACGCCCAAACACAAGCACACACATACACACACATGCGCACACAAGCACACACAACGCACACACAACGCACACACACACACACACACACACACACACACACACACACACACCACACACACACATGCCCACACAAGCACATGCTGACGCACACACACGCATACTCACACACACACACACACACGCACACACACACACACAAATACACACGCACACAAATACACACACGCACACACGCACACACACACAAGTGCACACACGCACACACGCACACACACAAGCCGCACAAACACACACGCACACACATGCACACACCCCTACACACACACACACACACACACACACACACACACACACACACACACTCGTACATGCACGCACACGCACCCGCACACACATATGGGTAGATACACATACGATACATAGGCAGTAGATCCAGTGCGTTTCCATGGCAGCAGCTCCTCGCCGCTAAATTGACGGTCTGTTGATGGCTCAGAACCACATGGAGGTCTCACACGCCTCACGGAGCCAACGGTGTTTACATTACACATTCACAGTTATAAAGATTGGGTATACATTTTCTTATTTAAGGTGTTGTAACTTGGTTAATTACAAGCAATCATTCGAATGCACATGACGGTCCGTACAGTGAGCTCAGTGTCGGATGATTGGTCGGAGCTCTACTTCCTTTTTCCTTTAAATATTCTCTTTTATTCTTTCACACGCGTCTGTCTGCTTAATTACAAAGACGCACCGAAGCGCCTTCCTTTCGAAGCTGCTCCATCGAGGAAGCCGGCCCGGGCCGCAGTACGTGACCAAGACTGAATACTTTAACGTCAAGGTTGAGTTTTTTTCTTTGGCAACCTGAGAAACACAAATTGAGAATGACCAGTAAATCAATACTTTGTAATATCCATTGGGCCATAATACTAATGAAGCTAATTGTTAAGCGGGCAGCGCCTCGAAGGTGCAGCAGACTACTGTGTGTGTGTGTGTGCGTGTGTGTGTGTGTGTGTGTGTGTGTGTGTGTGTGTGTGTGTGTGTGTGTGTGTGTGTGTGTGTGTGTGTGTGTGGACATGTATTTGTGGACATGTGTGTGTGTGTGTGTGTGTGTGTGTGTGTGTGTGTGTGTGCATGAGTGTGTGTGTGCTTGTGTGTGCGTGTGTTTGCACTGTGTGTGTAATATGTGTGTGTATGTGGGTGTGTGTGCGTCTGTGATGTGTGTGTGTATGTGGGTGTGTGTGCAAGGTGTATGTCTGTGCTTGTGTGTGTGTCTGCATGGTGTGTGTGTGTGTGTGTGTGTGTGTGCGTATGTAGGTATGTGTACCAGGTGTGTGTGTGGGTGTGTCTGCATGGTGTGTGTGTGTGTATGTGCGTGGTGTGTGTATGTGCATGGTGTGTGTATGTGCGTGGTGTTTATATGTGTTTAGTGTGTGCGTGTGTGTGTGTGTGTGTGTGTGTGTGTGTGTGTGTGTGTGTGTGTGTCTGCGTGTGTGTGACACCATTCTGCCTGGCCTGGTACATCCCATGCACACACAGTGTCTCCTGGTACTAAACAGCCTGCTGTTTAAAGAACGTTCTCTCCCTCATATCTGGTGCTAGTGAGGCCATGCAGAACCAACAGCCTCGTTGCCATGGTCACAGATTCAGATATCAATTCAATATTGAAGGAGGCTTTGGCAGAAACCTACCATTTGTACATACTTTGTGTATATATATATATATATATATATATATATATATATATATGTCTCAGAGCCTTTATATACATTAGACATTAGGAGAGGGATTTCCTTCTTAGATGTCATTTGCCTTTTTGGGTTCAATTCATCGGGGATTTAGTCGTCCAGATAGAATCCTGGCTTACGCTCAAATGGGTTTTATGTAAATATTGTGTTGTTGCAGCGGGAGGCTCACTATGTGTATATACTGTACTCTATATATA